>OU015744.1:61336873-61365831 GCA_907169655.1 Acomys percivali
TGTGTGTGTGTGTGTGTGTGTGTGTGTGTGTGTGTGTGTGTGTTCATGTGTGTACAATACACATACATTGTGTGCACATGTGTGTGGAGGTAAGAGGTTGACATAGAGTGTCTTCTGCTGTCTGCTGTAGTTTTTGAGACAGGGTCTCTCATTGAACCTGGAGCTCACCACTCGACTAGACTGGTAGGCTAGCAAGGCCCTGGGAACCCCTGTCTCTGCTTCTCCAGCCCTGGGAATATAGGTATGTGCCACTACATTGCCTTTTTGATGCTCGGGGTGAAAGTCAGGTCTCTGTGCTTGCAGGTTGAACACTTTATCAACTGAGCCATTTCTTCCACCCAAGCATGGTATTTTGGATAAGAAGTTGGGTGTTGAGGATTGAACTGGATTTTCAGGGTTATGGGTGCCCTATGACATCATATGTACATCGAGTGCCTGTGTGGGTTCCTTTTTCTGGGAGGCTGGGCTGAGAATCTCATCACAGAATTTTCTTCAGCCTTCTGGAAGGTAGCTGAAGAAGGCTCCATCCTGAGAACTGGTCACGAAGGAGACCTTCTGGGCAGGGAAGGAGCACAGAGCAGCTGCCTGCCTGCCCATTGAGACAATAGAAATCTGAGTCCCTTCCAGATGGGGAAGGAGGCATCTGGCTTGTGAAAGGCCCGACTACACTTTATTAAAATAAAGACAAAAAGAGTCAAACAACTAGATTTTAATTCACTAAGTTTTTTTAAAAAAGGACAAGGACAGAGAGCTATGGGGAAGGGATGGGGGTTGCGCTAACAAACCTTCCAGCCTCTGGGTTTTGAACTAAGCTTATTTGAATATCAGGAGACGCTCCCAGGACACTTCCTAGGCTTGTCTCCACGGTACTTTCTATATGTTTTTCTTCAAAAAGCCAGCTTTTGACACCTTTCGTGTGGGTTAGGCTCTGCAAAGAACTATCTTTTTGAACACATTTAGGTCTGGTGGTTGTTATCAACAAGGGGGTCTGCTCACCTATGTCCAAGCATTATCAGGAGAGAGAGTCTCCACTTGTCGACAAGAGCCCACAGACATAGAGTTGGGTACTGAGGATTGAACTGGATTTTCAGGATTATGGGGTGCCGTATGATATCATAAGTACATTGAGTGCCTTCCAAGCAAGAGTGGTGAAGAAGCATGACTTCTTATTTTTAGAAAGTTTCAAAATCAGGTGTGCAAGAAGGTGTCTGTCTATAAAGAGTTACCTCATACCATGTATTTTTCCAGAATTTTTCTATATATTAATTACAATGTAGGGTATATGCCTAAAGCAATTATAAAGCTCATTTGCTACAAAATAATCATATGATCAATGTTTCTACAATAAACACAAATAATATTGAAATGTCACTTGTTTATTACTTCAATCTAGCTCAGCTAATTCAGAATATTTCCAATAACTTGTGTCCACATAGTTACATACAAAATTACTATTCTACCTTAAAGTTATTTTATATCAAAAAGCAGACATGACATTTTTATTTAAATCAATTAGGTATTTTTTTTCATTTTCAAAAAAAGTGAGTTTATTTCTGTTTGAAGTGTCTCCTTATTTCTCTCATTTTTGTACATAGCAAACGATACAGCAACCTATGTGTGTCTAGTGGTAATACAGCCATATTAGTCTGTCTGTCTGTCAATAATAGTGTGAGGCATACATAGATCAAATTGCTTCTCTCTTGGACAGATGGAACAAGGGGGGAGTTCAGCAATTTACTTTGTGTGATCTCTCTGGACTCCTTGGGAATCTGGACACAATCTGTACTTTCTGATCACTTTCTTTCTCTAGCATTCACTTACTTTACTGTTTGCTTTTCTGACCTTGTGAACAATTCTCACATATTTAAATAGAAACATGGTGTTTTTAATTTTGGGCTTATCTTCTGTTTATATAATGTTATCAATCACAAAGTGAGAGATGGCACTGTATAGGAAGAATGAGTGGATTGAATTCAGACACAGAAATTCAGCATTGCATGCTGATGATGCCTTTTGTATCAAAGCAAGAAAACACACCATTGACTGAGTTCTCCATGATCAAGGCACTTTGTTAGTGTTACTTTAGAGCAGCTATTTTTAGGCTTAGCAGATAAATGATGATTCTGATATATTTGTCTCGTGTCAAATAAGTTCATTTTTATCATGTAATTTGTTCACTCATTGTTCTATCCTCTCCTGTTAATTTATACACTTTACACGCCATTAGTTACTGGGAAGGAACAATATTACATAAATTGGGAAAACTATGCTGAAGTCACACATCTCTTATGAAGTTAGGAGATATCAGAGCTTAGAAAATTGGATCATATTTGTCAGACAAAGAGATTTTGTGACTCTTGGCACTGCATGTGAAATATGTACACCGAGACTAGCAGCCTCAGGGAATACACGGTGGATACACAGTCAGTCTTAGTTTGAGACTTGAGTGAGCATTGCCAGGGCTTTAAAGGAGTTGAAAAGTGCCCTAGCCAAAATTAGTTTCCTTCCATTTTCATCTGTTGTCATTCTTTCTATGTGCTTTTTTTCATGACAAAAGTAACTAACTATACCTTCAGCTTTGAAGGTGGAAGTGGTCACTGGTCCTACTGTATACATCAGAGCATCAGCTACAGGCTTCTGCAGATGAAACAACAGAGCAAGTGGTCCTCTGAGGCAGGTCCTCAAACAGGTGTCTGCTTCAGTTTAAGCTCTTCCTTGGTGGATTGCTTCTCTCTCATAATGGTGTGGGAGGGCTGGTGGCCTTTTTCCAATAGCTTTGTTCGACTGGCGTATTGTAAGTTTCTCAAATTTCCAACCTCAGGAAGCTCAAATTTATGATGCTCTCAAAGTCCTCCACCTTGTCAACAATAATTTTGAGGAAAAAAATTTGGCTGGGGAATCCAGTGACTCCTATGTTTCTACATGGCACCTGCATTTACTGTCACTCACACTCTGGGAATACGACATATGGAAAACCACTGCCAGTGTGTCAGAGTTCTGTGAAAAGAAGTTTCCTATTATCGTTATCAGTAAATTCACCAGGAATTAAAGCCAGGCTCGGTGCAAGTCAAATTTCTTAAGAACAAGCACATCCTAAGTAATGTTCTGTGCTTACTGCAACAATTCCTGGCTTTTTTTATTTCAGAAAATGTAGTGGAGCAGTCTTGCAGCTGAGAGACACATGCACATGAGAGGGCCTGCCACATTTTGGGTTTTGTCTCTAACTTTTATGTTTTTCGATTCTTTTCTGAAAATATCATTGAAATTTAATAGATATTATGGTTCCGGTGTCTGGATAGAGACCAGAAAGCCAAGGACAAAAGAGGATAATAGCTAAATGTGAAACCTAAAAAAGACTCTATCTCACTGCGAGCAAAAAGTTTGTATTTTTAAGGGAAGAAAATCCTCAGGCAAGTCAAGTAAATAGGCATAAAACTCTTTCTCTAATAATGTCTTTCTTTTGATAACTTAGTTATTTCGCTACAGGGGACAACATAAAAGAGGAAACTGTCTTCAGCTGGGGTATCTGAGAAGTCAACAGAGAAATGTAGCCCAATTGATGCCCGTAGAAAACAAAGAGGGCACAGATAGGAGTAGTGAGAGGTCCTGTGCGCCTACGTGGGCATGCGTGCGAGGGGGCGAAAACTGAGATTGCAAACGTGTTCTCGGGGAGAAAAAAGTCACTTTTTATAAGGCATTTAAGGGATGTAATGGTATATTCCAGAGTTTAGAGGGACTATTGGTTTTTAAAATGAGCATTCACTATGCAAACCTTGATAATCTGAGTTGGATTCTCATGCGTAGAAGTTGGATATGATAGCATGGATCCAGAATCCCACACACCTCAGATGAGTTGTAGGGGAATCCACCTGTAGCTTGTAGGCCAGATTGCCTGGAGTACATGAAGCACAGTGGCCAGAACCTGCCTCAGCACAGTGGAAGGAAAGAATCAGTTCCCGAAATAGTTCTCTGACTTCGACATAGGCAGCGTGGTACATTCTCTCTCTCTCTCCTCTCTCTCTCTGTCTCTCTCTCTGTCTCTCTCTCTGTCTCTCTCTCTGTCTCTCTCTCTGTCTCTCTCTCTCTCTCTCTCTCTCTCTCTCTGTGTGTGTGTGTGTGTGTGTGTGTGTTGTGTGAGTCTCTGTCTCTCTTTTTCTCTCTCTGTTTTTCTGTTTCTGTTTCTGTTTCTGTTTCTGTTTCTGTCTCTGTATCTCTTTCTCTGTCTCTCTGTCTCTCTGTCTCTGTCTCTGTCTCTCTCACATACACGCACACGCACACACACACACACACACACACACACACACACACACATGAACACACATCATACATACTATGGGCACACATATGCACTATAAGACAAAAAAAGTTAAAGCTACAACAAATGTTGTAGATCACTCTGTTCAAAAATTTTATTTTTACAAGAGACCCTGGCTTCAGTCTTTATCAACAAGTAATGATGACAACAACATTAAAATTAAATGAATATGTCCATAAGTAAATAAAATCCAACCTATTTTTTCATGAAAATAACACTCCTAAAAAGGTTAGATTTTCCATTCCTCCCCTTCTCTTTTTTTCTTGCTTCCTCCTCGCTTCTTTCTCTTCTCCATACCTTTTCGGCAAGTCACTGCTTATGTTACTAGAAACATAGTTTTCCTGTAAAAGGATATCAAAGGACAAGCGCAGCATTTGAGATTCATCTCCCTTTTGATTGCTGGGCACTATTTGGAGTAATGGAAACAAGAATGCTTCCTCAATTCCAGCTCTCAGCGTGTAGGAATCTGAATATTACTAAGAGTGCAGAACCCTGAAGGCCATGTTAGTTTAATTCAATTGTATCTTTATACCATTAATTACTGCCTATGAAGCTAGTTTCAAAAGTCCAATGAGGTTTTCAAGAAATCCTTGACACTGTCCAACTGCCCTTGAATTTTCTTAAAGTCCACACTGAACCTGCTTCTAAAATGTAAGACCCTTTCTGTATGCATTTACATTGAACTAACACCTATTGATTATTTGTATTCTAGTAACTGCATCTGTTAAAAACATTTCCTCTACTCAGATCCAAGCTTACATTCTAATGTCTTCACCTCTCCGTATCGTTTTCAAAGGTCAGAGGATAAAGGAGACCATGAAGAGGCAGCGTGCCACCCAGCATCATACATTTGCATCATACACGTACATTTGCTGGTTGTTTAAGAGTTTGAGTTTGAGTTCACATATGTTCTTCTTCTACTTAGGTATATCAGACACAAAGTAGCGGGTGTGTTATGGCTTTTGTTAGTCACAGTGCAAAAGTTGCAGAGACAGAACTGGGTTATTTTTTTGTTCACGGTTTTTGTCTTTCTAAATAACACTGGATGGTTTGAAGGTGTTGGAATGTGGTGGTAACTAACTCTTCCATGAGCAAATCCACTTTCTTTTCTCAGTCCTTTCCCCACACCTGGGCTTTATTGTATATCCCCCTCAGGATGTATCTGCTGGAAGATGCATCCCTCAACATGAACCCCACATAGTGAAGTTCTTTTCTGCCTCACTATACAGGGACGCTCTGAGCACAGCATATTTTAATACTTTACCTGTGTCCAGCTAACACTCTAATGGCTTCGGGTATCTCTTTGACTAGTGTTTGACTCTGTAATTTTTTTTTTTTTATCATTCTGTGGGGTTAAAACAGCCTAGCTTTTTTCTACCACTCTGAGCCCTGTAGACACTCAGATTCATATTGGAATGAGGCTAAGCATTTAATAGTAACTCTAGGTCAACTTGATGTGGCATGACAAATAGTCTTAGGGAGGAAAAGAGACTTTCCACAACGTGCCCACTAACACTAAGAGTGCCTAAGCCTAAGAATGTGACCGGTTACTCATCCATATTGATGCTACAGTTTAAAATGCCAGGTGGCAACCCAGCAAACATGACTTTAGCACCAACTGGGGGAAAATCACGAACACAATATGAGAAGATCCAAGGGTATAGAGCACGGAGCAGACAAAGAATGCTTCAACATTTAGTTCTTGGCTACTGTTGCTTTTCACTGCTCTGCAAGAAAAAGAAGGCAGCTATTAGGTTCCTGACAAAGCAATTATAGGGAGGCACAGATGCAGGGAGCCGACCTGACATTTGCCCCTGGTTAGTTGTCATAGCAGCAGGCTGAATAGAGCAGTTTGATTTAAGTGCTACTGCAGGCTGCGGAGGACGTTCCACACCAAATGCATCCCATTAAAGCATCAATATACAAGGATGGAGATGAAGCCTCATGGCATACAACTTTTCCTTTTATTCAGCTCTGATTTATTGCTTCAAATACACATTCCATGAAAGATCCGCTTTTAAAGGCAATGACAATTTGTGCCCTTGAAGGTGTGCATGTATACCACAAGTGTCTCTAATATATAACTCCTTGGGAAGAATGTATTTTTAAACAAAGCTGCTTAAAAAATTTTTCATTCTTGAAACTATATATGACCTTCTTACAAAATAATATGCATTGTGTCTGTACTCCATTATTTACTTTGTTTTTTCATAAACATAAACATATATTCTTACATATTATATTATGTTCTATATCTGAAGACTATATGCAAACATAGCTACTTAAAATTATGTATAAAATACTCACACATATAAAAATGTATTAGGCACTCAGTAAAGAAAGGTATTGTCAACATACTAAAGGAGGTTTATGTCCATGAGTTATGCCTGGTGTGGAGCTCTGCATGCAAAGAATTTAATCAGTTCTCACTCTGTTTCAAAAGGAAATATTTGCAAACTATCTTTGACTTTTCATTTGTGAAGATTAGAGGTAGGTTTAATGTAATCATTTATACATTACCAAAACTGTATGTTATTGGTGAGAGACTAATCTCTCTCTCCCTATCCTTTTCCACTTCCTGTTCTCCCTTTCACAGTATAGACAAACTCACAATAAATGATATTTTCTTTCAAAATACAAAGAAATCAAGAATACAACAGAAAAAAATCATTTAAATTGAAAATTATAAATAGAACAGTCACATTGGGCATTGGGTATAGTAACTAATTTGCACCCCTAATGCCACACTGGGAGGAGGCTTGTTCTTTCTTGAATACAACAAATGTACATGCACCCTATTGTGCTGCCACTGTTGTTCAGGTTAAAACGTGCTTCTCCCAGTCACTGACACAATCTGTTCTTCAAACACAGCTGGTAACAACAGTACCAGGTTGATTTCTCCATGTTCTGTATCCGAAGCATGTAGTGTCTCCAGCAATAGCATCTTACCTTCAGTTCTGCCTAGAATAACGGCAATAGCTCGTACTGTTTTGGGAACAGGAGCCTATGTGACCCCAGTGACCAATGACACAAGGGGCATAACCTATACCTAGCTTGGTCTTTTGTTTGATAGCTTGTGGCTTCTGGGAGAGCTAGTGGTGGAAGGAGATTCCGTTTGCTTCAGGGGTGGCCCCGATAGGCAGTGCATGCTCCCTGCACAGCTCTGCATCCACGGAGAGACTGCAAACACTAAGAAGACTGTGGGCATTTTAAACATGATAGATGAGATTGGGAGGTAAAGTTGGCGTGTGAATATTAGGAGTTGCAGAATAGGGATTTGATCAAAACACCTTATATCCTGTATGAAATTCTCAAGTAGAGAATCTCAAGAAATTATTTAGTGGGAAGATGACTCAGTTGGTAAAGCCCTGGCCAGGCAAGTGCCAAGCCCAGGTCTGGGATAACAAGAATGCAGTGAATACCAAGTGGAGTGGCTGTGGTGCCCCTGAAATTCCAGTGCTCAGATAGCAGAGGCAGAATCCCAGACTAGATAGAGTGGTGAGTTCTGGGTTTAGTGGCAGACCATGTCTCTATGAATCAGGTGGAAACAAGCTGAGGAAAATTCCTAGAGTCAGCCTCAGGCCTCCACATGCAGGAATAGAGTAAGACACACCAGAACCCTGAAAGGTAAGAAAAGCATAGATCATATAGAGCTGTCAAAAGGCACTGGCACATAAAAATTATGAGGTTCGTAATTTTTATTAGTTTTACATTAGATTCTCCTAGACTTCAAGATGCTCAAATTGGCTTTTCTTCTTGTGTAGAATGCATACAATGTCTACACAGCAACTTAGACTATGTTACTATAAGACTAACCAAGCCCAACAAAGCCCTATTTAACAGTATCTTGAAGGATAGATACCATAGTACCTTTTATTCACTTAAACACCTAAGACAAAGAGAGAGTGGTTCTGGGGTCTGGGCCCAAGCCTAGCGTCCTAGCACAGTCTCAGTTCAGGCTCCTGAGCTGCACCGGCGTGTGCTTACACACAGCTCAACTTACCGTACAACTTACTGTAGTTTCATTTTGCAAATGGTTCACAAAATGCAATTATTCTTTGAATAATTTAGGCACATAGGAATTAAAAATATTAATCATTGTAATGAACTGGAAACAAAAATGAAAAGAAAAGTAAAAAAGAAAATTGCTTATCAGCAAATCTGCCTCCTACAGAGTGCCTGGGTTGCAATGAACAAATCCTGTGAAAAGCAAGTTCTGAAGTGAAGATGGTGCTGAGTTCACGGAGAGACTTTGTACAGCTCCATTATTTTTCATGTTATTTAATTTTTCATAAATGCCATTTTTTTTTATAGTTAAAGCACCTCATCCTGAATAGTTGGAAGACATTTGGGCTTCCTTTTTCCTTAGTGCACTGAGTGCGTCTTCATCTGCTGGGAGGAGGAAGGTTAATATCAGGAGACCATGGTGAGATGTGAAGTGGGTGGGTGTTTCTTAAAGCCTCTTCCATGGGAGATTGTTCCAGAGCCTGGAATGTGAAAGCAGAACCAAATAAGCTTTTATTAATCAGAAAAGAGGGGTGTAGAATTCTGAGTGTTTGGAGAGTGTTTGCTCTGTCACAGCCACTCTCTATATGAAGATGTTTCCTTACAGCTCAACACAGCTGCTCGTGTTACAAGGCTATAGTCTACAGCAAGAGTGTAGGGTTGGGATCTATTAGATTCATGCTATACCATCTATAATGACTCTAGGGTGGACAATATTGTGAAGTGTTCTCAACCCATAGAAGTCTATTTCTCCCTCTAAAACTTGAGAAAGATTGATTTTCTTGTTTGTTTTGTTTTATTTTAGTTTTCCATCTCACTTAACTCATGTGAACCATGCAGGAGCCAGTAAGCTCAGCAACTACCTCAGGATGCACACCAGGGAGAGGTGGTTTCTTCACTGGGGAGAGTTTCTTCCTTGTACATTAGATCCCTGCTGGATGCCGACATCTTTTGTGTAGCTGTCTTTAATTAAGCCTGGCTCTCTCATTCCGTGCCACTCATTAGTTCACCATACCCTGCCCCTCTTCAAGGCACACACCAGTCTCTCTTCTCCCCAACACACAGTCATGTAAGCTGTGACTGTTAGTACCAGTAATGGGAGGAGAAAGACCATTGACTCAAATCATCATGGCCAAATTAATTAAAGTAAGCAATTAATTGAGGCAAGTTCTTTTCATTCATATGCTTGGGCTACCTCCCTCTAACACAGGGCCAGGTATCAGCATTGGATGTGAAGAAGGCAAGGCTTCTAGAGGTTTCCAAATAGGGGATTTGCTGAGAAAGACAGGCAGGTTATATGAGCAGGACAAACAAGTTAGTCCAAATGACCTTTTTAAATAAAGACATTGTTGTAAGATGGGCATAAAAAGGTAGTCATATGTGGTCCTAGAACCTTCTGAAAAAAAAAGGTAGGGGTGCAGATGGTTACAAACAACTTTTTGAAACAAAGGCATGACTGATATTCCAAAAACAGGCAGTGCAAAACCATTTGTAGCTAAGGTTATAGACGGGGCATTGCCCAATCCTTGAGAAACAGGTGAAATCATAAACAGGAAGGAACCTAGTTTGTCTTTAGTATAAGATGGCTTTTAAGCCCAAGATGGAGGTAAATGGCTCTCATTCTCCCCTTGTCTTGTATGTTCCTGTCAAATCCTCGATAGGGTGTTAGTGTTCTTTATTTGGGAGAGGCAAGATTCATAATGCCTCATAAGATACATTTCTCACTCGTAAATTATGCCTGTTTGATTACATTAACTGAACAAATATTTATTTTGAGCCCATAAAATCTTGGTATCTCAATAGGTATTATAGGAAGACATTTTGTCCCCTTTGCCAGGAGGTTACCTTGGATCTAATATTTCAGCCCTTTGTTGAGGCCTAGAGAGGGTATGCGTAATCTCCTTCATAACTACTTCCTACTGAAATTAAGAATCTATTGTCAGGGTCCAAGAAGGCTGGTCAAAGGTCAGGTGGGAGTTAGGGTAATGAGGAATTCGTCAGAGGCATCTGATTTGTTGAACCAGATGAAGAGACAGGGAACAGCCACATCGACTGGAATGGTTTATATAAATTTTCAGCAAATCCAGGGCTTTCTGGTTTTGTAGGATGCACTGGGGCTGACATGCTGTAGATCACCTTGGGAGCAGTTTGCAGTCTGATCCTGATGTCTGGATGGTGTCTACCAGTGGAGTGGAACTCTGCCAAGACAGATACAGGCTAGAGACAGAAGTTAAAAAATGTAAAGAGAACCTTTATATTGGAGTTTCCTCCTCAGGAATAGGCAAAGCACAGAGAAGCTTAGGCTGTTTATAGTCAGGAATCCTTATCTGGAGTCCATTTGACCTGTGCCTATTAGTATGGCAAACCTTCCTGTGAGTTAGCCTTTTTTTATCAGTTGACCCAACAGCTCTAGAAAAGTAAGGACTGTTTTTTTGTGGGTTTTTGTTGTTGTTGTTGTTTGTTTGTTTGTTTTTGTTTGTTTGTTTGTATGTGAAATACATTGATCAGGTAGCTGTTGCTAAAATAATGAAGCTACAGTTAGCCACCAACACCATCGGAGATATGAGAAGGATAAATTATAGCAGGAAGTACAATCCAAATGGCCTACGTATCAATTAAATCGACAGAGACTTACATACTACCTAGATGGTTGCTCTAGGCTCCTGTGGGCTCTGTGGCTTCACTAGGGGCAGTGGTTACAGGTATTTGGCTGCTATAGCTGACAGCATTAAATGCGCAGCTACCACAGGACAGCATCAGCCTTTGGCTCAGATCTGACAGCTTTTCCTATAGAGGAGGAAGCTAGGGGAGTTATAGTACTTTGACAAGGCATCGTAGATCAGTCAACCACAGTGTCCACTGTTGGTGCAGGGCCCTGACAGCAGCTATGGCATGAGATAGCTTTCCCCAGTGGTTAGTGTTCCCACAATCAAGCTGGAGTCATCTGTGCCCCATCTGTCCTCTTTGGGAACCTTAAGGTTGTCATTAGGAGACAGGCCAGATCTTTGTCTGTCATAATAGACTTTTTTCATTAAATATTTAAAATGCCACATTCAACAGATCTCTGTAAAGTTTTGAGTGCTAATAAGTAAATAAACTTTACTTGTTTTTAGTTACTTGTTCTAGGTTTAAAACACATTCAGGAGCCTAAATAAAGCTTGTCCTTTATAAGTGAATTACATTTGTAAAGAATCTGATTGTTTATAAGGTGATTATTAATCTGCATGTCTTAATTATCTTTACCAGTTTACAAACTAGTAGCTTTTTATAAGATTAGTATTGGCATTTTTTATCCCTGTTCGGTTTAGCCTTAAAAGAAATAACAATTTTGTAATTGAAACTCTTAGTATGAAACCGAAAGCTGAAATTATAAATAAGTCCCTAAGGAGACTCGCAAGTTTACTTTTCTGGTCCTTTCATAGTGCATCAGTACAGAATATCACAGTTTCTTGTATGACTCATTTTATCAAAATAGCTAAAGCTTAAGGAAGTTAGCAAAAACAAGGTTAGACATATTTTTAAAATATATTTTATTA
Organism: Acomys percivali; assembly: GCA_907169655.1. Lineage (NCBI taxonomy): Eukaryota > Metazoa > Chordata > Mammalia > Rodentia > Muridae > Acomys > Acomys percivali. Next base: position 61,348,730 of record OU015744.1, read on the forward strand.
TTTTATTCGTAATACATCTCAATTGTTACCCCATCCCTTGTATCTTCCCATTCCTCCCTCCGTCCCATTTTCCCCTTACTTCCCTTACTTATGACTGTGACTGAGGGGACCTCTTCCCCCTGTATATGCTCATAGGGTATCAAGTCTCTTCTTGGTAGCCTGTTATCCTTCCTCTAAGTGCTACCAGGTCTCCCCATCCAGGGGTCATGGTCAAATATGGGTCACCAGAGTTCCTGTGAAAGTTAGACCCCCACTCTCTACTGAACTGTGGAGAATGTCCTGTCCATTGGCTAGATCTGGGTCAGGGTTAGAAGTTTACTGAAAGTATTGTCCTTGGCTGGTGCCATAGTTTGAGCAGGACCCCTGGGCCCAGATCTGTCCATCATAATGTTCTTCTTGTAGGTTTCTGGGACCCTCTGGATCCTTCTATATCTCCATTCTCCCATGCTTCTCTCACCTAGAGTCCCAGTAGGATGTCCTCCCCTCTGTCCCACTTTCCTGGTAAGTGAAGACTCTCATGGGACATGCCCCTTGGGCTAGTGTCCAGATATAAGTGAGTATATATTTTAAAAAACCACATGATAATCTCCTTAGATGCAGAGAAAGCATTTGATAAAATCCAACACCCATTCCTATTTAAAGTTTTGGAGAGATAAGGGATACAAGGCACATACGTCATCATAATAAAGGCTATATACAGCAAGCCAATAGCCAACATCAAATTAAATGGTGAGGTGCTCAAGGAAATTCCTCTAAAATTGGGAACAATATAAGGCTGCCCACTCTCTCCATAGCTCTTCAATGTAGTACTGGAAGTTCTAGCCAGAGCAATAAGACAACAAAAGGAGATCAAGGGGATCCAAATGGGAAAGGAGGAATCAAATTATCCCTATTTGCAGATGATATGATAATGTATATAAGTGACCCCCAAAATTCCACCAGAGAACCCCTACAGCTGATAAACATCTTCAGCAAATTGGCTGGATACAAAATTAACTCAAAAAAGTCAGTAGCCTTCCTATATACAAATGGCAAGCATGTAGAGGAAGAAATTAGGAAAACTACACCCTTCACGTTAGCCACAAGTAATATAAAATATTTAGGAGTTATTCTAACCAAGCAAGTGAAGAACTTGTTTGAAAACAATTTCAAGGGACATGCCCCTTGGGCTAGTATGCAGACATAAATGAGTATATACCATTTGAGTCTTTCTGCTTCTGGGTTAACTCACTCATTATGATCATTTCTAGCTCAATCCATTTGTCCACAAATTTCGGGAATTCCTTCCTTGTTTTTAATAGCTGAGTAGTATTCCATAGTGTATATGTACTACAGTTTCTTTATCCATTCTTCTACTGAGGGACACTTAGGGGTATGACTTACACACGTACTCTGGTGCCTCATATTTGACCATGTCCCCTGGAGGGGGAGACCTGGTGGCACTCAGAGGAAGGATAGCATGCTACCAAGAAAAGACTTGATACCCTATGAGCATATACAGGGGGAGGAAATCCCCCTCAGGAACAGTCATAGGGGAGGGGAATAAGGGGAAAATGGGAGAGAGGGAGGAATGGGAGGATACAAAGGATGGGATAACCATTGAGATGTAACAAGAATAAATTAATAAAAAAATTTTAAAAAAAGAAAACCATTTCAAAACTCTGTAGACACATTTTTAAGTCAGTCTCCACCAGCATAAGCAGACATTAGGTAAGGAGAGACATTCTATAGGCTCTTTTAGCAGCCTGCTTAGCCATCATCTTGCTCCAGCATAAGACAGGGATATCCCAGTTCCTGCAGTTTAGCAGTTGGCCAGCTACTAAGGTGAGTGTTTGGGATTCCAGTGTAGCACTGAGCTTTTCTCAAGGTGAGCCTTCAAATACAAAATCCATGTTCTCGGTTGACATACCATTAGCAAAAACAGTCAGTTAGAAGCAGACCTACAGGAGTTAAAAAGCAAGGTTAGCTCATTTGAATATTTGCCCAGAACTATAGGCATTGATGGATTGGGTCTTTGTTATAAGATTACTTATGTAGCCTCTTAATTATTGACTGTGTGTAATTTTTAAATCAACTGTTATCATAGATTACACAGATTTTTAAGCATAAATAATAAGATTTAAAATCCTGAGGTGTATCATAGCAAAAAAAATTATAGGCAATTAAATTAAACCAATATAATTTTGCTCACCTGACATAAGACTGAAACTTTCCAACTTCAGAGCCAGCTTTTCGATAGAGTAGAGCAACATGAAATAACACCCTTTCAACACTACCCATACCCTAGAGACCTTTGAATCACTGATGAACTGAATCCAGTGACAGGAAAGCTTAGAGATGTAGAATTCTGTGCCTTGGTTATCAAATCAGCCACAGCAGTGGCTTTGGGCCTGGGTGGAGGGGGAACGCAATAGGTGCACACAGGGTGGCATGCTAGCTTAGCGGGTGTCCGAACTGCCCAATTCTTTCCTTAGATTCTGTCTTGAAACCACCCCACTCACCAACCATATTTCTTTCAAGATCACTGAATGTATTTATTTTTTCAAAGCTGATGGTCTGAGTGATAATCTGACCTTCACTCACAGGAGTGTTTGCCAAAGTCTGTTATTTTCTGACTCTCTAATACTTTATACTGCTCTTGATTTGTAGGACAGAATGCTTATTTCCTCACACAGTTTGACAACACTCTTTGCATGTAGTATGTCCTCTGATTCTCAACCTAGAGTTTTCTGGCACCTGGCCTTCTTCATGGAAGTTTTCTTTCATACTGTAGTCTTGCGAATTTATATTTTATCCAGAATACGGTACCTCACAAACGTATTCCCAGCAATGCTTCTCTCTGAAATTCCAATCTGTTTGTCTATACTTCTCCATGGTTTAATATTAACTGTAATGCATTTAGTGTATTCCAAGCAGATATCAGCATAAATCCAATACAGTCTGTGATTATCCCTTCTTCCCATCTTGCTTCCTGATACAGGAGCCATGGCTCTGCTTCAGGATCTCCGCTCTTCCTGTTCCTTCTTAAGCACTACCCACACACTCACACATCCCACCATCTGCCAGGAACCCCAGCAACCCTCACGGCCATTTGGGAGATGATCCTGGAAAGGTGGACAATGAGACTTGAGACAGTACCATCTTTGCAGGCCCTGGGTCATGCCCTCCTGGGACCCACCTCCTGGTTTAATTTCCTTACACATCGGACATAGCAAAACTTTGGGGGGAAGGAATATGTCCACATGGCAAATCTCATATCAAAGCTTCAAGGATGGCAACATCTAAATTCCCCTTACAGAGCAGCAAAGCACCTATGACCTTTACAATAAGAATGAATTCTATTGGCTGATAAAGAGAACTCAGGAGGACCAGGGCCTGGAGGAAGTGTCCGTGATAAGCATAAGGATAGGTTGGTAGAGGAGGCGAAGTACGTGGGGGCGCTTTCATAGGGGTGTGGCTTATTAACTGAGAGATAAAGTCCAGGATTGGGATCTACACCGCCCTCAGAATATTGGAGGGAATCAGGTGGCGGCTGTCTCCTAAGAGCATAGCAAGGGATGGCCAGGTGCTTTGACCACATCACTCCAGCATTCCAGATGAACAGGCATCATTCATTTCCTACTGTTGAAAAAAAATAGGCCTGGATGACTGACAGCCCTCATCTCCCTAGTGCTTACTCTATGCTATACGTCCTACAACTGCCCTGATAGCTGCTTCTTGCTGCAGCATTTTAAATTCCACAGCCTTCTCTTTAATATTCTGTACCTTAAAGTTTGTCACTTACACTTCTACCATTTGCTGTCATATAAAGTGCATGTTTTACTTGTCTGCTTTGAAATGGCCAGCTTTCTTCCTGATTAAACCAAGCCTTTGAGGGGAGAGAGCGTTTGATGGTATTTGGTCATGACTCTGGAACTCTTCCAGCACACAGAGTGGAGCTGGATAAATGTAGAATGGATGAACAAATACCATTGTTCGCTTTCTGTTTTCAGTCAAATACCCCTTGTATGTTTTACTTCACTGCATGGTTTGGAAATCTCCTGTACTTGGTGTCTCTCAGCTGGAAAGGAGGGCTCTTATTTCTCATGCAGGGTTGGAATACGAAGACACTGTGGTTATCCTTCTCTCTTGGGAGCAAGGGCTCCATGTCTGCATCTTGGATCCTGAACTCGCAGAAAAATACATCACCTGAGCCTTTTTCACCTCCCACAAAGCCATGGCTTAATGATTTCTAACCTGTAGGGATGTTGTATGGCTGAAGTAAGCAGGTTGGATGTGCGATAAAGGCCTGATAAACACTGTCGGATAGCACTTCTCTTCCTCTAAGCTAGTGGCTCTCAAACTTCCTAATGCTAGGACCCATTACTACATCTCCTCATGTTGTGCTCACCCCTACCGTAAAATTATTGTGTTGCTACATCATAACTGTGATTTTGCTGCTATTATGAATTGTAGAGTAGATGTCTGATATGCATGGTGTCTGATATTGCTGTAACACCCAAAGAAGACTCAACTCTTTCTCCAAATTTAAAAAAATACAAAATAGAGGGGGCTGAAGATGTAGCTCAGTTGTAGAGTGCTCACCTAACATGCAGGCATCTGGGTTCAAATGTGATATTATGAAAATGACTGAACGAATGTAACCTTAAACTTCATCCTAAAAATATAGTGTGATGAATTGTCACACTTTCTCTCAACTTTACATGTTGCTTGGTCTTCTCTTGTTTTCTTCAATATTTTTGAAAAATATCACCAACTAACTAGTCAGTGCCTTATTAATTAATCTCTGCCTTTCCAGGCTGGACTAAGGTCTCCAGAACAGAGCCGGTTAGGGAAGGTATTTAGTGGTGGTCATACCTAATAGATAAGATAATAATCACAGAAAATAATCACAGGGGTGAGGTGGGGGTTGAGGGGTGGTGGTGGCATATTTGCTTTAGAATTTAGAAGGATTCAGTGATACTTTACAAGGCAATCAATACCCCCACACACACATACACACATAAATTGATATCTAAGGAATACAAACGTAGAATAAACATAACTTCATTGCTTTATCGTTGATTCAGCAGTTTTAAAAACAAAACAAAACAAAACAAAAACACTGCAATTCGAAAAAAAAGAATATGCAATAAAGCCAGACATCTACAAAAAAAAAGACATCTTCAAAATAAATAACTGAGGCGTGCTTTACGAGGGGTTCATGTGCACATGTGTGGGTGAGGGACAGAATCAGAAGGACTTGGTGAAGCTGGCAGAGCTAGCAAGTGAGAGGCTGTTACCACAGAAACACCAGAGCAACACAAAGGAGCTGAGGCCTTGGGAGGGTCTGTCAGACAGAGCCCAGAGTAGTGGGTGGAGGAAGTGAGCAACTGCCTGCCCCAGGGCATGTCAAGAGAGGCCAGAAGTAAGGAAATTCCTCAGGCATGAGCACTTCTGACCCCACCACTCTTCTCAATGCTGACATTGGTGTCACATCACCAAGTACAGAAGCTGATCAGGTTCATAGTGCCCGGAAACAAAATCAAGGAGTTTATTTGGATGGACAAATTGATGCACAGCAAAAATGATGCATCAGAAAATTTTATTTCAAGGAAATTCATATCTAAATTCTATCCTTATATGAGCCAATTAAACAAACATAGAAAGTATATCCAGAGGTCTTTGTATATTAATGTTTAATATCAACTGTAGAATATATTTCCGTGCAATTGGGGCATATGAAGATACAGGCATGTACACATGTGTGAAAACACACTGACATTCATGCATAGGGTCTTCTTTTATGACTTAAAACAAATATCTTGTCATTTCTTTTTTTAATTTTTTTATTCATGTAAAATTCTTAGAAATAAATTCTTGGACTCTCATTCCCAATTGCTTTGTCACTTCATCCAATTTTATTTTCATTATTAGAGGTTATCACTGTCTGAAATAGTTTTGTGCTTTACACATTTCACTTCTTGCCCCATAATCATATAGGTCTCATGAGGGTAGAGAGCCTGTCTGTTTCATCTTCCAATTGATGGACACCCAGAATGTAGTTGAATGTTTAGCCTGGTAGCTGGAAGGCATTGACAGAACATTGTTTAAACAGTCTTCACTTACAAACAAATTAGATCAGAAACCATCCTGGATTATAGTTAGGAGATTTTCTTTAAGTGCTAGGACATGGGTCTTTAAAACAGAAAACTGAATAGAGATGAATAGAATTCAGAAGGCAGAACAAATTTCATCTGGAAACTTGAGAGAGTGAAAACAGGCCTAACTTTAGACATACTATCCCGTAGGTGCTCATGGAGTCTTTGGGTAGCTACACCATGCAGTAGTTCAAAACGCAGGCCTTAGCAAAGGCCTCCATCTTAGATTAGGATTTAGAGATCCTTGCTATAAAATCACTAGATATTGACGAAAGCACAGAAGCAGCTTTGCAAGGGGGTTGTACAGAATGGAGACTTCTAGAGAATCTAGTTGGAAAGAAAGAGTTGCTGGTTATTCCCAGTGACATACAGTATTTTAATTAAAAATCTTAAGGGAGGGGAACTACTGATCATGAAATTCAAGTAGTTTATGAACTTTTATTAGCATCATTTATATCATATATATATATATATATTATAGCAAAGAATTCCTGCAAATTGCCAACTTTTTGACAAATGGGTTTATTGCAAATAGAATAAAACAATTAACTATGCATCTTACATATGAAACAATATGTGCTAGTAATGCTTATCTTTTAACTATAATAATAAAACCTATAGCATTCTACATTCATAGCCAATGTACTAGGTCAGCCATGCCACAAAACCAGGAAGCACACAAAGGAAACAGTACTATTAAAGTGGGGACATAGCAGAGAGCATAGGGCTGAGAGTCTACCTAACACACATAGGCTTAAATAGTGGGTTTTTAATTCATCACCAGATTATTTATTTTTAGATCATTCAGCGGCTTCTCATGCATGTTCCTTTTAAAATTTAATTTCACATTAGTATAAAAATCATTATCCCCCAGTGATTTGGGCTCTGCCATATTGATGGTTTTCTAATTACCTTAGTTTGACTGATTCATAATTAATATACTTCAAGTACCAAAAACTGGATGGGTGATTTTTTATACCCAGTTTAAATTATAATAATCTATAAGCTCTTTTTTTAATGTGTAGAAATTAAGATCTCAGCTTCATGGCTCTTTCGAGCTATACAATCCCCATGGTAGTGTGTTTGCTGTGTGATTGAACAGCATGTTCATCAAAGGTGGCCGTGAATGAATCAATTATGTAGAGCAGCATTAGGAGGGATTGTTTTCCATTCTGCTTACTCAACCATGCGGGCACACCTGTCTCTAATTTTCACACTATCAATGATTGCTTCACAGCATCAGAGCTCAAATAACATCATTAGGCAGGATTTCCTACCTTTTCAGGGGAAAAAAAAACATGAAGAGATGGATGTCTTCTACTATCTTGGAATGTGTATCTTTCACATTTCTGTCCTCTAAATGAATTTAATTTTCTTGTCAGTAGTAAGAATTCCTGCCAGGCAATAGTGTTGCACACCTTTAATCCCAGCACTCAGGAGGTAGATCTCTGTGAGTTCAAGGCCAGCCTGGTCTACGGAGTGTGTCCAGGACAGCCAGGGCTACACAGAGAAACCCTGTCTTGAAAAAAATTTAAAAAACAAAACAAAACAAAACAAAATCCCAGTGTCACACCAAGTGATTGCTATAATAAATGAGCCATGTCTGAGAGACACATTTACTTCATGAACCATCTTCCTGCCCAAAAAGTAGTTTTCAATGAAGACAGTCAAACTTTAGATAGCATAATAACCTCATAGATAATATAGAGGATTTTATACTGTACATTCTAAAAGAGAAGAAGAAAATCATTATATTATTAGGAGAAATCACCTTTTATTCCTAAACTATACTGAAGATTAATGTTAAAAAATACCTCCTGCTATAGTATCAGAATAATTTTCTTTAAAATCTTGTCTTTTGGCAAAATTATAAGACCTAAGCTATGGAAATATATTTATTCATTTAAGTGCAGGAGCTTTTGCTCAATCACTAAGGGGCAAATTGCAACATTTAAATTGAAAACTGTTAACAACCAGACCTAATGTGCATGGTGGGGATGCTCACTTGTTGATGACTATGCATTACGCTGGTTTCTTCTGAGCAACACATATCTACTATAATTTGGTTGAGATTTGTATTAATGTATTTATTTTGTAGTTTTTGAAGCCACTGAGTCTTAAAATTTTGCTTTACATGCACACACACATAGACAATTCAAAACTGCTATTATTTTGCATTTTAGTTCTTATGTTGTTTTGTGTATTTTCTATAAGCATATCATTTCTATAAGAAGAATGAATTGCTAACTACATGATCTATATGTTAGACACTATAACATTTTACTGAGCATACAAAGTAACAAGTTTTTAAATGGTATTTTTGAACATGCTTAGTTTGCGTCTACCTCCTTCTCCCTCCTCCGCATCTCCTTGACCACTTCCCAGTTGTAGTGCTCTGTTCCCAGTAAGTTTCTTTTCTATGTTCATATGTAACTATGAATATGTAAAGAACTAAAAAAATGCAAAACTACAAGTCAACATATTTCCAATAAACTAAAATAGTTTTTTAAAAAAGAAATATCTAATGAATTTATTTAAAAGCATTCAGCATCCTTGGACATTAGAGAAATGGAAATTATAATTTCTTTGATATTCTATCCCAACCCAGTCCAGGTGGTTTTATTCTTATTGTATTTGGAAAATAATAGTTATTTACATTTAGAGAATACAATTTGATGTTTTTATATGCCTGCACAGTGCAAAAGGATTCAGTCAAGCTAATGGGAATAGCCATTAGCTCACTCTCCTAACATTTATTATGATGAGATACTTGAAACATAATTACTTTGAAATATAGAATCCACTGCCCATCATTACCTTGGTGTAAGGGGCATCTCAATGCTGCCTTCTCCGACTTGAGCTCTTGCTCCCTATTCCTCCCATCCCCAGTCCTTACATACCCTCTATGATCATGATCCTATCTCCAGTCAATCAGTGTGGCTTTGTTGGTTTCCACTTGTACGCGAGACAGAACTTTATCGCTCATGTATGTTGGTTTGTTTAAATACCTCTACAGAGAATAGGTAAGACAAAAACCTCAAAGGATTTGTTGAATCACTGGCAGTAGCTATTCTCCTAAGAGTTTGGTTTCTTAGTTCAGAAATAAATATAATCAGCTTATCATTGCATGACCTGGAGTCAATGAATACATCTCTTTCTATAGGATCTGTCTGTGTTGGTTTGGGGAGATTTCTTTCAACCTTGGCATCTTAACCACTTATAGACCTCTAGAGAAGAAAATAATACAAAATCCTTGGAAGTGCGTGCAAGAAATCAATTTCTGAGTGTTAGCAAGTCTGTAAGGATGGACTTAGTTGACGTCATCAAACACCAGTTTCTAGTACCCTGCATAATATGGCTAGGCATTTACAAGGCAGATGGTTGCTTGTTGGTTGAAGAGCATTTTCAGTGGCGCTCTGGTTCTCTCTGCTGTTTCTTCAGTGTCCCTGAAAACTCTTAGCAATGTACTTATTTCTGGGATGCCCTCAAATTGGGGAGAGAAGCTTTGAGAAAGTAAAGATGTTTGCAGTGGTTTGCACATGGGCTGAATTGCACTTGCCTGCCTCATTTGTACTCCTAAAACAAGGGAGGAATTTAAAAATATGTATCTTCAATAAAAAATGTTCTATCATCTAAACCGCAAAGAACATGTAGGCACAGTAGAAATCTACAATCAGCTTACAGAAAATTGGGGCAAATTGAAGCCTGCCTTGTGCCCACATATTTACTGTTCTTTAGCAAATAGAACATTTGTGGCTCAAGGTTCTTCACTTTGAACAGGTGAATCAATAATGCCTTGCTCTTTAAACACCCCATGATGTTCTTAAAATGCAAATCCATGGATCAGGAAAAGTGTTTTGAAAACTCCGGGGTGTTGTAAAAATAATTGTGACAAGCAAGCACAGGCTGGACACAAGTGTGTCTGACTCCATCCACAATCCACCTGGTTTTTCTCTCCTCTTTACAGACAAAGTAGTCATGAAAATTAATGTTTAGTAAAGACCAGATGACACAAAAATCTAAAAACAAAAATGTTCGAAGTCTTGAGAGAGGAATTTGTCTGTCTGTGAACGGTACTGAGTGAAAAGTTCCTTACGTGCCTGAGGAGATTAGATTCTCCCTGTGTAGTTCCTCAGGGAGCCAACAACTGCGGCCCTCCGTGTTGTTCTGGCTGTTTCTGGGCCTGAAACATGAAGGACTTCAAAGGACATATGGCAGCCTGACAGCTGACATTAAAGTCTCCTCCCCTACTCCACCCCAGCTTTGCCCCTCATGGAAAAACAAATTTTTATTCTCTTAGAAGCCCATTTTCCACATGAAATGCAAATGTATATTCATCTGGAAGGTAGGGAAGAGATATAAATAGATGGGTCACAGTCATTATAAAAGCGAACAAAACCACTTCTTTAATCTGTTGTATATTCTTATGAAAGTGTGTGTGTAGCTGTGTGCAATGTGTGTGTATGTGTGTGTGTGTGTGTGTGTGTGTGTGTTTCATGTGTGTGATGTGTGTGATGAAGTATGTGTTGGTGTCTGTGTGATGGTATGTGCTGTCATGTGTCTGTGTGTGTGTGTCTGTGTGTGTGTGTGTGTTGTCTAGTTCATTGCTTGTGGTCATTCGATTGCTGATCCTTATCTTTATGCATCAGAAGTTTAAAAATATTTCTAAAAAAGAGGGTTGTGGTTTTTCTTGTTAATTAACTAAATGTACTTCATTGTGTAGCTACGAAGCTTTGTAGCATATTAATATGACCTTCTTTTGAAAACAACATTCATAGGCACTCCAGGGGTGAACTGGTAGTTATGAAAATGTTGAACACTCATTATTAAAATATTAATTACTAGAAGTTGATGACAAAGGTAAAATGTGACTTCAGGGCATATGTACCTTTTAATGTCATTATAATCATCTCTCTTTGGAAATGATTATCATTCAAGACAAAACACATGAATTAACACTCATTAAACCTTTGTCCAAAAGACATTGCAGAATATATTTTATTGGCAGATTTGTATGTTTTATTTCTCTATGTATAGCAGACTGCCAAAACACTATTACACAGATCTATGTTTGAATACAAATAAGCCCTACAAAGTGGGCTTTGGTTATTAATGGAATTAATTATTTTCCTTTCCAGGACAGCAACAGCAGTTTAGAACAGCAGTTAATAAAAAAAGAGACAAACTTTAAAATAACACATTTAATAATATAAGTTAATTCTACCATGCAAGGGATACATAAGAAAACACTGCAGTGAAAATAGTCTCTCTTTTATGTAACAGTCTCTCTTCTGTGGGAGCACCTGTCACTTTCACACAGCACATGAGTATCTCAGAAGAGCGATTGCTTTCCTAAAACCAGAAGCCTGGATTATTTGCTGTCTGAGTGGTAGAACTGAAGCTAGCCCTTCACAAGTAGCCCAAGAAGAGAGAACATTCTGATGTCTTTTCAGATTTCAATAGACGAGTCTTTGCAGGAAGAATATTTTAAAGCTGAGTCATTTCCATAACACTTTGATACCGTCATTTGGCGAGTTCAGCATGAAATAAAGCTGGGCTGTTAATCTGGCTATAGAGAAAAAACGTGCAGTATGGGACATGCCAGTATCCCATAACTCTTAACCTCAGGGAGACTCTCAGAACCACCCAGATTCCATAGAGACCAGTGTAAAACTATAATACTTTTATAGGAAATTGGTGTGTGCATGGAAAAATTATTGAGTGTATTACTAGCTTTGCATTACTATAACAAAACCCCAGAGGTAATTATGAGTTTATTTACCTCACACTTGGGGAGATGGCAGCATGAGAACAAGTGCTTATGTTGCTTCTGGTCTAGGATTGTCTGGGTTGCAAGGACTGAGAGAACAGGGCAGAGCAAAACCATTTACATCCTGAACCATGAAGCAGAAGAGTAGCCAGGGTGGCTGAGATCCCACAGTCCTGTGGAGATCTGTTCCCAGTGAGACTTTAGGATCTTTAAGTAGGCCCTCCTGAGGCTTGCACCTTTTCCCAGTGACCTCACCATGGAGACCAAGTTTATAACTCACGGGCCTTTGTGGGGAATTCACGCACCAGCTATGGCAGCATGTAAACATCATAGATCCATCCATCCATCCTTTATGGACTCTAATAAGCTCAGGCAAACAAGAGGTATATCACACCTATGTTATGTGGAAGACTTAATATAAACAAGTTGAGTATATCTAGCCTGAACTGCTCGGGACCAGAGTGTATCTGACTTTGTAGTGTTGGTATTTTTTTGATACTTGCATGGAATACTGGTTGAATGTCCAAAATCTGAACACATTTTTTAAAGTCCTAAATCTAAAATGATCAGAATTTCCACCTACCAAATGGAAATGTTAGCATCATTTGGGCAGTCAGTTTCAGATTTCAAGGCACTTTTTAAAAATTCCAAATGGTATGTCGATAGAACCTAGGTCCATACAGCCATGCCTACACTGGAGTGCTTCACTGGAGAAACTGATTAAGTCTGAGATACACCACAATATGACTGGATTATTTCAGTCCCCAATGTCAAATCCAGTTGGCCCCATGGTAGCTGTTTGTGTTCTGCTAATACTGACTTATTACTAACTCTTGTTTACAACATCACTATCATTAGCTTGATTCCCTGGCTCCTGCTGGCTATGACCTACAGCAACAGATTTCCAGAAACACCATCTTCAGTGTCTCAGATTATTCACACTCACTTATTATGGGTAATACACAAATTCATCTTAAGTACAATACAAAACAAATTAATATTTGCCTATATGTCAAATAGAAATATATTCAAAAGCTCAGTTATCAGAGGTGGACCTCATGACTACACATGGTTTTCTACAGAGAACCAGAGTGTAAAACCTCCTCTGGGTACTTTTTCATTGGCAAAAAAAAAATTAAACTTAATAAACCAGAACTACCAATTGGGCAGTCATGAGAGTACAGCTGGCAGCAGCAGCAGCAGCAATTCTTGATTCTCTCCTGGCCTTTGCTTGACTTGATGAAAGTTTCTCCCAGGAAAATACTATTCAAAGGCGATTACTCTCCCAGGGTCTGTGCTTCAAATGGCAAGCTTTGCAGTTGCCACCCAACCTTCCAATTGTGTATCAATTTCAATCAGCTCATGCTTACATTAGACAAATTTAAGAAGCATCATTTTTGTTACTTTAAAAAAAATAGGCATACTTAGTAAATAAATTACATTAAAATTCCCACTTCATGATCCACGATATTGTTTCCCATTTCTTCTCTCTCCTCATCTTTACTTAGAAAGTAAGTCATTGGTATTATGGGAAGTAGATTGGGAAGTCATCACATTTCAAGCTTTCTTTTATAAGCTTACTGAAAATAAAGCTATAAATCATACGCTCCTTGTCCATGGCCGAGGATAGCAGACCCATCTGAGCTGAGTACATCACAGTAACAAGAACAGAGCCATGTCAAGTGTTCATCATGTGAAAGAGGAGAACATCAATATGGCATGTGGCTGGGCTATGGAACAATAGAAAACGTATAGAAAAATATAGAGAAAAATTCCATGTTTCTTCTTTTGAAGCACTTGGGGAAAGATCTGACAGTATGAGGTCTACTGTGTTCTCATGTGAAGCTATGTAAACCACTCCTGATGATGAAAAACTCACCTCTGAAAATGTATTAAAAATCTAGCTATAGCTCTATTTCTCATTGAAAAGGGAAGAAGGCCAGGGATATGGCTTGGTGGTAAGGACCTCATCTTGCTCATATGAAGTCATTTCAAACACGGAACACTGAAGGAGAGGATAAAGTCAAAAAAAACATAAAAAAATGTAAAAAAGCAAGTGAAATTAAATTATTCATGTTGCGCATATTTCAAACCTTATGAACTCATAGATAAAGAGAAACTCAATCTATTTTTATTGAAAATATAGTATTTATTACAAACTAAGTTTTTATTCCCTTATAAGCCAACTTTTTTTTCAATTGGGTAATGGTAGTTTCATGGACAATGGTGAATGCATAAACAACATAAAGGCAGAAACTGAAGGGCCTCGGTGTTTGCTAACGCTTTTGTCAGGCTCCTGTAGTGCAGACAACAGACTTAGCGTAGAGTTATTACTTAATAAAAAAATGCTGATGCTTGTGAACTATAAATAAAAAGGGAAAGGGGGAGGAAGAAACAGAAAAAAAGCATTGGAAGGAGGGAAATAGGACATGCACCGAACAAGCAAAATAATAGGTTTAGATTTTGTTAAAATTTTTACCTTCCTCTTTAATTACTTTCTGTATAATTTGAGTCCTAGTCTGTTACTTAAACTTGTTTTCTATTCATGAAAAGCCACCCTCCCTCTCAGTCACTTCCAAATTTTTGTAGGCAAATACTATTGGCCACAGATTTTAGGCCTGTGCTCCTAGTTCCCTGCCTCCCCATCCTCTCTCCACACAGTCTTGGGGATCACCACTGTACTCCACCATTCTGTGCCTTTGCCTTCTCAGGCCCCTCCTGCGGGTGAGGTCATGCTGCACTGCACCTGCTCTATCACAGGGCACTTGTTCAGGTACAAAGTGTCCTTAGGCTCCATCAGTTTCACTGCACATATGAGGGGTTTTCTCTTTTCAAGGGTGACATTTGTTTCATCTTCATTCATTTGCCAATGGTCTTTTAGGTGCTTATGAAGTACTCTCTATTATTTTAAGCTAGTTGGAAATGGTCAGTTTTTTAAATGTATAGCCGGCTCAAACTGCTGCCTCTCTCTCTCTCTCTCTCTCTCTCTCTCTCTCTCTCTCTCTCTCTCCTCTCCTCTCCTCTCCTCTCCTCTCCTCTCCTCTCCTCTCCTCTCTTCTCCTCTCCTTCTTCTCTCTCTTAGCTTATAGCAAAGTTGGAGAAAATATGCATATGAGCTTAATGTTCACAGTATGGAATTTTATTACCCAGTGCACCATGTGGCTGACATTGCCAGTGTGCAAGGTGAAGTTGCACAGAGATGTCACAATGACAGAAGGATGTCTTCTTGCAGGACGAAGCTACTCCTGCTGACAAACAGTGCAAGCCAGACGCTGCCCAGGCCACCTACTCAACATCTACTGTTCCAGGCTCCCAGGAGGTATTGTACATCAATGGCAATGGGACCTACAGTTACCATAGTTACCGAGGGCTAGGAGGAGGACTGCTAAGCCTGAATGACTCTTCTAGTAGTGGTGAGTCTTTATAACAGATTGCGTTTTGTGTGTTCATTTTGGGGCTGGCAAATTTTCTAAATCTGAAAGAAGAAAATGCATATAAGGCTGTAAACTAGACGGTGACAGTGGGGTGAAAGCAAGGCTATTTGAAAACACAATGTTTGTCTTCCTGCCTGGATGTCTCCCTCGGTTGTCACAGCCTCTCTGAGTAGCAGCAATACCATGCAATTGAATGATTGATGTTTTATATTAGGAAAAAAATTCAAGTAGAATGAGAGCAATTTTTCTCAAGTAGTGATTCATTCTGCCTCTGGTGTTGTAAGAAGGCTTTGTCAATGATTTGCCCTGAATGATGCACTAGTTTCTTAATGTTCACAGAGGTTCATGAGTTGGAGAATTTGAGGCAATGGGAACCTTATGGAATTCCATTGCTTTCACTAAAAACACACGAAATGAAACAAATGGAAGCCACCATGCCGCCCCAGCCATTAGGTTAGCATCAATAACCCACTTGTCAGCAGTGAGTGATACCCATTGCCAGTCAGTGTTTGCTCATGTTTTAGGAATTTCTTAGATTTTTATATGTTATAACATCTCAAATGAATCAGAGATTTAAATGCTTGATATAGAATTATTTGTATCTTAAGAAATGTATATATGCAGGTAATTTTTATGCCTAGATTGTAAGAAAATCTTTCTTTATTATACCTAAAGTACAAGTAGAAATAATTTAGATTGTATACATGCATGCACACACATTTTATATGACAAAAATTCCACATGAGTAAAAAGACAAAAGACAAATTGTAAAATTATTAGTTACTTATACTACAGAAAGTGAATCAATACATATATCCTTAGAAATTAAATAGGGAATATACCTAGCTTTATAATACACAATGATAAAAGCAAAGATGAGGTGGGGCAAACCAGCTTGCACAGTGATGGCTAACATTCACAAAGCCCTAGTTTGAAGTCTCAGTCTTTCCATCTCTTCATCACAATGTTCCCTAAGCCACACTGGGGTGGTCGAAGTGTTATGCTCAGGGCTGGGTCCTCAGCTGTCCCTTTTTTCCCCTATGTCTCTGCCGCCATGGGTCTCTGCATTCATTATTGTGCACTACAGAGAGAGAAGTGTTCTCTGACCAAGGTAGAGAGTAATCTTTGTGGGGGGCCGGGGGCAGGTGGGTTACAAACATTTTGCTTTGAGATACATATCTTCCCGATGGCCTGACACACCTTCTTTTATCATTTAAAACATTTTTATTGACTTTTACTAATGTTTCTTGTTTGAATGTTGGCTGCACCAAATTTTAGTTATTTCTGTAATATCTGAAAAGGAAAATGATAACTTGGATTCTCTTGGCGGTGCAAATGAAAATAAATTGCAGTAAACAAAACCAGTATGTGACTGGTATAGGAAATTAAAACAAGCCAAGATGGCCTGCTACTATTCCTACATAGCCAGAATTATTTATCTTTGCTTAATAAATGGCTAATGGTTTATTTCGTGGAACCATACAAGAAAATGTGAGACCTCTTGTTTTTAATTAAGAGCCTTAAGACATTAATGACAGAAAAAGAGCACATGGGCTCTGCCCAGCCCACTGTGCTCCCAGACTTCACCTGATTCTTTTCTTCTCTAGTGTCATTTGTTGGTCATCCAGAAAGTCTATTACTTAGAACTCCCAGGTGTAGTTAGTTATAAAACCTTAGAAAACTCCTGAATTTATCTCATGAAGTATATACCACAGTGAACGTGCAAACACACACACACACACACACACACACACACAC
>OU015744.1:61365841-61381785 GCA_907169655.1 Acomys percivali
AGAGAGAGAGAGAGAGAGAGAGAGAGAGAGAGAGAGAGAGAGAGAGGAGAGAGAGAGAAGAGAGAAGAGTAGAGGAGAGAAGAGCAGAGGAGAAGAGAGAAGAGAGGAGAGGAGTGTGTGGCTTCCGCTTCTCAATTGTGGAATTCTAGCCACGTCAGAATTCTATAACAGATGCCAAATATGCAGCTGTATAATTGATGGAAATGCAACTTTTACTAACTCATAGTTTTGATGTAGATATATGGTAATGTGTTGAGAGCCATTTTGTTTGGTACTCTTCCCCCTCCTCCCCCTAAAAGCCTTCACTTGAGTGGTAGAGACTGCTGAAAGAGGCTACAGGATCCTTAAACAGCAATCTCTCTCCTCCAGGATCTCCCTGACTTTTTAATTTAAAATAAATCTTCCTGGTCTGGAAAGATGGCTCAGTGGTTAAGAGCACTAGTTGTTCTTCCAGAGGTTCTGAGTTCAATTCCCCGTAACCACATGGTGGCTCACAGGCATCTATATTGGTATCTGATGCCCTCTTATGGCATGCAGGTATACATCATATACATAATAGATACATACATACATACATACGTACATACATACATACATACATACATAGATACATAGATAGATAGATCTTTTAAAAAAGTATCTTCCTGCCAACCTCTTATGTCAATCAAAACATGAGAGGAGAAGCCCAGACTTTGTGAAATCTGGGAACAAAGTGGGTTGGGAAGAGCCCTTCACTTCTGTTCTCTGGCATCAGTGTCCTGGACCTCACTTTTTGTGTTGTTCACCACCCCTTTGGTAGCTTTGCTTTTTGAAGGCTATAAAATAAGAAGCAGGCATAGGCAGTTAGTGGCTGGTTTATGCTAAAAACATGTAAATTTGAGGCCATTTACCGCATAAATCCCCAAAGCTGTGTGTGATAAGATGAAGGTCACTTAAGGACACCACAAAGAATAGCTTCCAAGCCCTGCAGATGGCCTGTGTCCTGCTGGGACAGCACAGTAGGATTAACCTATTGGTTTGCAACACTTTGAAAATGAGATGACTTTCTTTGAGCTGTGGCTTTGGACTATAAACCAGCACAATATACTCTTGGCAAGCAGCCACTTTACACTGACACCAAGGAGAAGCGTTCTAGTGTAGAAGGACTCTGGCATTCTCTGATGGTGGTGGCCAGGGGAGCTGATCAACTCTATATTATAAAGGAACTTAGAATAGCTTTTCATTCTCCAAGAATCTAGATTTAATTTTAACACTGGGATTGGTTACACCTGTCTTGGTTTTTGTTCAGGTTTTCTTTTCAAGTACGGAAAGACTTCTAGGTTGACTGAATACATAATTTCATTTATCTTGGGACTATCTTCATAAGTCATATGAATGTAAACTATTGTGACTTAGTACTTTATTATCTATTGTTTCTTCTATTATATGTTTGGAGTTACAGAGAAGGAAGCTATACTATATAAATATGCATGTCTTGAGAGCTAAAAAGAATACAGCAAAAAATTAGCATAGAATTAGATGCTAATGTCATAGCCACTGCCTGGCAACTTCGGTAGTTGAAGTTTGAGAATTCTTCATTGGGGATATGTGCATCTGTAAAGTGTGGAGAACAGCAACAACTTTGAGGAGACCACACTTGAGTTAGGTTAAGGATTAGATTAAAGGTACATCTTACTTTGTTTAAGACAGGTAAAGACATTCAAAATTCACACCATTAGCTGGAGAAACCACAATATTCTGCAAGCTGACAGCAAAAACCTGACAATATGGACTAAGGGACAAAAGAAGTTTCTAGAACTGTTTGAATCACATTGTAAATAACATAAGTCCTGCAAATTATACTATATCCAAGAAGAATGTGAAAGCAGATTTGAGAAAAGGAAGTATTTCAGTTACACTTAGATACAGTGTAACATATTTTGGGTTTTCTTTGTTCTAATCATTGTAACTTTAACAGAAACGGATTCAATAAGACACAGCCTGATTACCTTAAGAAAGGTATAGAGAAAAACACAGAAATAAGAGCTCTTTTGGGTTTTGGAGAGGTGGCACAACAATTATAAACATTTTCTATTCTTGCAGAAGAGTCAGTTTCAGTTCCCAACACCCACTTCAGGCAGCTCACAACAGCCTGTCATGTCAGCTCTAGGAGACTCAGTGACTTCTTCTGGACTCTCTGGGATACCCTGTCCCCAACAGAAATAACAAAATAAACATGTTTTAAGACAATCTTTGTTTTGCTTAAGTGTCAAAACACTTTCAGTCCAACCTTTTTCTACTGCATAGCTCATTAAACACTTATGTGTTTCAAGTATATTCCCCACAATAGATGTGCACTCTGAGAAAGTGGAACCTCCATCTCGTCCATGATTCCATTCTTCTGAATAATGCCAGTTACATTTTAAGTACCTAATCACTGGCTTAGTTGGAACTAATATTATTAGAGTTTGTTAAGTCAAAATTAAAGAGATACAGACACACCATCATTTATGTGTTTTTTGGATGCTACGGGTGAGTGGTTTATCTGCAAGAAGGCTGGAGATGCAAGTCTACAGTATATCATGTGTTTTGCGTATGTGACTCCCTTGATTTGATCCAGCACAAAAACCAAGCAAAAGCAAAAGAATGAGTAAGAAGGAAAAAACAAAAACAAAAGAGAAGAAGAATCCAGTTGATTCATTGATCTGTGGGTTTACACTGGTTTTAGTAGCATTTTATAAGCTCAGTTTCATTTTGAGCATGATAGCAATTGGGAAATCTGGCCTACATTGGAGCCTTCAGTAAGGAAAAGAGTCTGTGACCACTGCCAGCGTGCCCTTCAAATCTTTCAAGAGCCAACCCACCATTTGTTCAGAGCTGGCAACGGCCTGCACCCAACAATCCAAATTCTCAAATTGGAGTATTATCAAAGTGACAGCAGTTACAATTTGTATAAAGAATGTGTTCAAATTAACCAAATGAAAGAAGCAAGAAGCATCCAGCTATCCTGTCATTATGTCTTCCATTGACATGGGATGTTCTGTCAGGGAGCTCACATCTCACCATCTACAGAAGACAATTGTGGATTGCTAGTTTCCCATTGGATCCCATAAGTTGAAATTATGTGCAAAAGGTATCATTTGTTTTTGGCTGTTTCCTCTCCACACTCCCCACAGGGAGCAGACTTTTCCTTATTTTCTTTTTTTTTCAACTCTGATACAAAGTAGGCTGATACACAGACCAAAATGTAACAGGATCAAATTGTGGCAATAATGGGCCTTAATAACTACATCTGTATGATGATTTCTAGTCTGCCTGAATCTCTGCATTCATTCTCTTCCTTAGTTTGTCATGGCACGAATATGTGGGATTTCTGCTTTAAATGTTCTTTTGATCAAAGCCTGCCGTTGAGTGTAAGACTGGTATACTTGGCCATAGGCCTAACTAGCGCTGGTCATTATAGTCACAAGACTGAAACCTCACTTTTTATGTGCACATTTTGACTAGTACCTTAACTCTCAGCCCTCACAGCTGTTGTTATAAGAAATGGTCAAGGGATCCTTTGCAGTCATCCACCTTCCTTCATGCCTCACTAACAGTTTTCCCTCAGTCCATTAGAGCAAGCTTTCTCCTACCATGCTGCAGCAGTTGCTGGGTTAAATTGTCTCCAACTTCACCAGTTTTTGAACCTGAAATGCTTCTACCCTTTATATTTTCTGGATTTCATGGGCATATTTGAATGCCCTGCTGATTAGAGCTTTGAAGTGCTCGCGATCTTGCCCTATGGCAGACGATTCACATCACCTTGTGTCTTCATAGCACCCTGCCTTTCCTGGACTTGCTTTTTAGTCTTTCATGTATTTTTCCATGCTGCACCTTAATTTCCCATCCGCCTTCCTCCCTTTGTCCCTTCCACTGTCTTGTTCTGCGCACTGCTCAAGGTGAAGCTCACTAGCTGTTACTGTTTCTTTTGCAAATGTCTGCATTCTAACCTTTCTGAGCCTCACATTTTATATCTAATTTTTGACCAGATGATCGAGCCATGTCAAGAGACCTTAAGTTAATGCAAAAATGACTTCCTCCTCCTCCTCCCTACATGTTTTATAAGACACTGCTTATCTGACCTTGGGGATAAGTAAACTTCCCTGTGCTTGACTCATGCCCCTGTAAGGACCCTTGAAAGACCTCTGCTAATTCTCCAAGTCACTTCCCAGCTCAGTTTTCTTCCTGTATGTCCCCATAGTGCACTACACAGATTTATCGTGTCTTCACCAATTTGTGATACATATTTCCCACGGAGAATAAGCATGGCTTGACAACATACAAGATGACTTGTTCATGGCTTCCCTGTGTAATAAGATGGTTCATGTTTAGACTCGGTGGATCCTAAATGGATACACACACCATGGACGCCTATGTGAAAAGATTTGTCCAGTGACACGTTCCTCTTTGGACATTGTCACTAATTCCAATTAAGCATAGGAAGGATAGAAGTCGAGGGTATCTTTTGTCTTATTCTTTTCTTTTTGTATATATATATATGTAAGTTGTGTGTGTGTTAATGCACATGTGCAAGTGAGCAGATGCACATGGAGGGCAGAGGACAACCTAAGGTGGCGTTCTTTAGATTCAGTATCAGTTACTTTTCTGGCGCTGTGATAAAACATCATGACAGAGGTAACTTATAGAAGAAGGTTTTATTTGGGCTTACAGTTTATCCAGGGAGATCAGGGTCCATCAACGCTGAGATGGGGAAGTATGGCAGCAGGCAGACATGGTGGCTGGAACAGGAAGTTGATACAGCATGTATCAAAACTTGATACCCTATGAGCATATACTGGGGGAGGAGGTCCCCCTCAGTCACAGTCATAGGGGAGGGGAGTAAAGGGAAAATGGGAGAGATGGAGGAATGGGAGGATACAAGGGATGGGATAACAATTGAGATATAATATGAATAAATTAATAAATATATTAAAAATTTAAAAAGAAAGAAAATGAAGCTGATATTGAAAAACATATCACTTCAGTGAATTAAAAGTTAAATTATCATACTACCAGAACAAAACTGGAAGCAGAGAGTGGACTTGGACTAGTGCACAGATTTGAAACCCCCAATTAACCCCAGTAACACACTGCCTCCGCCTACTAAACCCACACAGTAGTGCCAGCATCTGTGGACCAAATATTCAAATGTCAAAGAATATGGGGACATCTCACTGAAACTACTACAGGTTCTGTCCATCTTTTTTTTTTTTTTTTTAATCTTTTTTTAAAGAGTTCTCATACTGACCCGACCAAGTGGAAGGTAGGCTGGGCTTGGAGACTCGTAAACCCCAGGGTCTCTGCTGTATCTGCCATCCAAACGCTAGGATTATATTCACATTTTACCACACCTGACGTTTTTCATGTGAGTTCTTGGTATCTAACTCAGAACCTCATCCTGTAAGGCAAGCATTTTGCTAATTGAGCCATGCCCACTGCTCTGAAGATATCTTCTTAAAGTCTGACCTCTTTTTCTTAATACCTTGAAGATTACAATATTGAAGGAAGAGAAACTATTCCCTTCAAATATTTCACAGAAATATTTTGAAATGCATGAATTCTGCCTTAAAATATGCTTGGCTTTTAAGCTTATGGTTCAGGGGGAAAAGTGATTAATGTAACCATCCAGGGATCTAGCTTTATCTTAGTCTCTCAATAAACCATGATGGTTTGACAGTCACATGTAAAGAATTAATGCCTGTGAGTAGGGAGGGGGATTCACCTCTTTTTTTCTTAATTTGATCACTACATCTCGATTGTAGCCCCCTCCCTCATTGCCTCTCGGTTTCACCTTCCCTCTATCCCCTCTCCCACTTCCCCTAGTCCTCAGATAGGGGGAGCCCTCTGACCCCAGCATGTCAAGCCTCATCTGGACTGCCTGCATCCTCTTCCTCTGTGGCCTGGCAAGGCTTCCCCGCCATCTTGATCCACACTGGCTGAATATCCCTGCTGTGTGAGAACTGCGTGAGGTCTATAACAAAAATCTCCGTAGCTAATGATTTTATAGACTGGTGTCTGAAAGTGATTCACAAAAGCTACGTAAGCCCCTACAGTGAATGGGCAGGCCCTTCACATAATGGGAAGACGTCCGCGATGACATTTTATTTGACAAGGGTGACTTATGTGATCAAATTGGAGTCCACGTAATTGGTAGTCTGCAGTTATTATAACTTAGTCTGAGGACTTCTGCTTGAGTTGTCGAAGCATAGTGAATTTTTTTTTTTCTTAAAGCAGGGGAGGTAGTTTGGTGAGCAATGAGTATGCTGTGCAAGCATGAAGATCTGAGTTCAAAGACGCGGAATTCACATAATCACTAGAACACCTGGTCCCTGTTCTAAGGAAGTAGAGATAAGGGATCCCTGAGGCTAGTTGCTGGGCTCCTCAATCAGAAACAGTGAGCTCCAGGTTAAGTGATAGACCCTGCCTCAAAAACATAGATAAAGAATGAAAAAGAAAAATATTCAACGTCAACCTCTTACTTCTGATGCATGAGGATGCATGTTACGTATGTGGATGCACATCTGCATGCAAACACACAAAACATCAATATAGTCGAGTCAAAATTTTTGTACTAATAGATTCAACTTGTTGCACATAATTTACATACATAAGCGTGTATATTAATTTTTATTTATTGTGTTTATGGGTATTTGCTCTGAATGAATAAGCTCACCAGGGACTGGACTTACAGATGGTTGTGAGCCACCAAGTAGGTGCTGACAACTAAACCCTGGTCCTCTGGAAGAACAGCTAGTGCTCTTAACTATGGAGGCACCTCTCTAGCCTCCTATTTTGATATTTTTAACATACTCTTTCATTATGTATTTTGGTTCTTTGAGACAGTCTTTAGTGACACAGACTAGCCCTGCAGGCCCTAAGCAGTCCTGGTCTTTCTGTCTACATTACCCGTGTGTCAGAACACAGTTGTATCCGTTATCCCCAGTCAACTGTCTACATTTTAAACTCATTTCTCTAATATGCCCCTTTGACTATTTTAATCAAGGTATTTTTCTACTAGAAACTATTCATTGTATCCTTAACATATATATTTTTTGTTCAAATAGTTTTATCTAGATCTGTGGGATCCAACATAACAGTCACTTGCCATAGGTTGACTATTAAATAGAACTACACTAGCTGAAATACATTTCAAATTTCAGACCTTTTATCAAAACAGGCTTCATTTCAACTATCCAGTAGCCAAAGTTGTTGAAAAGCCAGTGTAGAGAGTGGCAGAGAGGGCAGTGTCGCTATCACAGAGATTTCTATTCAAAGGGCTGATTCACATGCTCAGTTCTATAGCTGTGGAAAATTGTCTCTGCATTGACTACAGCAGACATGCTGCCTTGGATGGTTTGTGCAGCATTCTTTTCTCAATGAAATAAGTTAGTTTGATCGACAAGGAAACTTTAAGGACGATTCTTTAAGAGCTCCATTTTTTGGGAGTCTTGAGAGATGGCTCACTTGGTGAGATACCCTACTGATGCAAGCTCAAGAATATGAGTTTCAGACTCCAGAGCCCCAGCTCTCGGGGAAGAGTGCAGAGTCCGGAGGACCTCAGACACTCACTCGTCAACCGTTCTTACCAAATCTGTGTACTTCTTGTTTTAGTTAAACATCTCGTCTCAAAAAATGTGGAGCCCCGTTGAAGGAAAAACACCAAAAGTCAACTTTACATACATACATACGCACAAACATGTTCACATGTACCTGTGTATGTGTGCCCACACACTCACACTAATTGTACATGCTCTGCACACACAGATTAAAAATCAAAAGGAAAAACATCTGTGGTTCTAGCTCAAGATGCTTGACTGTTAAATAACTTTCACACATCTGGGAGTTCTAGGTAAAGTTAATTCCCATTAGTAGCTGCAGTTGGGCAGCTAATTCCTAATGTGGCAGAGGTGTTAAAAACTTTTTTTTAAATAAACTGGAGTCACCTCAAAGTTAGAAAACTAAAAAGAACACAAGTGTTAGGAAGGTTCAGATGTGGCATGATTTGAGCAGCTGTTTAGTTGAAGGAAGTCAGACTCGGGATTTGAAACCTAGGGACACTTTTCACACGTCACTCTGTTCTCTTTCCGGCTTTCTCATGTGGATCAAAATAATCACCTGGAAGTCGGTTGAGTCCTTGAATTATTTAGACAGTTTGGTATTGAGATAACTAGGGATTTGGAGAGATGAGGCTTATCCATAAATTTTAATGACCGAGCACGATGCTAGTAATTTGCTCGAAAATCAAAGAAATTATATGAATTATCTGCAGAGTTCATGAAGTATCTTTCAAATTATCACTGAGCTTTCATAGCCTTTACTGGTTTCCTGTAGGTCAGGAAACCCCAGTACAGTCTTTGACAGGCAGGCAATTGACCTGGGCTTTCCATAACTATCCAGGATGTGTAATTGGGTTTATAGTTCAACACTGAGCAGGTTCTTCCCGGAGAGCCTGCTCTTTACTACAGTGAAGGAAAATGGATTTTATGCACTCTTAAGCTTCCCTTGAGGATTCTGCACTGTGCAGAGCAGGAGAGGGATGAAGGAGGACTCCTTCATGCTCTGTGTCTGCTTTCTTGAGCCTGCTGGTAAACTGCACAAGAGTTCTTTGGGTGACATGAGGTCATCGAGCTTGGTATGGGCTGCTTGCCTTGCACAGTGCCCTTGGAGTGTTGACAAGTTCTCTGGGGATGCATTTGCCCAAATCAGTTCACTCCAGAGAAGCTCTGAGGATGTGGAGAGTGGGGGGTAGGGGGTAGTTCAGTATGTCCGTCTGCTCTAGGGAGTCAGTGCTAGTACCTTCTGTAGGTACTTTGGACTCTGTCATTTGCCACTTGCAGTTTGGATACAGGTGAGCCTCGCAGTACAGGCAGGAGGCCACTAGCTTCCCCTCACTAGAGAGCTTTGTCTTCCTGAATTGCTCCAAGTTGGCGGAACACCAATGCCTTTATCTTTTCTCTCATGTTAACATGTTCAGTTGCAGTGCTGCTGTCCTCTGTTATTTCAAATCACATAGTAATTTTAAATGACATTTGGCTCTTGACTGACATGTAGATGGCTGCCTTGAAAGGCCTCTGTCCATCTGTGCCCAGTGACCCCATAGCTGGAAACATGTACCTGTACTTGGATCATCCTACTCTATGAAGTTTGCTTTCCTTAAAGCGTGGGCCACTCACTCAGACTCAGAATTGATTACAAAATTCAAGATGCAGTAAGCTGGAGAGATGGTTCTAGGGCAAAGGACACTCATTGCTTTTGCAGAGGACCCAGATTACATTATTAGCACACACGTGTTGGCTCACAACTGTTTTTAAACTGTTTTTAATCCCAGTTCCAGGAGATCCAGTGCTTTCCTCTTACCTCCATGGGCATGAAGCATGTACGTGCATACATGTAGTCAAAACACTCATATACATAAAACAAATGAAAGCTTTGAAATGTCTAGCAGAATAGTACCCTTAATTGTCCTTTGGTTGCCCTTGTACATATATTACATGAATATAAAGTTTATGGAACCCTGTGATTATGTTCTAATATACAAAATGATTGCAAGGATGGTTATATATTATAAAAAATCTTGTTCCAAAAATCATATTCATAAACAGTTTGTCCAAAATGGTGAGGAAGCACATTCTATGTTTCCATTCAAGCAGACCTATTTTATTCTTTGCAAGAGTCTCCTGATCTGGGACCTTCATCACTTCCAATGTTCTGTTATACTATGATTTGCTCCTGTGGTTTTTCCATTTCTTATAAAATATTAATTGTATTCCTAAGCCATTTAATATTGAAGAAAAAACTGGGAAAGGGCCTTAACATTAAAAGAAATCTATCAATTCCTTCTCCAGTCATATGCAGGGGAAAGCTTTGCATAGGTCCACGAAAACAATTTGGTTTCACTTTCAGATCTCTGGACATTTGATGAAAGAAAGTGAATATTTAATACGCAATCATGGAAAGAAGGCAAACATACACACACTGGCTCCAAAAACCTCTACTTAAATTTTTATGTGTCTTAAATCTTTATAGTTTACTTCTGACCTACACTGACAAATGGGATAAAAGGAGCTGCTGAGGACTGGGGAAATGTCTAGGTATATCATGCATCTGCAATCCCAGCATTTCTATAGCAATATGGAGACAGGGGAGTCCCGGGAAGCTGCTGGGACAGCTAGCCCATCATTGTCTCAAACAAGACAGAAGGCAAGGGCCCACACCCAATGTTGCCTTCTGATCACCACACAAGCTCCCACCACAAACACACACAAGGTGTGAAGCCTTTCCTGGCATAAATACCATATTCTACATGATTCCTGTCTCTCTCATAGGTTTTGATAATTGTGGGTAGAACAGAAACATTCCTTTTGAGTGTGCAAGAAGAGCCAGACTTGCTGACCTTTATTTCAGTGTGATGACTCGCTTAATGATAATCTGTGCACTAGATTTGTGTGCTTTTTTTTCCTTTGTGAAGTTAATGTCTGCTAATCTTTAAATCATCTGAATTCAAAACCAACAACAACAACAAAAAAATATGTCCAAGAAGTAGGCCTTTATTTCACCTCCACTGTCAAGGCAACCAGAGTTACCATGACTGTGGCTACACAGCATGCTTATCATCCCAGCATCATCTTAAAACATTTGCTTAAACTCTCCATATCTCCCTTGGCAAAAAGTAAAATATAAATGATTTTTGAAGGTTGTAAATATAGCTAGGTCACACTAAAATTTTTATGATACTTTGTCTTATACATATATGACATGAATATGAAACTTGCTGGATCCTATGTGTATGTTACATGATGTAAAATCACCTGCATGACTGTTGTCTCCTTATAGTGCATTTTGACAATAATTTAAATCACTTGAATAAAAATGATGTATCATATGTCACTACGCATTATCAATAATGATGTAAATATTGGAAAAAATATGTAATTATATGCTTTAAAACAGTCAGTGAAGGCTGGGAGTGGTGGAGCATGCCTTTAATCCCAGCACTTGGGAGGCAAAGGTGGATGGAAACATCCAATCAGTTGAACACCTCACTCAAACAGAGGCCTTCACCTGTGTGATGCCTTCACCTGCCTGAGATTGACTGCACTACAGTGCAGGAGCTTACAGACCTCAGAACTCAGACTGAGACCTTTGCTCTCACAGGACCCAAGCCTCCTCCCCTGCAGCTAGATGGTACCTCAGCAGTTCTGCTCCTCCTCAGGCCACGGCTTCACCACTGGCTTGGCTGCAGATCTTAAGATTTCCCAGCCTCCAGACTGCATGTAACAGTCAATGCTTTATTCTGTGTACCTGCATACATAGAGATGCCCAAAACATGCACATGCACATACACACACACACAGACACAGTAAACACACACATATGTTTACAACTTGTATTTATGAAGATCTGTAGCACAATGAATCATCTCAACAGGAATAAGTCCCTAAACTTTAATAATGTTAATATAAATACTCTTAATTCTTTATGATACCTGAAATTTTAAAATAAAATTATATAGTTACTAAGAACATAACCTTGTATGGCTAGGGAAATTGCCCAGTTGGCAACGTGTTTGCCATGCAAGCAGGAGGAGCTGAATGTAACTCCCAGAACCCACATTAAAAATAACCCATGTGTAGTGGCATGCACTTTCCATCCAAGGCCTGGTGGGGGGTAGGGGTTGAGAGAAGGGGATCCTTGAGGCTTACCAGACAGTCAGCCTAGTCTAAACATGCCCAAAGCCAGAGACTCAAAACATAAGACGGATGGCTGCTGAGGAATGGCATTCAAGGTTGTTGTCCAAGTTGCACGCATGCATGCACGCAGGCATGCACGCACACTCATGTATAACCTCACTTACTAGGCCACTTAATACAAATAATTTAGTTCTATTGTTCCTGCTTTATCAGTCTAATGAACAAAGGTGGTGAATCTCAGAGGATGAATAATTTGGCCAGCTCACATAGTAGAGAAGCTTCCAGAGCAGGACTCAAACCCATGTCTTCATTAGCTGATTTGCGTGATTGCTGTCTGTTCATTTTTGTGTGTCAATTAAATGAGATTTCAGTGTTTTGAGGTGAATTATATACTGGGTCCAAATTCATCTCCTGAATTTGCTACTTACTTAAGTTGTCAATGCGGTAACACAGATAGGACTTACACCTTATTTACATTTTTATTCAGTATTTTTATTATTTGATAATTTCATAAAATGATTTGCATAACATTGGCCCCATTCCTCTCCCTAATTCCCACCAGATCTAACCCCTACCTCCTCACCCCTTCCAATGACTTGTCCTCTATTTTTTTTCCTAAGAAATGAAATCACACCCTGTCCAGGTTTTGCTGCCCATAAGGCTGCATGGGAAGCCTTATTTATATTTTTAATTGAATGTTTATTTAAATTTAACATTTTTGACTTAAATCTTTTTGAGAATGCTACATGTGCACACTATATTTACATTGCTCCCCACATCTCCCTCACCCCTCTTTAACTCCTGTGTCCCTCCCCACTCACTTTCAAATCCATGACCTCTTCTTTAGTTATTACCGTTATGTGCTGGCACATACAAACACACGTGTATTTGCAACCTGTGCAGACCTTTAACATTGCTTATATGCACACCTATTCAGGGTTGACCATGTAAGATCAGGCAGTCCATCAGCGGTCTTGTCCCTGAGGAAAATCAATTCTACCCTTCTCCACAGCCACTGGTTATCGATAACTTCTTTTTTTAATCTACGGATGGCACATAATGAAATTGTTTCCATCAACAATGGCATGCACATCTCCTTGTATTGGCATTATTTGATCTTGTATACCTGGTGATAATGTGGAGATTTTGTGGGTGCAGTTTCCCCTGTCATATGTAGGGATACAGTCTAGCAGACCACTGGTATGCTGCCTTTTAATAAAGTCTCTGTCTCTCTTCTACTCTTAGGCTTAGGTTGTGTTGTATTAGTTGGAGTTCTGTTTATAGATATTATCTTTAAAAGGTGAGCTTAGACACAAAACTGAAGTACAAATGGATCAAGAAAAATGTTAAAATGCCAGTTAAGAGTGCTTACCATTCCTACAGAGGACCTGAGTTTTGTTTCCATTCATTCTTAAAAACCAGCATATGTAAACATATAATTTAATGTCTATTACATCATATAAACACATAGTAACAAGGTCTCATTAGGTAGCCCAAGTTGGCCTTAAATTTTGTAACCCTCATACTTCCAACTCCAGATTGCTCAGATTATAGGTATCTGCCACCATGCCTAGTTCAAAAGGGTAGAATCTTTTTAAAGGCAGGTCAAAGAGATTTACATTATAAAATATTCACATTTACTTTAAGATAATCATGAGCAGATAGTATGTGAGAGGTTGGTATTTATAGTTTTCATGAAAATTCAATATTGAACATTCAAAACCTCCTTACCATAGCAGAGCTTTAAGATCATGTTACATGGGACACCTGAATCTGCCAGTCAATCCTGTATGGATTTGATGTTCAAGTTTGGTAGGAACGTAATTCGTTGAAGAGAAAATACCATATCTATTGTTCAGCTTCTTTTTTCAATGATGTTAAACATCTCATGACTGTGGTGCTTACTTACTGGTTTCCAACCTCAAATATGTTTCATATTTTGTAGTATAGGAAGCCTATTCATTGGAGGCCTGATGATGGGTAGCCTATATTTATTAAGTAGAAAGGGAAAAGTTGCTAATGTAAGGAAAACAAAGGTGATGGAAGCTCAGTCAGAAGAGGCTTTGGTTATTCCTAATTGGATTGACAGATAATACTTTTAGACTTAGAGTGCAGAAATGCACTGAATGTGGAAGGACACCAAGTCTTAGAGAGAATCATAAAAACCATAGTCTTGGTGCTGGAGAGATGTCTTAGAGATGAAGAGTGCTTACTATTCTTGAGGTGGCCCTAGGTTTTGTTCCCAACCCCCCATCAGGTGGCTCATAACCACCTTCAGGTCCAGTTCCATGAATCAAACATCCTCTTCTCTCCCAGCATTCTGCACATATGTAATGCACATAAATGCATATAGGATATATATGTGTAATATTTTTTAAATTACAGTCATGCAAATAATGAAAAGAAACATATTTTATGTATATAGTGAAAACAAACAATAATCCAAATTTAAGCAAAAGATTTGGGGCATTAATGACTCAGTTTGTAATAATGAAAAGAAATAGTTAAACAGAAAGTAACAAATATCTTATTCCATATACCTCACCAATCTGCCTATAAATTAATAAATGAAATCAACAAAATCACAAAAAGGAATGACACCCACCCACAATCATAGCCAAAGAGTATAAAACACTTCTCCCATAAAACAAGAGATAGAAAAGAAACACATGTGAGAAATAAATTAAAATGCAATGGTTATATGAAGAAACATGCCTCCAGCTTTATAATAATGCAGAATCATTGAAATATTGGCTAATTAAGTAAAGAACAACAACCATGGGATGTTTAGCATGCTGGAAGCATTGCATCCAGAAGTTATCAAGTCTCTATTGATAGTTAGTGATAACCAAGCAGATAATAAGTTTGCACAGTGAAACTGGGCTAGTATTTTAACACCTATTTATAAACAATAAAAAGTTGATAAACTACAAACTTTAGAACTGTTTTCTTTTCCTAAATGTATTATATTGTGTGTGTGTGTGTATGTGCGCACGCGCGTGCGCGCGCGCGTAAGTGCACACACATGCCCACACACATACTATAGCAAGTTATGTATGTCAGAGGACATCTTGTGGGTGTTTGTTCTTTTCTTTTGCCTTGTAGGTCTTAGGGCTCAAACCACGGCTGTCATGCTTTGTAGCAATCACCTCTACACATGGCTTTATATTATAATGTCAATAGTAATGTATGATCATGAGGATGAATAGGAACAGAAAAGTTGTAGCTTAACAGTAACATGCTTCTGTGTATCACGTTGACAAGGGGGCAGTTGTGCTAGCTAGTTTTATGTCAGCTTGACACAAGCTAGAGTCATCAGGCCGAGGAAGGCTCAATTGAGAACATGCTTCCATAAGATCAGGCTGCAGGCAAGCCTGTAGGGAATTTTGTAAACTAGTGATTGATGTGGGAGGGCATAGTGCATTGTGGGTTAGAGCATCCCTGAGCTTGTGGTCCTGGGTTCTTTAAGAAAGGAGACTGAATGAACCTTGTGTAACAAACGAGTAAGCAGCACTCCTCCAGAGTTTGTGCGTTAGCTCTTGCCTCCAGGCCCCAGGTCCCCACTGATAATAAACAGTGATGAGGAAACATAAACCAAATAAACCCTTTCCCTCTCAGGTAATTTTGGTCATGGTGTTTTTTCACAGCAATAGTAACTATAAAATACTCACTGAGCCATTTCACTGGCACATGTGTTTTTTAAATTATTATATAGTAATTGTACATATTTGTAAAACAGTGCATACAGTAAGTAGTGATCAGATCAAGGTAATTAGTATTCCCATCTCTTTATCATTTCTTTCATATAATCATTTAGCCCAAGTTAGAAACAGAGAAAATGCAAAAATAAAAAGAAATATGTGCAGAATTACTGCAAATAGGAAACAAGCAATAGAAAGACCAAGAAAATCAAAAGCCGAATACTTGTAAGGATTTAAAATTATCTGTGAAGACAAATGAAAAGAAAAGAGCATAGACAGATAATAAAGCAGCAATGAAACGATACTAGAGAATGTATTCATGCTATTCAATGGAAGATCCTATTGAAGAAATATTAACTCCAAGAGAAATAGGTTTCCAAAATGGACCTGAAGCGACATCAGGCACAAGAAGTATTACAAACACTTTCCTATTCAAGGTGCCAGATCCCGTGGTTTGCAGACAATTTTATCAAGACAAACAGGGCTGGATAAGCTCAGTTTTAGGTGAACAAATACAAGCGAGGTCGGGGGG
>OU015744.1:61381795-61394750 GCA_907169655.1 Acomys percivali
TGTGTGTGTGTGTGTGTGTGTGTGGATTCCAGAAGACAATCTCAGGTGTTTCATTAGTTACAGTTGCTATTCCTATCATGAAACACTGTGCCCAAAGCAATGTGGGAAGGAAAGGCTTTTTCCACATCACAGCTCATCGCCTAAGGAAGTCAGGACAGGAACTCAAGTAGGGCAGGAACCTGAATCCAAGAACTGATGCAGAGATCATGAGGGGGTACTGCTTACTAGCTTGCTCCCCAGGGCATGCTTGTAGAACCCAGGGCCACCAGCCCACGAATGGCACCACTCACAATGGTCTGGGCCTTCCCCCCTCGATAACCAGTCAAGAAAATGCCTTAGAGCTGGGTCTTATGGAGACATTTTCTCAGTTGAGGCCCCTCCCTTCTGATGACTCTAGCTTGTGTCAAGTTGACGTATAACCAGTGAGTATAGGTGTTGTTCCTTAGCTCTGTCTACCTTTCCCTTGAGATAGAGTCTCACTGGCCTGGAGCTCAAATCATAGGCTAAGCTGGCTGATCAGCAATTCCCAAAGATCTACTTGTCTTCACCTCCCCAACACTGGGATTCCAGATGCCCAGGTGTCCACTCTCTTGTGTAACATTTTGTGGTATGTGTTAAGGGATTTGAATTTATGTCCTAATGCTCAAATAGCAGACATTTTCCTGACTGAACCATCTCCTAGGCAAGACACTATATTTGTTTATTATTATTTATTTTATTTTATATGTATGGGGGGTTTTGCTTGCATGTATATATGTATACCACATGTAGGCCTGATACCTGTGGAGACTGGAGGAGATTGGATCCCTTATCATAGGAGTTACAGATAGCTGTAAGCCACCATGTGGGTGCTGGGAATTGAATCTAGACCCTCTGCAACAGTAATCTCTTCACCTACCTCACTATAATTTTTAACAATTTAAAGTAGTTACAATGGTCTTCAAAAATGTAGTTCTTGTTGCAAATTTTTAAGAAAGATTTCCTATTACGACAACACTATCTGAAAGGAAATTAACACTAAAACAGAATTACAAAATGAAACAGTTGAGAACAAGAAACGAAAATGTACCATAAACTGGCAGTAAATAGTCAACTGATAGACTAATTTTAGAAATGAAAATAAGTAATTATGAATGTATCCTTTCATTTAAAATATTAAGACTCATAAATTGACCAGTATTTATAACTTAAATATACCTCAGACTTTCAAAAATGAATCATGACTCTATTTTTGCTATATGAGACTTAGTTTTCTTAAAAAAAAAATAGGTTAACATGACATATCCTTACTTTTGATTCAAATTTTAAGAATCATCGTAATGAGTAAGTCCATTTCCCTTTGACCAACACGATGATAAATAAATGTGGCTTTGTAGAATTTTGTAAGTATTTGCCTTAGCTCTTTAAGTGTCTTTTTGGTCATGGTGTTTGGTCCTTCTGATTCACTGACCTGGCTCATCTATAACCATGTTCTTGGTGATTTTTCTTCAAAAATAGTTTTTAGACTTCATTAAGTTCTACATGTTCATCAAAATTGGAACCCTCACCTTATAAAGAACACAAATCCTAATTATATGATGGCTATGCTTTGAGTTAAACTGAATCAGTCAGATATAACATTGAATCATTGAGGCAGGAACCAAAGAGTAGTGGTGACAGTGGAGAGGGGCTGTGTGTGTGCTCACTGAATAAACCTCTATTACATATTTTTTTTCTCTTACTGAATCCTATAGCATTAAAGATGTGAATAACAAATGTAGCAAGAAATGGTTTCTTATGCTTTGGAGGGTGGGGTGGTTAATGAAGGTTTGGAGATCATGAAGTTATCTCAAATGTGCATATGCTAATAAACACGAAGCAAAACTAAGACTCCACTAAATTAAGATGTCTCCAGTTGTAAGCCAAGTGAGGCCCAGTGTTTCCTGTCTGTAATCCCCAGCAAGTTGGAGGTGGAGGCAGAAGGATCAGAAACGTAAAGTCATCCTTTGCTATATGATAGGTTCAAGGCCACCCTGGGGTATCTGATACTCAGTCTCAAAAGCAAACAGCAAACTGCAACAATCAAAATTTATTTAAAAAAAAAAAAAAAGAATTTCAAGCCACGGGTACATGCTAAATAAGTCTTAAACTGTGATGTTTACGTGAGGTCCCTTCATACCCGAGACAACTAGAGCCCTTGTTTAACCCTGTCTTAAATCCAGTTCAGGATTCATCAATTCCACTTTACTCCATCTTCTAAGAGAACAGTGTAATTTTCACAAACTTGAGACATTTACATCACTGAGGGGAAAAACCTTCCAACTTCTTTCATTCTTTAGTTTTTAAAAATATGATTACTGGGCTTCTCAACTGTAAAGTAAACCCAGATTAGGAGAGTGTCCACCTGCAACCCTGAACCCTTGTTATGCCACTATGCTAATATGGATGGAAAAGGAGATGGAAAGGAACTGGGAGTCAAGGAGGGGAAACCGTATTCAAGACACATTAAATGAAACATAAATCTATTTTCAATAAAATGGAAAAACTCCACTCAGGGCTTTACAGAGCAGACAGCCTTTGTTTGAGCACAGGTTCAATGACTCCTTTCCACAAATGTGACAAGCCAGGCCTCTCTCAGCTTGTCATATCGATAACATGAGTTTGTAAATAGCAGACCAAATGGAAGATAAACTCTGCCTGAAAAAAATCAAAGCTCAGAAAGGCCATGACAGAAGCAGAAGTGTGATTCTCTCAGATGTCAGAGTTCCTCCTGCAGACCTTTGGTCAGCTCTAATTACGTTTCAAGGGAAGCTGTTTTCCTCTCAGGAGACCTCTCCCTCCTTCAGGAATGATGGCAGAGGGGCTGGGTATCGACCATCTCCCTCAGGCCTCAGGAAGAGGCAGTAGGAAAACGGCATGGCAACGTTGACTTAGCTCACAAAAGGAATGCCATTTTCTGAATACCGGCACATATTTATGCTCTGTTAAAGCACTTCCAAGTTGCAGAATCACTGAAGGTTGAGATCTTAACTATTGTGAGATGCTTAACAATGTTTTGGTCAGTTACTTCTAAACTTAGAAATTATCTCCCAATTTTATGAATTTTAATGAATGCTTGCTGAATTATAAAAGCAAACATAACTATAGAATTTTGATGTGAAGTATCTTCTCAATTCTATAATGTCAGAGCTCAAGATTTTAAACAACTTTATATTGTATTTCAGTATAAATTAGTAAATGTTGTGCAAAATCAAGGCCACCAGTCTTGGTTTAAATATATAAAGAAATAGCGAGAATGGCTGACTGTGTTTTGTGCAAATACAGATGCAGCTAAATAGCAAAAAGCAGTGCAGCCAGCATCTAGTTCTTCTGCAGGGTTGTCACAAGAACTGCTTCCCAGCTCCATTTCAAAGAAAGTTTCAGTCTAACCTGCTGTAAAACTAATCCATCTGGTAGGAAACACTACCAGATATAATGAGAACAGAGGTCTCAACCAACTCATTAAAAGAAAAGAAAAATAAGGAAGGAAGGGAAAGAAAGAGAGAAAGAAGGAGGGGGAGAGAAAAGGGAGGGAGAGAGAAGGGAGGGAGGGAAGGAGGGAGGGAGGGAGGGAGGGAGGGAAGGAGGGAGGGAGGGAAGGAGGGAGGGAGGGAGGGAGAAAAGAAAGAAAGAAGGAAGGAAGGGAGGGAAGGAGAGAGAAAGAGAGGGAGGGAGAAAGGAAGGAAAGAAGGAAAGAGAAGAAAAGTGTAAACCAAGTCCTTAACATACACCTTGAGCTTTGTCCACTTTAAACACCGCACAGAAATCTCTCAGCCTCCAGGATTTCCACTTCTTAAGAGGTTGTCATAGTTTCTTTACATGTTGCTGTGGTAAAATGCTGACAGAGTCACTTAGTGGAAACGGAGTTTACTTGAGCTCACAGTTTCATCATCCGTCTTTGGAAGCCCAAGACAGCAGAATTTGGAGCATCTAGTCACACCCACAGCCGAGAAGTAGAGATGAAGGAATCACTGCATGTGTGTCTAAACTCGTCTCTCATTCTCCATTCTCTACACAGTCCAGGACCCTGCCCCGGAGGCGGTGCCCCCCCCCCCCCGACAACAGTCAAGATAAAGTTCTACATATTTACCCACCCGCAGGCCAACGTGACTTAGACAACCCCTCACTGAGATTCTCTTTCTAGATAATTCATGACTGTGGTAAATGGACTAATTATCTACCCAAGACCCGCACAGTAGCAAGCCAATCGGCATGGACGGAGGAAGGGCTCACACAGCCTTACCCTTGGCTGAGAAGCTTCTGGTAACTGTAGGTAGTCCATGCTTCAGTGGGTGGCCTTACACCAGTGTCCAGGCAGGCAGCACTCGCTGGACTCAGTGGGCTTTTAAAGAAGGAATTAAAGCTTCAGGTTGGGGTGGAGGTGGGGGGGAAGACTTT
Source organism: Acomys percivali (assembly GCA_907169655.1). Lineage (NCBI taxonomy): Eukaryota > Metazoa > Chordata > Mammalia > Rodentia > Muridae > Acomys > Acomys percivali. The sequence goes on from OU015744.1 coordinate 61,386,212, forward strand.
TAAGGAGATGTGGAAGGAGTGGAAGTGGAAAGGAAGCAATGGGAGTGCAGGCAGGGTCAGCATGCATCTCATAAACATGTGAGATTGTCAAGAATAAAGTTCTACGTATAAAAACATTAAAATATAAATTCAAGTTTTTTCAAGGTCACAAAATTCTAAGTTGATGGGAGTTACGGTCTGTGTCAATAAATGCCGCAAACAAAAATGTTTGCAGTTCATCACTTCAAACATGGTGCACTGAAGCTTCTGTGAAAATTGAATCCTGCCAGGACCTTGTGTTCAAAGGACTTGAGTCTTCCCTATAACAAGGAGTGATGGCTGGAGGCTGCCCAAGATACCTGAAAAAAAGAAATCCTCAAACACTCTTGTCACATCACACCACTCTTTATACAGAGAGCAGATGCGTTTGATTACAGAAGCCACGAGTTTCTCATGAAAGCATTCATGAATAAATTCAGTCGTAATTTGATGGGTGCTCACATGTGAGATGTTAGAATAAATACTATTCCTGTCTTATTTTTGCGATTCTTTTTGTCTAGGACCCACAGATCTCAGCATGAAGAGGCAGCTGGCGACTGGCTCGGCACCCTCTAGCAGTTCAAACTCCAGACCTCAGCTGAGTCCCACGGAAATCAACGCTGTGAGACAGCTTGTCGCGGGATATCGGGAATCGGCCGCGTTTTTATTGCGCTCCGCAGACGAACTGGAAAATCTCATTTTGCAACAGAACTGAGGCAAATGGTGTCTGTACTTACTGAGTTCTAAGTTTGCAGTTTCCACTAATGACATTTGATTTCCCAGCAGAGATACTCCTGGTCTTGCTGCACAATATTTTAAGAGAATTACTTCCATCGCGCCACGTTGTCCTTGATCCATATACTCTGGTGTGTTAAGGAACTTCAGAGGAACTCTGACCTTGAAGTACTTGAGATGCTCAAATGTGCCCAGCCTGTTGCTTTTTGCTTTAGTGTGTCAACATAAATATCATAAGCAATTTTTTAAAAAGGCTGCGTATTCTTAATTCAAGGATAAAAATGAAGAAGTTTGTGGTATTAAAAACAAAAAGCTCAAGATCCAACTGAATTATTAGTGGAATTTTCTACTGACTTATTGGACTGAAAGCTGAAGTATCTGGAGAAAAAAAAAAAAGAAAAGAAAAGCCAAATTACTTGTTGCTATGGGATATGACAACAATGAAAAGGATCTTGTATTTTAAAAGAAAAAAAATGTAATTTTTATAAAAAGAAAACTTGTTTTTCATTCAAAATGGTCATTTTTACTTTGGTAACTTTTTCATAGGTCCTAAAAGAAAACTGTTTTTTGACAAACTACTGTAATTACCCTTTCCAACACCCCTTTTGCCTTCTCCTCTTTCCAAATTCTTTCTACAAAGGAAAAAAAAAATAACACTCAATGCTGGAAAACCCTTTGCCTACTTTCTTTAAGACATCCCATTAGGGAACTACTTCCAAGAGATGCCTGCATTTCTATACTTACACCAGTCTCAAAACACCCAGGCCGCCACGCGGCACCTTACCACAGCAGTTTTCATCACAGAAATTTCTAGACGTTATGAAAAGGCGTGTTGAAAAGAACACAAAACCCAGCACATCCTGCTTTTCCTTGGAGCTGCTTGGAGCTGGTCCTGCTGCTGTCCCACCAGCAACCCTCCAGAGCAGCGCCCTGGATGTAGATGACTGAATGTTGCGAGGTTGCACGTGACAATCTTAAACTTTGCACTCTTGTGTGTACTTTTCATTTCTTTTGGAAATAGTTTCCAGAAAAGGCCATTATGTCTACTGATATGATTTGTGTAACTTAAGTTTTTTTTTTCTTTGCTGAAATTGCGATCTCTCAGCAGACAGAGCTGCATCTTACAATGAACTCTTTCCCCTCCTGTGCCCCACGCTCTGCCATTTTCTCCATTCCTAGTGTTAGACACACACAGACAGAGTGGTGTTTTCTGTACACTGGAGCAAGCCTATTTTTAAAATATTTAAGGAAAAGTGCTTTAGTTCATGCTTGTACTATTTTCCTTTCTGTTGAACTACAAATTCTTTGTGCATTCTCGAATTTGCCTTATTTTATGTAGAATCTGTCATTCGGTTTTTGACACTGAGTTGAAGGCATCAGTGGTATTCCTTACCTACTTGTTACATATAGTTTTTCAAGTTCTGACTGTGATTGTGACCGGGTAATGTGCACTTTTTCCTGTAACTGTGGACATTGCTATGCTTTTTTCTTCGAGTGTTTCTAGAATTATTGTTCCTTACAGTTATGTAAACAAAAAAACAAAAAAAAAAAAAATCAAAAAAATTTTTGTGATACTGTTGGTGAATATAATGTGAAAATCTTATTGAAATATGAGTATTTTGGAAATACATAGATGCACAGACATCTTTTAAAGGTGTGAATTTAGAGTTTGCTTATTTAATGAAAATTTTAAAAATTTGAGGGCTGGTATAATTTTTCTCTGTTTTTGTTTGGTTTAATAAACAGATTTCCGTGTTAAAACAATGATGCTGAGGATGTATACACTTTGTTTGTTTTGTTTCCTGTGACCCTAAGGGTCAGACCCAGAATTTCCTGCATGTCAGGCGAGTGCTTTGACCCTGGGGTGCATCTCTACATACTTATAAAAGTTACTATTTAATATTTTTTTCATATATGAAGTGAAGTCTTGTGCCTACATTTGAAAAAAAGCAGAACTCCAATTTTCCCCTAATTATTGCAAAGCTGACACACTCAGACTAATGAAAACTGCATTTAAAGAAGAGATGGGAATCAGCAAGGCCAGGCTACTGTGAGGATTGTTCACATCTACTCAAAAGATGGATTTTTTTAAAGCTTTATTCATTTTTTTTTCCCAAATAAGACTTGACTCTCATAAGCAGTCCTGACTCCTGACTGCTGCATGCCTCAAGGTAAGGCAGATTGGCACAGTGTTAAAGTGTGCGCTCTGCAAGCATAAGGACACGAGTTCAAATCCCCAATGACCACATATGAACCCAGGTTTGGCCACAAATGCCAATATTCCTGTTGCTGGGTGCTCTGGCCAGCCAATCTAGCCAATCGGTGATCTCCAGGATTAGTGAGGGATCCTATCTCAACAGAATAAGGTGGAGAGTACCTGAGGAAGGCACCCAGTGTTGTCCTGTGACATCACAGTAAGTAAACAGTGTGACCTGGTTCAGAAATCAGCACTCAGACTTGGGTTTGGCATGAACACCAAGCCTTCTCCATGACAACCATGGAATGCAGCAGCAAACTCAATCTGAACTCTAGTAAGTCACACTTGGCTGTGCCTGACTTATCTGCCATTCTAGCTCCATGGCTGTTCAGAAATGCCCTCGTGTCTTCTGTATGTGTGACTGCATAAAGAGGACAGCATGTTCCCGTCGTTTCCTCAAGGAGGCGGTGATGAAATCACAGTCTCCTTTCCTTTCCACCTGTGGCTTGCACTCATCAATCAGCCTGACCTCTCTGCATTTGGGCACAATGAGTCAACAGACATAGGCACACAACTGATGAGCTACGTTTGATCCCCACTGACCTCCACATATGTGCTGTACACACACACACACACATGCACACGCACACGCACACGCACACACACACACACATTCAAAATGTATAGTTGAACATTCTTAATGAGAAAGCATACCTTGAAGTAGCTACAGAGAGTGTACAAGGATAAACATCAGTCACCACATCTTTCTAAACTCTGTAGCTCAGGTAACTGCATGGGTAGGGTAAGCATCGGACCTAGTGATGGCCAGCATGCACTGGGTTCCCACACAAAGGGAGGCATCCCATGTCCTGTGCTTCTCACAGTGACCTTGGAGGCTCGGCACAGTCTATCCCCATTGTATATAGTACTCTAAAAGGGCAGAAGTCTTGCCAAGAGCACAACTCTAGAACTGAAGGCAGCCTTTGACACAGCTACTCCTGGAGACAACCCTCTCTGTGGATGGCTATGCTGTCTCCCATGCTACTAATTAATTCCATTTTGCACTGCATCTCAGAACCGGGTGTCCAAAGTTATTCATCAAATAATTTGATGAAATTCTTCTATAGTTACTGAATTTCCTTCAAGTGATAACCTCTACAAATGTAAAAAGCTGCAGTACAACTTCCCACTGATGGCTGGAGAGATAACTCAAGCATTAAGAGCATTAGTCTGTTGTTCTTCCAGAGAACCTGGCTTCTATTCCAAGCACTCATATTGCTGCTAATCACCATTTCTTACTCCAGTTCCAGGGGATCTGATGCTCTCCTTAACCTCTATAGGCTACAAGCATGCAACTGGTACCAGACATATAGTGAGGCAAAACATGTATGCACATAAAATTAAAAAAATACATATTTAAGAGAAAAATTGACAAGTGGTAGCAACCAAATACATGTAAAATAACAGTTGGTGCCAATATAAGTGGGACCTTTTTTTCTTTTCCTTTCTTGTTTATTATTTTTATTTATTTATTTATTTATTTTGGACAGAATCCTGCCTTTATTTTGTTAGCCTCCTCCTGGGTATGGGGATGGCAGATGTGTACTATCACAGACACAAATATTTAATATTTAATCTTATTACAAAATAAAACAACCCAAAGGCACCATCCATATGAACCTACAAGGTGAGACATTTTATGAATTCTGAAACCACAGATGCAGGTACCATCCAAATATGAATCTTTGTATTTCAAGCTTACCTCTTCAGAAACACCAAGAGCATCTGAAAATAAAGCCCACAGACAGCAACATCCATCTTTTCCAACATTTGTGGAAGGCAGAATTTTGGTAAAGCAAGAATTAAGCACAGGCTAATTTATGGAATGTCGCATTGATGTCAGCTCTCCTTCAAGTTTGGGCCTCTGTCCTCTCCAGAGGTCTTGGGAGAGACTCCACTTCCTTCCCACTCCAGTTTCTGATATTAAAAAAAAAAAAATCTTTTTCCCTCTTCAGATGGAGTCCTATGTGGCCCAGGCTACCCTCAAACACAAAACTGAGACTGACTGACCCTGAGTACTTCGTCCTATCTGTTCTACCTCCTACGTACCAGGATTGTAGGCATGCTCCACCACAGTTACCATATATTTTGCTAGGAAATGAACCTGGGTACATCCCGCATGCTAGGCACCCTTCTACTCCCAAAGGTGGGTGCCTTCCTTCTATCACACTTCAGCTCTCTGGTCCAAGATTTACAGGCCACCTGTATATATATACATATATATATATATATGTGTGTATATATATATATGTATATATATATACACATATATATATATATTGATAGATGGTCCTGTCTCCATCCTAGAACCCAGACCCATGATGTCATAACTTCTTTGAAGCTGACGTTGACCCCTTCTCCCAAAACATTGGTGGATACTCATGAGTATACTTTGTACACCTGAGTGAGATGGGATCATCTCATTATATTAAAGCCAGCTAATTAGAAATCTTCACTCAACATACAAATTTAATTTCCTCACTTGATGTGTAACAAAACATCTGTGGGCTCTCGTTAGGATATGGACTTCTCTAGGGCCCATCATCTGCCTCTGCAGTGCTCTGATTTTAGTTCCTTTTTCCTGTTAAATACGTCTCAGAACTGCGTTCTATTTATTCCTCCATTGCAGAAAGACATTATTCAGCAGTATGTCTTTATAAACTGTCACCAGCCGAGGCCCCTGATTTCTCTTTTGTAAAGAGTATTGTCTTACAGAGATCCTTTAATGGAGTGTTTCTGGAATTTGTCATTCTAGCTCGATACAACAAATGTGGTAAGTGGTAGAGCTAAGCCTTCAAAGGGAAATAAAACAAGGACACTTCTGACTTATTCCTTAACCTTAATTTCTTAGAAGCCCCTTCTATCCAGGCAATTCCCTGGGACCTAATTGTGCATCTCAACTCATCAAGCCAGTGAGATACACGAGATTCCTGAGCTCATTTAAATCCCCATAAGCAACCCACCTTCATCCACGAGACTCATAATAGTAAGTATCAGTGCTGTCCAATTTACTTTGAACAAAAATATACACAATATTTGATAGCATTAGAGCTAGCGATTTGGTCATAACCCATCTACAGAATTTAGGATACTCATGGAAGCTTAAAACTTGCTTCAAATTCCTCTCTGGATCCATTGTGTCTGGCTCTTCTATAAAAACTGCGTTTCCTTTATAGAAGTTTCCATAGTTGTGGTGTCTCTGTGCAGCAATAGAAACCCCAACTAAGACGGTCCTCAAAAATCTATTTCTCCAATAATTGATTTGCTACCCCAAATGATCTACAAGACAGAGAAGTTGTTTTCACCTGATGTTACAACCTAAAATTACAGCCACATCACATGGCAAATTTTTAAACATTATTTTTAAACTCCACAAAGCAGAAACATTTGCTATAGCAAATATGTCAATCCTTTATGGAAGTGCAGGTCTCAAATGCCAGGCCAAACACAGAGAAGGCTGGAAAAAGAAGGCAATGTTTTTTCTACTGGGCTCTGCGAGGTGTGGGGGTCGCGGGGGGCCTGGGGGCAGGAGGCATGCGTTTGGCAATGAGGCTGAAACCTTATATGCTCCTGGTTTTTCCTATTTAGTGGTCAAATGGAGGATTCTCATGCACTCTGTTACTGTCAGAAGATGTAAGAAGGAGGTTTTTGATGTGCCCCATGCGGTCTATGAATCTGCGATGCTTAAATCAACAGCTTGTCAGGATCTATGTTCAGGGAAGAGAAAAGCCTCTGAGCATGCGTGTGAAGAACTGTCAACGTTAGGTTAGTCTCCGGGCTGTGTGGAATATTCCTGATTGGGAACACTTAGACAGCAAGGCCCACCTTAAGGTGGGTGGCACAGGCACAATTCCACAGGTTGGACTATTGGAGTGAACAAAAAGACAGTGAGCTAAGCCCAGCATTCATCTCTTTCTGCATCCTGACTTTGAAGACAATGAGAGTAGCTGCCTCAGGCTCCTCCCACCGTGACCCCCAGACACGGTGCACCTCCGAATCCCGAACCCTTAAACTGCGAAACAAAAATAAACATTTCCCCTCATAGGCTGATTTTTATCCGAGGTATTTTATCCCTGCAACAGGAACGGAGATGAATACGGTTCTGTGTAGGGAGCAGAGAAGGGCTGAACCTTGCCTGCGCATTGGCATCCCACCTGAGCTAGTCTCCTTCTTCCGTCATTAGTATGCAGCTGACCTATAGAGGTTTCCAACAGCAAAGGTCAAATTATGATTTTTACGTAAGATCGTTGGACTTACAAACTCATCCTTCTGGCTGGTGCTTTCTTAACCAGGAATATATAGGATTTCCTTCTCAAATAATTTTCCCCGCAGAATTTAATTGGTGTTTTTTTTTTTTTTTTTTTCCCCTTAAAGCCAATTATACGAAGGGAATCTTTTCTGACTATAGTAGCACGCAGCTAGGCCAGGTTTGCTGCTGTCTAGCCCTCTGGCCGAGGACTTCTGGAAAACTCATCCCTCATCTCAGCCCCCCAGAAGTGGAGGCAGCAGAGAAGCTTGGCCGTGGAAGAGGGGACCGGGTTGTTTCTCTGATCATTTGTCCGTGCTGGAGGAGTTTGAAATCCCTAAGGAACAGAGTAACAGCTGGAAGCTGGCAAAACCTTTGGAAGGATGTAGCCACCTCTAAAGGGAAGGCTACGCACAAGGGCACTGTGCTCAGTGGCCTGTCCTGCCAGCCTGGAGCATTTTCTTCTCATTAATCTTAACATTGACTGGTGTGGTGACAGAAAAGGCCAACTCCGCTGACATTTTCAAGGAATCCTAAGCACTCAGACAGTAATGGATGCTGGGGAACCTCCCTGGCTCATCTTAGAGAGCCAATATGTCTCTCTTTGATGTTCCCTTTGGCCACCCTGCCACGCACCTTCACACACCTCCCTGAATATCGAGCAGGCTACCGAGGGCTGGGGATATTTTGGTATACATAGCATGCAAGTGCAGCTTTCACATTCATGTTTGAAGAAATGCAAGTTTTAATGCACAAGTTAAGAACCCCATGGTTAGGAAATGGTATTTAGTTGCTTTATGAAACTTGGGCTCAGAGTTTGGGCACTTTTAGTTGCTCCAATCAAGACAAGAAACTAGCTTCAAAACCTAAGCACTATGCTCTTTTTCTCGTGAAAAATTTGGTTTATATTTATAAGCCATCTTAAAATGACCAGCAAAGATTACGTATTTGCAATGCATGAGGCAAAGCTTTGATATATGTGTTTAATGTGAAATGGCTGAAACAAGAAATTTACCAAATATATTACTTCACCTTACTTCTTTCTATATAGAGAAAACTTAAAACCAATAGACTCTCCTAATATATTTTAATGAATTTAAAAAATTATTGTTGTAAGATAAATATGTCAGGTGTTAAATATGAGTACATTATCTTCAAACCAAGCACATTTTAATGATATCCCCCATGTCCCCCACATCCTTGCCTCCCCATCCCTTATGCACCCCAATTCTTTCTCATCATCTGTTATTGCTGTCTCTCAGTCTTATGTAGCCACACTTAAA
>OU015744.1:61408274-61432089 GCA_907169655.1 Acomys percivali
TCTTCTTCTTCTTCAATTTGGTCATTATAAAGACTTTGCTTGTCATCATTTTTATTAATACATTTCAAGTAAATGAACAAGATTCAAGTTATAAATCAAGTGGGCTAACCTAAACTCAGCCTGTTTGGCAAACAACTCTGGAGAAAACTACTAGATATTCTGCTTTCACATGCTCTTAAATTTGGTCCCTTCACCTTGAGAAAGCACACGACAGAATATCATCTTTAGTGCAAGAACAGCTTTAATTAAACAAACAGACAAACATTTCTCCATGTGATACTGCTTAATAATCCATTAGTCTTAACTATTTAATAAATACATACCGTGAAACATCACATGTACTTATGTGCTCATTGCTCACTGGCACACACATGGATGAAGAATGTAGCAGCCTCATTTTATCTGTAATCCCAGCAACTTAAAGTCTGTGTCAGGAGAATTTCCATTTCAAGGGAGAGGACATCTGTAGCCCACTGGCCTTCAGCTTGGCATAAATTGAAAGCAAAATTCGAAGTCTCAGTCTAACAGAAAATTGTAAGAGGGAATTCAGTGTTTCTGAGACCAGATGCCCTGCACTGTGGCTCTGTAGTGTGTAAAAGAGTTGAGCTCTCTGTTTTCATGCTACCTTGTCTGGGGTGGCTTGTTTCACAAGAATAGATTCCATATTGAATGTGTTCAACTTGTTGTGTATGGGAACAAACACCTCTTTCTTATAAAGCATCACCCATGAGACACAGATTGACAAATTGTTCCTAAAATGAAAATTGGTACCACATTATAAATGCCACAATGTAGGCTAGGATCATATGAGCAAATGAGTATGTTAAGAGCATATTAGAAAAATTAGGCCTTAACACTCATCAATCGTGCCTGAAGAAGGTTGCAACACTCTCAACAGGACCCCAGGAACAGGAAGGCATCTAAATGGATAGGACATTGCCATCACTTTGTCATTTGACCAGTTTGTATGTGCACCAAGATATAGACAGGTAGAGAGCTCCTGAGTCTCCTAGAGCTTCATTTCAGAAACATTACCATTGCTGGTGTAGCTGACTCTAATTGTCATCCACTGTCTTCCTGTTTGTCTGGACCTGTCTCTGCACCTCACCATTATATCTTTGATAGTCCTCTGCCTTGTCTCTGCAGTTCAGTTCAATATTGATGCTTATCTCAAACCCGTGACCCCATGGCTTGGTCTGTGACAGTTTATTATATAACTCCCATGTCAAAATGACTATCTCTACATCTCTTGGAGTCTTTTGCCTCTAGCTGCTGTAGAACTTCTTTAATTCATTGACCTTTGCAAGGTGCCCTCTTCAAGTCTTTTGTAGACATTCTGTAACTGACATGTGTACATATAGATAGATGAACTTACTGTGTGATGTAAGGTCAGAGAGGTAATATTAAATATTTAGAACACGAAGCAAAGAACTTGTGTTTGCCAATGTTATTTGTCAAGGGAAACTGAACCCCTTTGCGCAGTCAACAAAACTTGTTCCTTGGTGACTTTTCACATTGTGGAAGGATGCAAATCAAATACATCCTTCATTTTTGTTCTTGATATAGTGATTTCACAATCACAGAGGACAAGTTGCTCAGAACAAGTCCACGTGGTTTCCAAGGGACTCTTAAAATTCTCTGTAGAGACTATGGGGAAAGGTCTTGAAAGTGATCTCAAGACTTAAATTCTCAAGCAGAAAGGGAACAAAGGTTGTGTTGAGCACCAGGAGGATGTGTCTGTGGCTCTGTAAAGACATAATTTCTGGGAAGGGGGAGTGTTTGGGATGCAGCATGGGGGTCATTTCTACAGTTCTCCAGTTAGCATCTAGGAGGCTCTTCACATTTCAAAATAGAAGTAAGAGATGGAGGTGTAGCTCAGTGGAAGAGAGCATACTTAACATACACAAAGCTTGTACCAACTCTTGGCATCAAATTACAATGGAGGTTTGTAGGTATAGTCCCTTGTACACTATTGGATTCTTTACCTGTCAATAAACAGCTAATTGGCCTAGGGCTGAGGCAGGAAATTGGAGGAAGGAGTTCCAGTATGGAGAGGAATGCAGGGAATTTGCCCTGGGACACTGAAGACAGAGGCATGAAACCCAAGCAGAGGTAGTCAGCCACATGGCAGAACTTTGAATAAACAGCGATATTAGTTATGTCAAGTCAGGAGACATGCCTCGCCCTGTTGGCCTAGGCTTAAATCTAAGTCTCAGAGTCATCATTTCCCAGAACAAGGGCCTAGGTGAAAAACACAAGTTACAGGAAACCCCCTTCTGCAAAGGTTGTGACCCAAAAGGATCCTCAGAACTCAACAGAACCAGAATAGTTTTTTGGGAAACACTGGCTGGTGATGCTAATAAGATCATTGACAGAGAGAAATCTAAAGACCCACATGTTATTAAATGTGCCCATAATGCAGATTAGTCATGCTTGATGGAAAAAACCTTTTTGTTGCTTTAAGACAACATCAAATGTAGCCCAGACTGACCTTAAGCTCACATTTGGATGTGTATAAATAATAAAAAATACAAATTTTCGAGTACCGTAATTCATGAGCACAGAGCTGTTTCCCTCTACGTTTTCCAACAAGAGTCACTTTCTGCTCACCCTTAGAGGCGTCATCACACTGGAATGCAGTCATCTCATTTCAACTCTTATTTGTCATTTGTTTCATTTGCTTTTCTTTGACTGTTTTCTCCATTTATTTGTGTCATTCTATACCACATAGCCCTTTGAAAATGACTTGAAACTCTTGGAAACAGGGCAGTTACACAAATAAATGAATCAATGCAATGCTATGTTTTTTGTTAGAATTTGGTGTTAGAACTATGGGTCTCTCAGAATGGACCAAAGGACATTTTCCCTTTAGTCACTGATGGACTTACCCATTTTAATATCTTGTTGTCTTTCAACAACACTAAAGGATAAATAAAGGCACTATGGCTTAGCCATTATTTAATATATATATACATTCACTAGGTTTGTGTGTGTGTGTGTGTGTGTGTGTGTATGTGTGTTATGTATGTGTGTGTATGAGCATTCATCCTCCTGCTCTGTATCATTTTCCACTTTATTCCCATGAAATAGTGTCTGTCACTGAACTTAGAAGTAGGCTGTCATCTTACAACCCCCCAAAACCCGGCTTCTGAATGCCCCAAGGCTCTGGAGCTACAGGAATGCACAATCAAGCAACTCTTTCTTTCTTTCACTCTCCCTTTCTTTCTTTCTTTCTTTCTTTCTTTCTTTCTTTCTTTCTTTCTTTCTTTCCTTCTATTTTCTTTGAACCTCCTTGTAGTCATCTTTCTTTGGATGTAACTTCTTTCCCTTACTCTTTTATTAAAAATAGATTGTGTTCTCATACAATATAATCTGAATACAGTTTCTCCTCCCTCTATTTCTCACAGTACCTACATATCTCCTCTTCTATATAGAATCCCCACCCCCATTAGAAAAGAACAGGCTTCTAAGACTTCTAAGAAATAAATAACAAACATAACAAAATAAATCAATGCTGCAAAAACTATCAGATCAAAGCTGGACAAGACAACCTAACATAAGAAAAAGAGTCCCCGAAAGTAGGCAAAACAGTCAGAAATCCACTTGTTTTCACAGTGAGGAGTCCCTTAAAAATGCCAAGCTAACAGCAGAGAACCTGGTGTAGACCCATGTAGGCCCTGTGTTTGTTGTTTCAGGCTCTGTGTGCTCTTGTGTACCTTGCTTGGTTGATTCAATGTGCTTTGTTCTTGTGGCATCCTCCATCTCTTCTGGCTCCCACACTCTTTCTACCTCCTCTTCCTCTTTAGGGAAGGATTGGATGAAGACATATTATTTAGAGTTGTGTATTGCAAGGTCTGTCTCTCTCTGTGTAACATCTGTCTGCAGGTCTCTGATTTGTTCTAATATGCTACAAGAGGAAGCCTCTCTTATGAGGCTGAGTAAGGCACCAGTCCATGAGCATAGCAGAATAGCATTAGGAGTTATTTTGTTGCTCCTTCCACCCTTAAAAGCCTTACAATTGTAGCTGTCTCTCACTTCATTTTCACCCTCAATCCTTTCTCCTCTGATTCTCCCACTGATCCCCCTACCTGACTTCATCCCAACATAAAATCTGTTCTATTTCCCCTCACAAGACATCCACATGTTCCTTCTAGCCCTGTCCTCCATTTCTATCTTCTGTGGCTCTATGAATTATAGCTTGGTTATCATTTATTCAATGGATAATATCTAGATATAAGTGAATACATACCACATAACTTATCTTTCTGGGTCTGGGTTACCTCAACTTAGGATGATTTTTTTTAGTTCCTTGCCTGTAAATTTAATGTTGTCATTTTTTAAAGAGCTAAATAATGCTAGCATTGTGTAACTGTACCACATCTTCTTTATCCATTCTTGAGTTGAGAGAACATCTACATTGTTTCCAGTTTCTGGCTATTATGTATAAAGCCAATATAAACATAGTTGAGCAAGTGTCCTTGTGGTCAGATTGAGCATTCTTTGGGCATATACCCAAGAGTATTATAACCAGATCCTGAGGTAGATCAATTCCCTTCTTTCTGAGGAACTGCTACATTGGTTTCCATAGTGACTGTACAAGTTTGCACTCCCATCAGCAATGGATGAGTGTTCCATTTATTCCACATCCTCACCAACATGATTATCTTGGCCATTCTGAAAGGTATAAGATGGAATCAAAGTAGCTTTGATTTGCATTTCCCTAATGTCCATTAGATTTCTTTTGTTTCTGTGGCTGCTGATATCCAGCCTTAACCTATGATGGTCAAGTATATTACAAGGAGTTATTTCAATTTTCTTCGATCTATTGAGACTTATTTCATGACTGAGTATGTGGCCAGTTTGAAGGAAAGATTCATGGGGTGCTGAAAAGAAGGCATACTCTTTTATGTGATGTTCTTTTAATATCTGTTAAATCCATTTGCTTTATAACTTCACTATGATCCTGCATTTCTCTGTTTAGTTTTTGTATTAATGACCTGTCTATTGATAACAGCAGAATACTTATGTCTCCCACTATCAGTGTCTTAGAGTCAATATGTCTTTAAGCTTTAGAAGTGTTTCTTTTACAAACATGGGTTCCCTTGTGTTTGAGGAACAGATGTTAAGAATTAAAATGTCTTCTTGGTGGATATTTCCTTTGATGAGTATGTTGTGTCCTTACCTATCTCTTCTGATTAGCTTTGGTTTGAAGTTTATTGTTACTTAGGTCAATTTGTTTGCAATATCTTTTTTTCCAAACCTTTACCCTGAGCTAATGTCTATCTTTGATATTGAGGTGGACTTCTTGGGTTTAATAAAAGGGTGGGTGCTGTTCTCACATCCGTTTTGCTAGTTTATGTCTTTCTGTTAGAACATTTGAGAATATTGATATTGAGAGATATCAATGACCAATGATTGTTCATTCTTGTTATTTTGATGGTGGTTGTGCTGATGGTGATGGTGATGAGGTGTGTGTGTGTGTGTGTGTGTGTGTGTGTGTGTGTGTGTAATATCTATATACTTCTCTGTGGTGATTGAAAGTTTTGCTACAAATACTAGTCTGGGTTGGCATCCATGATCTCTTAGAGCCTTAAACATATCTGTTCAGGTACATGCTACTTAGTCTTTTTCCTTTGCATCATTTAATATTTTTTCTCTACACTTAGTGTTTGATAATTATTTACTGAAGGAACTTTCTTTCTTTATCTAGTATATTTAGTGTTGTCTATGCTTCTTGTACCTTAATAGGTATCTCCTTCTTTAGGTTATGAAGATTTTATTCTATGAATTTGTTAAAATTATTTCCTGGGCCTTTGATCTGTGTTTCTTCACCTTCTGTGTTCCTATTATTCTTACATTTGGTCTTGTTATAGTGTCCCAGATTTTCTGCATGTTTTGTCTCAGGGAATTTTAGATTAAACATTTTCTTTTATCAATGTATCCATTTTTTCTATCTTATCTTCAACACCCAAGATTCTTTCTTCTATCTTTTATATTCTGTTGATGGAGCTTGCCTCTATAGTTTCTGTTTGAATTTCCATTTTTTTAATTTCCAGAATGTTATTGTATATACTGTATAAAGAGTCAAATACTGATTCTGTGCCTCCATATTTGGTTGCTGTCCTTGTCCTGAGAATCTCCTGTCTCAATGCTATGTGAACATTGCTCCTTAATCATTCCCTGATATGTCAATAAAGAAGCTTAACAACCAATGACTGAGCAGGGGGAGAGAATAGGGCTTGGCTTCTTGAAAGCCAGGGGAGGGGAAGACATAGAGAGGAAGTTTTGACTCAGCCTTAAGGAGGGGTCCAGGAGACATCATGATAGAGCAGCTGGAGCAAATTACCTTGGAAGGTTAAAATAAATTAATACTGCTCAGTTGTTGTGCCATATATTATATAATAGTCAAGTCTCAAGTATTTGGGTGCCAGGAAGGTTAATAGCAAAATTGCAATACAATTTTAAAATATACTAACAACCATGGCCTCAGATATACAGGCAATTTCCAGTTTTGAATAAGAACACTTAGCATGTCTGTCCTCAGATAAATTGTGCATATACCTCCTGGAAGGAGCTGAAGGCACCTAGCCTTAGGTTGATGTAAGGCTTGACTATCAGTTATAATATTCTGGAGAAACAGAACCCATCCCTTACATAAATCCAGGACAATAAGGTCTTCCAAGTACAGAGGCCTGAAAACCAGAAGAGTTGAAGATGCGGGTTCCAGTACACATGAAAGAAAAGAGAACTATCCCGTCTGAATCCCTCTCCATCTCTGTTTTAATTCAGCCACTCATCAGAATGGGTGATGTTACCACATGGGGAAGACCTGCTTTCCTATGTCTATGGACTTGTGTTAATCTTAGCTGTAAATAGTATCATAGATATAATACAAAAAAATGTTTCTCAGCTATCTATCTGGTGGCCCTGTGGTCACAAAATCAAGTTGACACACAAAGTCCTTCACTACAGGTGTGAACTTAATATCCATATTGTCTTAGTTAGAGTTTCTATTTCTATGATAAAAACAGACAGGAGATTCTCAGAACAAGGATTCATGGCACAGGAAGTTAGTCCATGAGTGAAATATGTTCTTGGCAACAGGACAGGAGTGAGTTGCTAGAGAAAAGACACCTGTCCTTGAACATATCTAGGATGTAAATTATTTCCAGGCACATTTGCAAAGCAAGCCTCAACTACTACTTGTCCCATAGTAAACACTACCTTAAGAGGCCTGTGGGGATCAATTGGGATCAGAAGCTTTCTTTGAAGCTGTCTTGGGAGCTGTCCTGTTTTGATGGGGAACAGCAACTGAAGCACTGGGTGCTGAAACATGAAGGATGTAGGATGTCTGCATACAGCATACTGACAGGAATGAATCCTGTCGGGTCTGATCCAGCTTCCATGAACAGTTCTTTTGATCTGAAATATAATTTCTCACAAGCATTATACAGTCCTAAAAGTATAAATGTATGAGGTGAGCAGGGTGCACAGAGCAATTAAGGCTGGTTCTTGCTCTTTGTATGAGCAGAAGAAAGACATCTGTAAATCTTTTTTCATGCCATACAGAGAATGACATCTAATCCTAAATCATAGGGATTCTGTAACCAACAAGAAGCATTGTCTACTCATAGACATTCATGTCTCGGCCAGTCTGAGCTATTAGCATGTAGTGGGATTAGCAATATACGTTACCTGCTTGTTTAGCAGTTTAAATTCCTTACATTCTGAGTGTAGCACTCTCCCTCATGAGCTCTCAATCCCACACTCCCTCCCTCATTCCCTGTCACCACCCCTAGTCCTCAGAGAGGGGAGCCCTCCTCCCTTGATATCTGACCTCAGCCCATCAAGTCTTACTTGTACTACCTTTATCCTCTTCCTCTGTGGCCTGGCGAGGCCGTGCAGTGGGGGGAAGTGATGGGGGGCCAGAGTCCATGTCAGAGGTAGTACCTATTCCCCATATTGTGAGACCCACAAGGAGACTATGCTGCCTATCTATTACATTTGAGCAGAGTGTCTAGGTCCTTGCCATGCATGGTCCTTGGTTGGTGCATCAGTCTCTGTAGCAATGCCCTCCTTTGCCTGCATATGTCTATCAGATGTACTGGGCCAGAAGGCTGAAGATGATACTCCAATGTCATAGAGAGTTTTGGGTGACTATTTTGTTTGGCAGCAAACTGTCTCTGTCATTTTTTCACTTTGGAAGCTGCTAACCTGCACTTCCTGTTTGCTCAGCTAATTAATTTTATTCCTTCTTAAGTCTCTGATGGGGTTGAAGACCAGATAATTTAGTTTTACAATGAAGCTTAGTTGTTCAGAGGTTAAGATGTTTTTAGGTCCAGATAGATGTTTTAAGTTGATAGAGATGAGATATGATAGATACTGATTTACATTAAGAATTATAGACTCACCAAGATAGGAAATGTGTTTTCTTCAAGGTTGCCAAATACAAATAGCCAAAACATTATGAATGTAACCTTACTATAATTCCTGACTATGTCAGGAATTTTTCTTGCTATCTGTAGCTATTTTACATGTGTGTAATAACATAAATGTATATGTAAAAATTTAAAAAATAATTAAAAAACAAAATTAAATAAAAATATTTTTAACTTAATCTTATTTTTATCATGATCTGATGATTAAAATACTAAGTTAACCTTTAAAAAAAGCCTGTAGAGGGAACGGCTACTTGCAAGTCTTGGGAGAATAGTTCTGCCTGGGCCTTTTGTTGTCCAGAAGTCCCAGCTAACTGCTTTATTCTGGGGGCAGTTTCTGCTGAATTTTGGAAAGATCTTCATTGATGCTTTATTGTTTGTAGCTTCATTTTGCTACTTTGTGGGTTCTTCTTTTTCCAACCTTTTATCTCCCCACCCCAGTTTTACCCCCTATTTCTACATAGGAAAGAGAAAAAAATGGCAGCGGGGGGTGGGGGAATCCCTGAATCTAATTTCTTTTTGTTTATTCTTTGAGTACAGCTACTAATGTACCACAACCAAGTTCCCTGATCAACCAGCAGCCACCACTCTTACCTCTCAGGGCTCTAGCATTTATACCCTTTGAAAAGTTCCCAGAATTCTGAGCATCACAAAATCACAAGAAACTGTTCACAGCTGACAAAACCATGCTTCTGACAGAGTGTGAGGTAAATCATAGCAGCTGCTGCAGATGGCCTGTAGCAGCCCCATATCCCTACATATCAGATGAAAAAGAAAACATGCACTTATAATATTTCTGTGTTTTCTTTTAAAGAAACCAAAATTTCAGAATTTTCACTACATTTCTCCCATCTGCTTTAAGCACTTAGTTGTTCTGTGTGTATCCAGGAATTATAAACCGAGACATTTTCTGTGAATAAGTGCTTTTCATGTCAGGGTACAAGGTTTTCAGACCTCTCCAGCTCTTTTCACTGAAGTAAGTTTGCCTTTGCTGTAGGGAAACAGCAGCGCCTGAGCAATCCTATCACCTGAGTTAAATTGCATTTCTCTTTTTACATAAGTCATAATTTTAATTTCTCCTTGGAATCTTCATCTATAATTCCTGGATACATAATAAATCCTTAGGAAGTCAACCCACTCCTCCCCAAGATCATCCCTACTGTCTCTGAGGGCAGTGGACAATAAACTCCAATAACTTTATAACCTTGAGTTTTGGGGGATAGATTTTTTTTACCTGTGCCCAAGTCTAGAGCCACACTACCTACAGCAGCTTGCATTAAATCTCCAATACCAAGTGGAAGAATTTTTTAGTCTGCATGCCACTCTTTGGTGAAAAAGAGTCATGCTATTTGCTGTGGGGCCTGAGTTAGTGCCCCCCTTCCCTGCAAGGTAATTTCCTGATGGTAAGGAATTACTTAGAATCTCTCTTTTGGATCTGCACTCCTGAGCCCTTACGGTGACCTTTGCCACATCACATACACACCCCAGGAAAGCCTAGGTGTTCTTTCTGTTTGATATCTGAGCTTCTTGGTTTGGTCACAGTCTCTTTGCAAATGACCATATTCCCCCGCAATCGAAGCACTGGGTATTTTGATATCAGAGTCCTCTAAGTACAGTTTGACCTATAATAGTAGCACAGTACACATAGGACCAACGTCCTTTATCCCTTTGTCCATAGATGCTGCCTGCACTTTTAATGGTCTAGTAGCTTATTTACATTTGATATTCACATTTTCAAATGCTAAAGTCTCTATCAACACCTGCATTGTATCAGGGCCTGATATGGATTTGTTCTTTTTTTAAAAAATTAGTGAATCTTCATTGTATAGTCTTTGTAAATTAGGTGGGCTTTTTCTCAGACGCCTTTACTTTGTCCCAAGCTCTTAAAGCAACTGACATTGTTCTACAGAAGCATCATCACATTGAATTTGTTCTTTCATATCACAATACTACCCTTCACTCAGCAACTGGGATTTTATTATATTCATTCCCATCACTCTATTTTGGTGTTCAATTTTTGAGGCTTCTTCCCTTTACCATGTTAACCATTGCAACTGCAGACCACCCTCTAGTACAGGTGTTACCAATCCCCTCCAGTCTTGGGGAATAATTCTATTTTGAGTAGCCCACTTATTTGGAAATTTTTTTTCACATAGGGTGAATGTATCGCATGTGAAATCATGACCTCCTTAAACTACATAAGATCTATCCTGTCTATAGGATGGCATCTTATCTTTACATAGTCTTGTTTCATACCATTAGTAAGCAGAAGCTATTTGACTACTGGGAAAGCTGATTGTTATCTCATAGTATCAGCAGTCTCTCCTCCCATTTCGGTGGTGAGGTTGGTTCAAGATTAACTCTTTCTCTCAAAAGGGGCTGTTTTATTAGAGTGTTCTCCTGGTTTATTCAGCTTTTCTCTGACCTAAATACCCTTTGGCACAGTTTTTTTTCCCTCTTTCCTACTGCAGGAAATTCCCACTCTCTTGCTCAGTCACCAGGACTGAGCCTTTTTATTCTCTCTACTCCAGGGCTCCTTGCTTCCTAAGTGCTTCCATCTCAATCCACAACCTCTGCAGTTGTAACGCCACCTCTGCAACCCTTTCAGAAAAGAGAGTAGAGTGATCCCCTTTGTTTTTGTTTCTCTTTTTGTTTTTTATTTCAGCCAGTTTTCATTTCTCAGGCCCCTCCATTTCCACCTGCAAGGTTTTCAATGATTCAGACATTCTTCCAGCCATTTTTGAAACAGAATATACAAAGAAGGAAAAGAAAAAAACAAAACAAAACAAAACAAAGCCAGAAAATGCCATCTAGGAACAAACAAGGGAATATGCCAACAGCCACAGCTTCAATAAAATGTTTGTTGGCCTCCTGGGGGGAAAAAGCCTATTCTTCCATCCCCTGCTGTTTCCTCTATGACATTTAAAATTAAAGTTCTCATTTTATTCTTGACTACTGAACCTCACATTGAGACACCACTAGTAAATGGTCTTTACTACTTTGTGGGTTCGTTCCCCAACCTTTAAATCCCAACCCCTTTGTTTCATCCACATCACTAGATGGGAGAGAAAAAAGGATGGAGGACGATAGAAAAGAGAGAGAGAACCCTGAATCTAATTTATTTCTATTTGTTTCTTCTTTGAGCATAACTGCTAACTGCAACCAACCCTCCTGAATGACCGCCAACCACTAACCATGCCTCTTGATGCCCTAACATTTATATACAAGTTAAGTCCTTAGTTTAGCCAGTGACATTGTTTTAGTTTTTATATTTATGTTATATGATTACTAAAGTACTAACATTTCAGAAAATTAAAGGATCCAAAGGAGTTCCTCAATAATTAGCAATTTTCCTCATCACAATATAAATTAAAAACAATGATTTTTGGTTTAAAAATCATTTTAGAAAAACTTGAGTTGATAAAACTCTTCTAACATAAAATAAATAAAAAGTATAAATAAATCAAGATATGTGCACAAGAGATCTCTGAGCAATCACTTGTGTACTAAAATTACAAGCCCTGGGCATTCTCCTACATTTTGTAGTTTAAGAAGATGGATGCTTCTTCAGATGGCTGGACATACACTTGACTACCTGCATACTTGTAAAAGACTTTGATACAGTACTGTTAAAACTAAAATGAACTATATGGCCTATAAATATTTTTTCAAGTTTGAAGCCAAGGGTGTACTTTTTCACAGTGATCTTAGACTCGGAGTGAGTGAAGGATTGGCAGACGCAAGGAAGGTTCACTTTAAACTCCAAGGTCTTTCGCCATGTTGCGTGTTGACTATGAGTTAGAACACTGCTACCCAGAAGGCCCACAGGAGGAGCTTCCTGGGGCATGGCCCCAGAATATGCTCCATCTTCACAAGACAGGTAAATGTTGGATTTTTAATATCATCTACATAGTGTATTTGCTACAGGAAATGGAGTGCTTTAATTTAAATAGAAAATGAATGCTCAGTTAGTTTGAAGACATAATCTCTGCCTCTAGTGTTCTTCTACAGATCTCAGGAAAATGTCACAGTACTTCTAATAGACCACACTTCCATTTTCATACAAAGTTCCTTGACAGCCCACATACAAAGCACCCCTACGATTGTTGGAGAATTTTCATTATTTTATTTTATTTTTCTTCTGCAATAAAAGCTTCACGAGTTCACTAGGATGGAAATTTCTTTATAATGAGGTAATACATCTGTACTAATCAGTTGTTCTTTTTCATTCATACTTACATACACAAAATCACAAACAATTATTTTAATTAGTACAACTATTATTCTCTATTCATTTTCTCATTAGCTGCCTCCCCTGAAGCTTCCTATATATTAACATATTTATAGTATTACAAGAATTATCCTTATTGGTTACAACACTACTAAACAACAATTATGAAATAGCTTTGAATGTTAAAATATAGACATTTTTAGGCCAAAAAATTGATTCAGAAGGGTAGACAATTAGCAACAACAACAACAACAACAACAGCAAATTGTAGGTCTTTATGTTGTCATTTATTTAGAACTCACTTCATTAGTCAATTACCTGTTTAAAAAAATGAGTTAAAGTCCATTTGTATAGCAATCAGTGAATATTAGCAGTTATTGTTTATTTACAAAGAGCCAGGCTCTATTTTAAATATTTTACCTATGGTATCAAATGGATATTTTCAGTAACCTCACTGGATTCAAAAGCTCACTACACTGTTAAAGGCAAAGCCTACAGAGATTGATGGTCACTAAATAGCCTTCAGCTCACAGCTGCAATATAAAGAGATCAAAGTTGGACAGTCTCTTTTATACCCATTTAAGATTTTATTATTTTACTTCTATTTATCTTTGTTTCTGAGTGCCATGTGAGTACATGTGTGTGCCATGTGTGTGCCCATAGAGACCGGAAAAGATTGTCAGGTCTCATAAAGCTGGAGTTATGTGCTTGTAAGCTAGCTAATGTTGGTGCTGGGATCTGAATTCTGGTCTTTCTGATTGAGCAACAAGTGCTCTTAACCACAGAGCCATCTCTCCAGACCACAATGTTTGCTTCAGAACATTGTTACATTTTCAAAACATTTGTATCATTTCCTAACACAACCAAGATCTCTGCCAAGGACACCAGCAAAAGAACAATTAAACAAGCCGCTAAACTGGAATTCAGACACCAGAAATACATATGACATAGTCATTAGCTGTCTTAAATCTACAGTTAAAAGAATATTTTTCTTTCTATTCCTTCTCTAGTCTTTATAAATATGGCCCTAGGAATTTTCTATATGTTTATTTTCTTCTCTGCAACAAATAATCTCTATTTTCTTTGCTATGTTTTCACTCTCCACACAGATTAGTGGTAGCTTCCCTTGTGCCCCTTCTAAGAAAAAAGGGCAGGCCTCATGTCCAGGAGTAGTTGGTACTTTGCTATATATATATATATATATATAAATATTAATATATATTTTTATATATATATTTTTTTAATTTGTCTGTTTTAATTTTCCTTTTTTTGTTGGTGAGGTTTTTGTTTTGATTTTTGTTTTGTGTTTTGAGAGAAAGGGAGAGGTAGGACACAGGGAGAGACAGAATATGAAAGGCTCTGGGAATAGTTGGGAGAGAGAAAATAATATGGTTAAAAATATAGTGTATAAAAAGTGTTTTTTTTTTTTTTAAAGAAAATGACTTTTGCTTCTACTGTGTTGTTTCCTACAAAAATACAGTCTTACTTTCCTCATAAATCAGCTCTGTCTGATTTCTATTGGATACCTTGTGGTACTTTATACTAGCACGGTAGAGAGCTGTTTTTAACTGGGTGAATTTAACCTGCTTTCACCCCACGTCCTTTCATCCTTCTCTTTTTGTGCACAGCAGGAACAAAGGTCTGCTCTAGTGCTTATAAAGCCCATATTTCACACCTGGTACTTTTTGTGATTAAGAAAATCAGCTTCTCCCAGTGGGGTGGAGAATGTTTGATAGACAAGTTAGGTTCTTAGCAGAATCTTGAAAATGGCGGCACAGTTTGTGTCAAGCATAATAACATCAGGATTCTTTTATGACAGTTTCCAAATGCTACCTCAATTACAATAGCGAACATTAATGAGAGTATATGGCCAGGAAAACTGGGAAGTGGAAGGACCCACGTGGCCTGATAAGTCTCCTGAGCAATAAATGCCCTGGTTATGAACTATTTTTCTGAAAGTTAAGGACAGCACATAAAACAAATAGTTCATAGCAATGTTTCGCACAGAAAGTAATGAGTCAGACACTGAGTGGGCTTCTGTGGCTCTAAATGCCATGGGCAGTGACATTTCCACTTGGGTGACTCAAGCAGCCGGGGTGCTCTTACAGTGAACTTTGTATCCTGGAAAAATCCCAGCTGGGTTTGAAATCGAGCAACTGAAGAAAAGCTGATTTCCTGTAGGGCTTGGTGAGGTGTGCTACCATGGGTGTTCTTGGCCCGCATTCTTTGCATGCCATTCCTCAGACAAGTCCATTATGGAGTTGACCTTGTTTCCATGTCAGAGATGAGAGAGCAGAGGCTGAGGAGGTGTGGCTGACTTGGCACATGGCTGCGACACAGCACTACGCCACAGAAGCACACCAGTTCCTTTCGGATATTTGAATGGTACAGGCGTGACGACGCGTGTATATACCTATAGAGTAGGGATTGCATTGCTTCCCAGTAGGCCTTGCCCCTTCACTGTCATTCATGTTTCAGAGTCAGAATCTGTTTGTATTTATTGACCTTTGACCTAGCATTGGTTTATTTCCCCCAAAATGCAAATGTTCTAAAGATAGCCAAGCAGATGTTTTGTGCTAGCCATTTTAGTATGTGTAGGTTTTTAAACTTCTCGGAGGAGGGTAGATGGAAGAAAGGGAGGTATTTAGGTATAAGATGAAGCTATTTAAAGTCATCAGCTCTGTGAGGCTTCCATGTGTACAAGCAGAACACCAGGCAGCTTTTCAACAGTAAGCTCTAAAGGCAAAAGGGAAAGCACCACAACTCCACCGTTCAGACTTCTTTATAGGATTCACTGTCTTTCAAAAAGGCTAGACATTTTTTACAGTGGTCGCTAAGGCTTGCCAAGCATGCTTGGAAAAGATGTTTATGTGTCTTCCCTGTTTGTCTGAAGGGTTTTACCAAAGAGAAAAACTGTGATCTGGTTTTTAGAAGACATTGGGATCTTTATTTATTACACAGAATTTTCCCACGACTAATAAGAAATACACTAAACATTAGCAATACGGCACCTCTGCAGCTGGTTGCAGGGGACTTGACAGTAGGACCACAGGGCATACTTAAGCCAACCCAGAAACTCAGGTGTCAGCAGGACACATCATCACCAGCAGCCAGGATGCTACTCTCCCCTGAGACTTGTGTGCTCTGGGTCACCTCATAAGGGGACTCCTCTGCCTCCCTCACTCTCTCTTTCTCTTTTTCTGTCTTCCTTTAGACAGTCTCTGTATCCCCTCACTAATAAAATCTGTCAAGGGACCTGCCACGTGGAGTGATTTGTGAACCCTTGACATAGCGCTGCTGCCTAAATCTCAACTTTAAAGATCCCAGGTCACAAATGTCTTCAGAAAAATGGAGGAGGAGACAGAGTGGTATATGTCTGCAATCTCAGTATTCAAGGATAGATGCAGGAGGATCACAAATTCAAGGCCAGTCTGGGTTACATAGCTGAGATTCTATTTTAAACAACAGAAAACAAAATGTAATGCTTATGCTTTGACTTGTGTCTTTTGACATTGTAACAGACTGAATGTAGTATGCATTCAGAAAACAAAACAAAACAAGATAGAACGAACCAACCAACCAAACAAACAAAAAACTTTTAGGTGCTAAACTTTGGCTTTTCTTGGACTGCCTGAACAGGGCACCTAGGCGATTATAACGCCCACCCATCAGCTATGGTCATGATTCTCACCCAAGCTAAGCTACACTGCCTGGTAGCTCCACTAACTAGGTGTTCCGACTTGAAATGTTTTTAATCTGTGATGAGTTTATCAGGACAAGCCATCAGATGGTTCACAGCCTATAACTCCAGTTCCAGAGGATCTTATGCTCTCTGGCCAGGATAGTGTCAACATAATTTACATGTGGCATGTATCAACTTGAGTACACATAGACATACATAGAAATTTAAAAAAAATTTCTTTCAAACTTGGCAAAAAAAAAAAAAAAAGGGAATAATACGTCTTATCTCTAGACAACAGCCCATATTTTGGGAGGTATTTTTAAAATATTCTTCCAATTCAGTTGATAAATAGGAAGCCATAAACATTCTCAGGAAGCTTTTCTCTAGCGGCAAGCAGACGTGCTTGCATGTCCTGTCTTGGCAGCCCTTGGTTTGGAGTACAGTAGCTCTGCTTCTTGCTCTGTCAGCTAAACCTACCAAAGATTAAATGCTATGTACATAGTAGCCAGTTAGCACAGGCCTTCATTGAATACTGGCAGGTGTTTTCATGAGCTGCCCCACCCCCACCCCCATCTCCTCACACAGGCAGTCAGCACCTGGCAACCTGAAAAATAAAAGCTATGCTCTTTAATTGCTTTGAAACAGCGGGAGCAGCAGCTGCGGCCACCAACGTGGTTAAGTAAACAACAGGTTTTTGCACCTGCTGGAACAAACTCTTGACCTTATTATTGACCAATCAGGCCAGGCGAACCCAGGTAACTTAGCCAGAGAGCAGCAGCAGCAGCCTGC
Source organism: Acomys percivali (assembly GCA_907169655.1). Lineage (NCBI taxonomy): Eukaryota > Metazoa > Chordata > Mammalia > Rodentia > Muridae > Acomys > Acomys percivali. The sequence goes on from OU015744.1 coordinate 61,425,415, forward strand.
ATTGTTGATTATCTGCCCCACACCTGTGATATCTGCCTGGTTCTTGCCTCCCCTCAGGATTTAATTCGGTCCCTTCATTGAAAATACGAGGGATTGAATTGGTCTCATGGCCACTTCCTTCTTGTTTTTCCTCCTTTCTCTGCTGTCTTCTTCTAATTTACCATTTCAGAGTTGGCGACACCTCTCTGAAGGTCCACAATCGAGCCTACTCAATCTTTTGGCTTTAACAAATAGAAAAACTAAAAGACTGAAACAGAGATATAGGTTTTAATGACAGTTGATAAACTATCATTTTGGATATTTATATCTTATCTCCTTACTGAAAAGATCAGCAAGCTCGCTCAGAGCAAGCGGAAATGACGTCACAGTGAATTCAACCTACCACAGAGTAAGGATAGCTCAGAGTCCTCCATGCAAGTGAGTACACACAGAGGTTATTTTTGAGGTTTTGCTTTGTGTTTTGTTTTGTTTTGTTTTGTTTTGTTTTGTTGGGGGGCAGGATTGAGATAGGATTTCTCTGTGTAGTCTTGGCTGTCCTGACTCTTTGTAGACCAGCCTGGCCTCTACCTCATGAGTGTTGGGATTAAAGGCGTGTGCCATCATGCCTGGCTAATGGAGACTCCAGGAACAATGGAGGAGAAAGAAACCAGTTACTGATGAAAGCCATCTCTGGGCTGCGTCTTTCATGAGTATGTTTGTTTTCCTGGTTGTAGACCTGGGTTTTAGGGAAACATGTGCTTTCCTATGATGTCTTTTAAGTGGGGAAGGACAGAGTACAGAGGGCTAACTCAGAAAGCAAATTTCAAAGGCTAACAAGGCTTTGGACAGTGTTCATCTGCCTACAGTTTACTCCACAATGGTCCTTCATGAGACTGATTGTAATCTGAACAATGTTCGATGTCAAGGTCTTCCTTTTATGAAACAGGAAGTATACCGTTAACAAAGGGAAACAAAACAGTATACACCGGGCCTTGAGAGGAAGAAAGTGAATTAATTACTGTGACTCATCAGAGAAAACACAGAGAGCTGGTGTCGGGTTCTTTCACGTTCCTTGGAAGCATGTGGAATGTGCACTGAGGAGAACAAGGATTGTACAGGCCTGTGGGAAAATCATCAAAGCCTTTTTGTATCCTAAAGGGTGTTTTGTATAAAGCATGTTTATGCTATTTTGATTTTTAAAAATGCAATTGTGATCTGGTCAGGGTTTCAAGATTTTCATCCAATGAAATAAATTAGTGATTACTATTGTTTGGGAGAGGATTTCTCCAAAATTTTTTCTCCTACTTTTTAAAAACTTGACAAGCTATTTTAAATAATATGTTCACAACAGTTGACCAGTTTTCTGTATCAAGCACATATATCAAGATATTTGAATTTTAAAAAGATATTTGATTAAAATAACACATAAGTTAGGTGCCTGATACATAATACATGAAGCATTCTTGTTAATACAGAAGAACAGAAAATAGTATAAACTAGACAGATAAGAGATCATTGTGACTCATGGTACAAAATAAGAAGAAAGCAAGATTTCAATTTGAAACCTCCAAAATAAGACATACAAACTTACTAAAAGTCTCTTAGTTCACACATGAAAAACACTCTCAATTTATTGAGGACCTTTCAGGGTCTTGCTAAGTTCACACTATTGGATTTCTGAAACAACTGGGCCTAGTCAAGATCACACGTATGTGGTGTTTTAAAACATGAAAATACCATTGTGACCTGCCATTTTACCACTTCTTTTAATGTTTGCAGCAGCATAACAAAGGAAAGTAGATGTTTAAGTTCTCAAGTAGAGCACACTGTGAAGTGGATTATATCAAAGTATTTGATCCTGTTTTATGTAATATGATATTTATTGTCATTTTCTGTGTATAAGCAAGTATAAATTTTTAAATGAAACCATGTAGATTAACCTGATTAGTAATGTCAGGATTTTTGCATGAGGTTGTTGTTACTAGCATTCAAAGGGCCCCTAAAAGTGGGCTGGAGCGGTGCATTGGGCTCCTCAGTTGCTTTCCACCTACTTCTTAAAGAGACATGATCTCTTACTAAACCTGCTAATTTATCTAGACTGGCTAACCATCAAACGTGAGGTATTCTCTTATACCCTTCTTCCTAGAACTGGGGTTATAGGCATGTGCCACCCCAATCAGTTGTGGTATAGGGGAGCTGAACTAAGGCCCTCATGTTTGTATAGCAAAAACTTTACCCACGGAACCACCTTCGAAACCCCAAAAGTGACATTATTTATTGTGTGAAGTCGGTTTCTCAGCTGGGGTCTAGAAACAGTCAAGGCACAGCACACTGAACCTTATTGGAAGAGAATTTTTCACCCGCACGAAGAAGTAGCTTTCACAACAGCCACCATATATGTCTTCCAGAAGAAACCAATGTGAATCCCTGTGCTCAAGTCAAAAGGAGATAGTTAAAACTTTCAGGAGTTGATAGCCTTTGCAATTGAAACTGATTCTTAGGTACCCAAAATGCCAATGGTTCTAGCTTAGACCATCATAGTTAGTCCTGCTTAAGTTAGTCTCTGCTACCCTGAAGGTTGATGTGACCTGTCTCTGGATGCATCACTGCAGCAGAATGACTCTCCTGTTCTAGAATCTCTGATCCATAGGGTGAACCATTCTTTTAGAAAAAGCTGACAAGATGGCTCAGCAGATCAAACTGTTTGCCTCCAAGCCTGACAAACTGAGACTCTCAAGGTTGAAGAAGAGAGCCAGCTCCAACAAACTGTCCTCTGAGCACTACGTATACACAATGGCAATGGTGGTATGCACATGCACAGATGACAAATAGATAAATAAATAAAATACAGATATTTTTAGAAAGTGCTAGTTGTGGTTCTCATGATGCAATAAATGGCATTACATTTTTGTAAATTGCATCATGATGAGATTATTTGTAGCCTAGAATATAGCATACCTGCATATTGTTAGTTAAAAAATAAATTTACTAACTGAAAAAAATGAGGTAAGGAGGGATGTCAGAGGCAATATTGCATTGTGGAAAGGATGTTTGCTAGTATTCTGCTTCAGTCTGTCTACCTGTGATGCCACTGCTTACCTGCCACAGGGGGGTGGCCCTGCCCAGGGCTATCTAAAAGACAATCCCTCCATGTGGCTCTCTCTGTCTCTCTATCTTTCTACCTCTCTCTCTATCCCCTCTTACTTTCTCTCTTTCTCTTTTCTACCTCTCTCTTTCTGGGGTACCCCTTCCCCCTTCTCCTCCCCCATGCTCATCTAATAAACTCTGTATAACATAATACCTGCTGCCTGGTACCTTGTATTCTATCATCCACCTTAATCTTTAATTTTTATATATAACAATGTTAGATATTTGTGATGTAAATTTTAAAAAGCAGAAGTGATATTACTACTATATATGCATCTCTTGTGATGAAACCTACTACATATGTATACCATATGTAAATTGAAAACTCAACTTGTGAAAAGATCATGAGATATTGGAAAATGGTATGAACTATTGTGGAATTAGCCTATCAGTGATTTCAGTCATAGCTGTTGCCTTCCCTGTCCCCCACCCCAAGTTAGTGAAACAACTTACCCCTTGCCACTTGGTACTTAGTTATTCACATAGCTGGGAAAGCTGTCATTTTCAGAAGCCAAGACAATATACGTGAATATGGAACCAACAGAAATCTGGGTGTTTCTGGTATTCAGAAAACATGTCACTCTTTTATTATGTTGGTGACACTATGCTTACTATAAGTGATCATTGAAAGTGGCCAACATTTGAGTACCCTTAACAAGACATATGTAGATTAAATGGTGACTTTCAAAATATAGCTTGATCTTGTTTAGTGGAAATATAAATTTTCTACATGTCTGTATAGAAATATTAATGTTTGGAGAGGGGAACAGAGGGAAGCTGGGTAAACAAAGCAGTGTAGTAAATCAGTCCCTACTGTCTCTCACAGCCAAGACCTCCTGTGATGTTCCCCAGGAGGGGACTCTCCTGATAATCATTAATTTGACAGCAAGAATGGTGTGTAGTTTGGTCATCAGAGGATGATGGCAGGATGGTGGAGACCCAGAGTACTTCGTTACTGTTGCAATGTGCTTTTCTCCCCTCCCCCCTTCCCCTCCCCCCTACCCCAGTACCTAGAGCACTTCTGATTTCCCAGCTCCCTGTGGCCAACACCATCTGAAGAAGCGGGTTCCACATTATAAAGCTACCACCACCAACCACCTCCAGCAACGGCTTCCCAGTGGCAACTATAGAATGCCCTTTGAACTGATAAGGGAGTTTAGTCAGGCTGTGGGATAAAAAGATTAAGTATGAGAAATCTACGGAGTTGACTGTGGCCCAGGAAGCAGGTAAGGTAACTACAGATCTTCATTTTTCCCTTAGTCCCTCTAACTACAGCCGCAGCTATGCAACAGAGCGTCTGCTTCAGACTCCCTTTAACACTTGGCTGGATCATCAGTGGATTCCACAGATCTGCTCTTAACCCTTTCCCCCATCATTTCTTCATCTTAGTCCCTAACTTTAACAGATACTCTGTGGGAAACCACAGCGCACCCCTGCCAGAGAAGCCAGTAAGGTAACTACATGCCATCCTGGATCTGCTTCTGCCCTTGGAGCATCCAGTCACAACTATGCACTGCACCAAGCTGGACTGAAAGGATGAAGCTTAGCCAGGCAAGTAGGTTATTGAGAACCGTGGTCATTGGTGACTTCAGGGAGAAACAGCCTTCTCCAAGGTGATTTTCAGTGGAACAGGTCTTTATTGGTGGGCATTAGGGCTATATAAACCTTGGGGAGTGAGTAGGGGTTTTCAGGGTGAGTGAACATCATTGGTTGAGGTGCTAGGAATGCTCCATTTGCATGGAGAGAAATTCTAGGTACTGCCTGCGTATTTACTTATAAGGAAATAGGAAGTTTTAACCTGAAACCTGGCCACCAGACTATATTGACTACCTCAAGGGTTGCAGAAGTGAGGGTCACACCCAGAGCAGGGAGGGAACAGTCCTTACTCCTGCAGTCTCAAATTAAGACATTCTGGATTTGGACCTGTCTAGACCTCACTCTTGCTCCATGATGTCTTCCCAGTTGCATGACTCATCTGTCCCACAACTGCAGATCTTCACTACTTACAAGTCCAAAGCCCTAGTCTCCTCCCCAGCTCTGTAAAAGAACACCTGGTGCAGCTTTCCTTCCCATTTCCCTTGCATCACACAGCTCTTCCCCTTCAACCTTTCTCCCTTCCACTTACTGCTTTGTCCCAGCCTCTAATTCCAACAAACACTTCATTTGAACCCACAGGTCCTATGACCATGAAAGTAAGAAGGCTAAGTGAAAATCACAACTCCTTCAATGTTACCAAGTCCAATCCTGATGTCACTTATATGTGACTATTTGCTGGTAAATCAATAATAACAAAGCTATAATCAGAGGACCACAGAGCTGAGGTGTAGACTAAGGGACTAGCTAGGGAGGTGGGAATGGTAGGGAGGAGAGCTAGATCTCCCTAGGAAAGGGAAATAGAATAAATAGCTACGGATGGGTGAGGTGGTATGGGAGGATCAAAGCAGAGAGAGGATGATGAAGAAATACACTAAAATTAAGGGGTACTTAAAGGGTAGTATGGAAACCTAACACAATAGAAGTTTTGTAAAATATCTGCATATATACGAAGGGGCTCTAAATGAAATCACCAAATAATGGAAGGGACAAAATCCCAACTGGCCTTCACTTGCCACCCAAGGAAGCTTCTAGTACCATGATTGGCTTACATATAATTGAATTGTTGGGCAAAGGAGTCCCATGGGAACCTCTAAACAGCCCAGGCTGTTTCCAAGACTATAAGTTGCTTCCAACAATCTAATGGCAAGGCTGCACTGCTGAACACAACACCTATATAAGTCATTGAACATGAAGAAGTTGAGCTGGTGACTACACAGAGCCTTAACCCCTATGTTTTAGCATCTTTGGTACAGGATTTTAACTCCATATGTTAAAAAAAGAGAATGGAAAACACCAAGACAGCCACAAACACTTGATCAACAATGGTACCCTTCCTCCAAGTTATTTTAGTGGAATGGTGGCACAACGCTTGTAGGAGTTAGCAACCAATATCTGACTTGACATAAGGCATGCTCCATGAGATGAAACCCATATCCAACAATGCTCAGATGACCAACAACCTGAGAGTAGATAGCCCAGAGACCTAGGTCAAAACAAATAATCCTGGCCTAAAATTTTAAAAGAAGTAATAAACAAACAAACAAAAAAGCCAACCAACCAAACAACAGCAGCAACAACAACAACAAAACAGTGATGAAATGACTCCTAACGACATTCTGCTATACTCATAGTTCAGTGTCTTGCTCATCCCTCATCAGAGAAGCTTCCTTCAGCAGATGGGAACAAATATAGCCAGTCATTATTTAAAGAGTAAGAGACCTTTGAATACTCAACCCTAAAATAGATGTCTTCATCAAATCTCCCTCCTCAGGGCTCATGGAATGTCTCTGAAGAGGAGGCAGAAAGAGTGTAAGAGCCATAGTGGATTCTCTTGTGCTCATTTACTTGTTTGTTTTGTCCAATTCCAATGTGTTAGTTTTGTTTTATCTTATTATATTATTATATTATGTTATGTTATGTTATGTTATGTTATGTTATGTTATGTTATGTTAT
>OU015744.1:61432099-61448008 GCA_907169655.1 Acomys percivali
ATGTTATGTTATGTTATGTTATGTTATGTTATGTTATGTTATGTTATATTATATTCCCTTAGAAGTCTGTTTGTATTCTAATGAGACACACAAAAGAAGTAGATTTGGATAGGATTAGAGGAAGAACCAGGAGAAGTAGAGGGAGGGGAAACAATAAACAAACAAACAAACAAACAAGTAAGAAAAGTAAAAAATGTTCACTGTGTCTCTACATTATAGCAATATATAAATTAAAATCCAACATGATAAAAGGAGCGCAACTTAACAATATATTCCAACACAAAATACTTCAGTAAAGTACAAACTCTACTGTTTAAAATACCAAACACCCACAAGAACTTTCAAAGAAGACATAATTGAATGAAAGATATTGTGTTTGTCGTGTTCCTCCTCCGCCACTTCTCAGCAAGTCCACCTACAGACTGACTGCAACACTTCAAATTTCCAGTTCGGGGGCTGGAAAGTGGCTCCATGGTTAAGATCACTTGCTTTTAACCAAACTTTAGTACCTAACACCTTTAAGAAGTGGCTTACGACCTTCCATAACTAGCTTCTAGGAGACCTGAAACCTCTGGCCTCTGAGGGAAACACACACCTTTTTAAAAGAAAGTAATCTTTTAAAAATATGTTTTTACAAATTCTTGCTTTCAAAAAATATATATTAGGCTAGCATGTTGACATATATTTGCTCTAATAGTAGTCATGAGGCAAAGGCGGAAGAATCAGAAGTTAATGGCAGCCTCTGGTAAATCAGTTTGAGACCAGTTGGCCTATAGGAGACCCTATTTCAAATAAAAATAGGTACTAATATGTTGATGCTGAAATTTATGTGAAAATGCAGAAGGGATAGGAATGCAGGTCAGGGACTGCCATGTCTTCTGCAGCTGTCATTATATTTTAGTCATCTGCAGACTCCGTGACCCCAGCGCCTTGGCGGAGCCTTTTCAGAGCTCCTCCTCCTATTTACACTGTAATTCCAAGACCATCAGGGTCCATCTTCCCAGAGATGGCTCAACATCTGTTTCATTACCCAGCTATGTGTCCCAGGATGGCAGCACCGAATGCAACTCCCCACTCTACAATATTCTGCTTTAAAACTTTGGTTTAATCATTAAGAGTAGAAAGAAGCATGTGTGCGATATCACAACCCTTTAATGGAGGTTCTGTTTGCTCCAGTGTGCCCAGTAGCAGGAGAAATGCTTCCTTAGGATTTTTACCAATATTTCATTTATGGAGACCAGTGAGCTCATAAGCAGATGCAATGTCTTTTTTCTAACTTTGTCAATGTCCAAGAAAAAAAATGGCCATCTGATATATATATATAAAGCTCCCCTTTTCCTTTTTAAAAAGTGTTGACACTTTTAAAAAGTCATTACATCATCTCTTGGCATCCATTGCTTTTGGCAAGAAACCAGATTTTATTCTTGCTCTTCTATAAGTGTGGAGAACTTTTTTCATCTGGCTATTTTTTAAGATTCATTTCTTCATTGCTTTTCAGCAGTGTGATGAGAATGTGCCAGGAATGGCTTTCTTTGTATTTACTCTGAATACATACATGATGTAAAACTTAATATCACTTATCAATTTGACTGCTTCTAGGATAAACTAAAAGGCAAACACCTGGACAATCCTAAGAGGGATTTTCTTCTTCGTTTTTCTTTTCTTGAAATTATTTTTAATTTATTCACTTTACATGCCGATTGTAGTCCCCGCCCTCATCCCCTCCTGGTCCCACTTTCCCTCCTTTATCCCTCCCTTAACCACTCAGAAAGGGGGATTCCCGGCTTCCCTATCATTTGACCTCAGCCTATCAAGTCTCATCTGGACTGCTTTCATCTTCTTCCTCAGCAGCCTAGGATGGCCGCCCCACCAGGGGAAAGTGACCAATGGGTGGGCATCAGAGTCCATGTCAGAGGTAGCCCCTACACCCCATATTATGTGACACACAAGGAGACTGTACTGCCTATCTACTACATCTGAGCAGGGGGGGTCTAAGACCTCACCATGCATGGTCCTTGGTTGGTACATCAGTCTCTGCAGCCCCACCCCCACTCCGGGCCCAGATTTTCTTGATCAGACCCAGCCTAGAGGTGAGCAGCACCTTCCTGCGGAGGCCCAGTAATGATGGAAGAAGGAAGGCTGCCACGCTCCTGTTCAAGCTCAGCACCAAGCTTATTCCTGTCACCACAGCGATCACAGCTCGAGGCTTTTGGCATACGCAGAAGACCAGCAGCTCTTGGGGAGTTCTTCAGGCCTTCAGGGCCACACTGGGACTGCTGAGCCAGCCACCCTGGAGGACTCAGCAGCTACTGAGTTCTTGAGAAGATCTTACTGTGTAAGTCATGTGCGTGTGTGCATGTGCATGTGCAAGTGTGTATGCGTGAGTGTGTGTGTGTGTCTGTGTGTGTGTGTGTGTGCATGTGTGTGTGTGTCTTTGTTTTATCGATTCTGTTTCACTACAGAAGCCTGACTTAAAAAATGTTACTTAGTTGTACTTTTCTTTTGAAATCAAAGCTGGATATTTTAATCAAAGTTTTTTTCAAATATTCTTTAATATATATATATTTTTATCTCTCTTCTTTTTTTTTTTTTTTTTGGTGCCCCAATTATATTAATGGTAAAATGATGGCTATTATCTGTGAAAATGATGTTCTCACCTTCAGCTTTTATTCTTTTGACTCCTGTTAGTCTGATTGACAATGATCCCTTTTAAATGTCCATGATGACCCTGGACTGTGATCTGCTGTTCTTAATGCCCTGGAAGCAATATTCCAAAATACTATTTGTGGTCTTGAATTTCATTTGATCCTTTTGAAGACTTCACATAATTTCTTAAAATTCTTTGCCTCTCCATACATCACACCCTTACTTTCCTGCAGGTTTCTAATATATGTAGCATGTTGTATATGCTATGCATATTATGTTATTATGTGTCATCGGGACTGTTTCAACGCTCTTGTTTAATAATCACTGCATCTCTATCATCTGTACATTTGTAAGTTGTTGTGATGTTTTGCATGTGTTTTAAAGCTTTAGTTATGTTTGAGAGACTATGTCTACAAAAATGAGTGTGTGCACATGTGTGTGTATGTATTTGTGTGTGCTTGTGTGTATATGTGGTGTTTGCATCTTTTCTAAAATGTAAAACCACTTAAGGACATGAACAGGCCGCTTAGTTGGGAACGTGCTTTCCATGCAGGCACGGAGATGTGAGTTTGAGCTCCAGCACCATGCCACAAAACCTAGGAGGGGTGACAAGTGACTGCCATGCTCCCATTGGTGACAAGATTGCTGAGACTTGCTGGCCAGTGAACCTGGCTGAATTGTTGAGCCTCAGGACACACAGAAACCCCAACTCAAAACAACCAACATGAATGCTCTGAACCATATCACTGAAGTTGGCCTCTGTTCTCCCAGACACCTACACATGTGTATACACAAAAATACATAAGATGCATCAAAAAAGAGTTTAAAATTAAGTTTTTGAAAGGAAAAAAAACAGAAAATAACTCTTTGCTGTGTCAGTGTTTGGTAGCCAGGGTGAAGTAGGATGACTCACCCAGTGGGTAGAGCTGGCCTGGAGGACTGGAGGACTGCAGATTTCCTGGTGGCAGATATAACAGGGGACTACAGTTCTTGCTCCCCAGCATCTCTCTCCTCCAGTTCTGTTTCTCACCATTTCCTCCCATCAGGGAATTAGCTGACAGAGGCATTCAGATCCAGGGGGGTCTGGACCATTTGACATCTGACAGTTTTCTCCTTGCTCAACCTGTCAACTGCTTAGGCCTTACTCCTCAAGGCTGCCATTTTCCTCAATGCTCATTCCCAAGTATGGAACAGCAGCTGTCCCTCATCCTTACTAAGGCAGAGACTGTAAAACGTTTACGGTTTTCTGTTCACAGTGCCTCATGAACTTTAAGAAAAGTTTAACTATTTTTTTGTTCCCTTGTTACCTAGAGACTTCTTGTTTCAATGCCAGTATATAAAGATCTGACTCACAGATACACTATCTGCACTCAGCCCAGACACTTTTGTGAAAGAAAAGGCCAGGCAATAGGATTCCTATACGTTAATATAAAAACAGCAGACTATAACAATTGGCATACCACTCTTTTTTAAAAGGAATTTATGTTAGAAAAAAATGATTTTTTTCTGATTTCAGAGGTAATCACTATTTATATTTTGACAGATATAAATAAAGATATTTTATCATTGGAAATTTACTACGCTTATAGTCATGGTCGTATGTACACCTGTATTTTCATTTTAAACATAGAATGAAATAGCCCATACCACTGTGCAATGTGTTTTCCAAACAAAACATGTGGAATCCTACCCTTCTTCTGTTTTTTCTTTGTTTTTAATTTTTCACTTTACATCCCGCTTGCAACCCCTGCTTCTCTCCTCCCAGTCTCCCTCTGCACATCTGCTATATATGTCCAAGGGGCCTAGGACCAGTCCATGCATGCTCTTTGGTCGATGGTTCAGTCTCTGTGAGTTGCCATGAACCCAGGTTGGCTGTCTCTGTAGGTCTTCCTGTGGAGTCCTTGACCCCTCCGGCTCCCTCAGTCAGTGCCCCAACTCTTCCACAGGACTCTTCAAACTCTGTCTAGTATTTAGCTGTGGGTCTCTGCATCTGTGAAGCCTCTCACAGGAGTTTATGCGGGCCTCCTGTCCACACACATAGCAGAGTAACATTAATCGTGCCAGGGATTGGCTCTCTCCTGTGGGATGGGCCAGACTTTGGTTAGCCACTCCCTCAGTCTTTGCTGCATTTTTGTCCCTACACATCTTGTAGGCAGGACAAATTTTGGGTTGAAGGTTTTGTGGGTGGGTTGGTGTCTTATGCCTCCACTAGAAGACCTGCCTCACTAAAGGAGGTGGTCATTTCAGGCTCTATATACCTTGTTGCTAGTAGTTTCTGCTAAGGTGACACCCTAGACTTCCTGGGGCCTCCCCATCTCAGGTCTCTGGCAAATCCCAGAGCTGCCCCCACCTCTGATTTCTAGTCTTCCACCTGACCCTCTCTCCCTTGTGCTCCATAATCCGAATCCACACCCCTACTCCCTTCCCAGTCCCCTCTCCTATTCAGTTCCCTCTATCCATCCACCTCCAAAGCCTATTTCATTTCCCCCGCTGAGTGACGTTCAAGCATCCTACCTTGGGCCCTCCTCGTAACAGCTCCTTTAGGACTATGGGTTGTAGCATGATTCTTCTATACTTTATGGTTAATATCAGCTTATAAGTGAGGATATAACATGCATGTTTTTTGGGGTTTTGAGTTACCTTACTCAGGATGATATTTTCTAATTCAATCCCCTTTTGTACAAATTTCAAGATGCTTTTGTTTTTAATAGCTGATTAATATCGCATTGTGTAAATGTACCACATTTTCTTTATCCATTCTTTGGTTGAGGGACATCTAGGTTGTTTCCAGATTCTGGCCATTTCAAATAAAGCTTCTATGAACATAGTTGAGCAAGGGACCTTGTTGTATGGTGAAGAATTTTGGGGATATATTCCAGGAGTGGTATAGCTGGATCATGAGGTAGAGCTATTCTCAATTTTCAGATTGATTTCTGAAGTAGTTGTACTAGTTTGCACTCCCACCAGCAATGGAGGAGTGTTCCCCTTTCTCCACAACCTCACCAGCATGTACTGTCATTTGAATTTTTGATTATAGCCATGCTGATAGGTATAAGATAGAATCTCAGGGTTGTTTTGATTTTCATTTCCCTTTTGGCTAAGGATGTTGAACATTTCTATAAATGCTTCTCTGCCATTAGAGATTATTTTGTTGAGAATTCTTTCTTTAGCTTTCTATTTCATTTTAAAAATTGGGATATTTGGTTTGTGTCTGATTTCTTTTGTTCTTTATATATTTTGAGTGTTAGCCCTCTGTAGGATACAGGGTTGGTGAGGATCTTTTCCCATTCTATTGGCTGCCATTTTGTCCTTTTGATAATAGTGTCCTGTGCCTTACAGAAGCTTTTCAGTTTCATGATGTCTGATTTATTAATTGTTGATCTTAGAACCTGAGCTGCTGGTGTTCTGCTCAGGAAGTTATCTCCAGTACCAATGAGTTCAAGGCTATTCCACACTTTCTCTTCTATTAGATTTAGTGTATCTAGTTTTAGATTGAGTTGTTTGATCCACTGGACTTTGAGTTTTGTGCAGGGTGCTTAATATGGATCTTTTTGCATTTCTCTGCATGCAGACATCCATTTGTTGAAGATGCTTTCATTTTTCCACTGTATAGTTTGGGCTTTGTTGTCTAAAGTCAAGTATCCATAGGTGAGTGGGTTTGTTTTGGGGTTTTCAATTCAATTCCATTGATCAACCTATCTGTTTCTATGCCAATACCATGAGGTTTTTATTACTATTCCTCCATAGTACAACATGAAATCAGGAATGGTGATACCTCCAGAGGTTCTTATATTATGAAGGATTATTTGAGCTATTCTATGTTATTTTTTTCTTCTATATAAGGTTGATAACTGTTTTTTCAAGATCTGTAAAGAATTCTGTTGATATTTGGGTGGTAATTGCATTGAATCCGTAGATCTTCTTTGATAAAATGGCCATTTTTACTATGTTATTTCTACTGACCCATGAGCATGGGACATTTTGCATCTTCTGATATCTTCTTCAGTATCTTTCTTCAGAGGCTTGAAGTTCTTGTCATTCAGGTTTTTCACTTCCTTGGTTAGAGTTCCACCAAGATATTTTATATTATTTGTGGCTATTGTGAAGAGTGTTGTTTCTCTAATTTCTTTCTCAGCCCATTTATTGCTTCTACATGGTGGGAGGGGTGGTCTGCAACTGATATTTTTAGTTAATTTTATATCCAGCCACTTTGGTGAAGGTATTTGTCAGCTGCAGGAGTTGTCTGATAGAATTTCTGTGACTGCTTAAGTGTTCTATCATATCATCTGCAAGATGGCGAAACTTTGACTTTTTACTTTCCAGTTTGTAACCCCTCATCTCCTTTGGCTGTCTTATTGCTGTATATAGGACTTAAAACACTATATGGAAGAGATATGGAGAGAATGGGCAGCCTTTTCTTGTTCCGGAGTTAAGAGGAATTGCTGTGAGTTTCTTTCCATTTAATTTGATGATGTCAACAAGCTTGCTGTATATTGCCTTTATTATTTTTAGGCATATGCCTTGTATACATAATCTCTCCACAACTTTTTAACATGAAGGGGTGTTGGATTTTGTCAAAGGCCTTTCAGAATCTAATTAGATGATCATGTGATTCTTTTTTCTTTCAGTTTTTTTTATATGGTGGGTTACATTAATGGATTTTCATATATTGAACCACACCTGCAGCCTTGGGATGAAACCTACTTGATCATGATAAATAATAATTTTGATGTGTACTTGGATTTGATTTGTGAGTATTTTGTTAGGTATTTTTGCATCAATGCTCATAAGGGAAATTGGTCTGAAATTCTCTTTCTTTGTTGGGTCTTTGTATGATTTAGGTATCAGGATTGACTGTAGCCTTATAGAATGAGTTTGGCAATGTCCTGTTTGTTTCTATTTCATGCTATAGTTTGAGAAATATTGGTATTATCTCTTCTTTGAAGGTCTGGTAGAATTCTGAGCTGAAATCATTTGGCCCTGGGTTTTGTTTTGTTTAATTTGGTTGGGAGGCTTTTGATGACTACTTCTATTTCATTGAATTGTTTAGCTGATTTGATTTAACTTTCGTGATGGAATCTATCAAGAAAATCATTAATTTCATTTAGATTTAACAATTTTGTGGAGACTGGCTTGGAAGTAAGATCTAATGATTCTTTGCATCGCCTCAGAGTTTGTTGTAATGTCCTCCTATTCATTGCAGATTTTGTTAATTTGGATATTGTTTCTCTGCCTTTTAGTTAGTTTGGCTAATAGTACATCTTATTGATTGTCTCAAAGAACCAGCTCTTGGTTCATTGATTCTATCAATTGTTCTATTTGTTTCTAATTGATGTGTGATTTAAGTTTTAATAATGTTTGTTTTTCAAATGTGTGTGCCCTTCTATTTGGAGCATAGATGTTCAGAATTGAGATACCCTCTTGGTAGATTTTTTTCTTTGATGAGTATGAAGTATCCTTCCCTATTTCTTTGATTAATTTTGGTTGAAGGTCTAGTTTACTAGGTTTTAAAATGGCTACTTCAGCTTGCATCTGAAACAGCTTTTTTAAAAACATTTTTTTCCAGTCCTTTACTCTGAGAAAATGTCTGTCTTTATTGATGAGATATGTTTCTTGTATGCAGCAGAATGATGGATCCTGTTTATATAACCATTCTATTAGCCTGTGTCTTCTTATTGGGGAATTGACATTGAAAGAGATTAGTAACCAATGATTGTAAGTTCCTGTTATTTTGATGCTGTTGTTGTTGTTGTTGTTGTTGTGTGTGTTTCTTCTTTTTGTTTTGTTTTGTGAAGTTTCTTTCTTCCTGTGCTTTCTTGAGTGTAGTTAACCTCTTTTGTTTGGAGTTTTGCTTCTAATATCATCTGTATTGCTGGGTTTGTGCATATATATTGTTGAAATTTGGTTTTGTCATGGAATATCTTGTGTTTTCCGTTTATGGTGACTGAAAGTTTGCTGAATATAGCATCTGGGTCTCATTGCTGAATATAGATTTGTGGTCTCTTAGGACCTTCAAAATATCTGTCCAGGCCATTCTTGCTTTTGGAGTCTTGGTTGAGAAGTCAGGTATAATTCTGATAGGTCTGCCTCATGTGTTACTTAGCATTTTTCCTTTGCAGCTTTTAACATTCTTTCTTTGTTCTGTACATT
This sequence comes from Acomys percivali, assembly GCA_907169655.1. Taxonomy (NCBI): domain Eukaryota; kingdom Metazoa; phylum Chordata; class Mammalia; order Rodentia; family Muridae; genus Acomys; species Acomys percivali. The sequence goes on from OU015744.1 coordinate 61,440,896, forward strand.
TACTGTTTCTATTTCTATGTGCCAGAACATTTTCTTTACTGGTCCAATCTATTTGGAGTTCTGTAGGTTTCTTGTATATTTCTGTGCATCTCTTTCTTTAGTCAAGGGAAGTTTTTTTCTATGATTTTGTTGAAAATATTTTCTGAGCCATGGAGCTTGGAGTCTTCTCCTTCTATTCCTGTTATTCTTAGGGTTGGTCTTTTTATAGTATCCCAGATTTCTTGAATTTTTGTCATGAATTTTTCAGATTTAACATTTAATTTGACTGAGGTATCAATTTCTTCAACTGTATATTCTATGCCTGAGAGTCTCTCCTCCATCTCTTGCATTCTGTTTGTAATGCTTATGTCTATAGTTCCTGTTCTCTCCCCTAAGTTTTCCATGTCCAGGAGTCCCTCAAGTTGTGTTTCTTTATTGTTTATATTTCCATTTTAGGTCTTGAACCATTCTATTGATTTCCTTCCCATATTTGATTGTATTTTTCTGTATTTCTGTATTTCATTTGTTTCCTTTTTAAAGGCATCTTTCATATACATAAAAATAGACTTAAGGTCATTTTCTTGTGTTTTAACTGTATTAGGATATCCAAGGCTTGTTGTAGTATGATTATTGGGTCTGATGTTGCCATGTTGCCCTGGCTCTTTTTAGTTGTGTTATTATGCTGGTCTGGAGTTAGCTGAGTATTTTCTGGTGCCTGCAGAACTCCCCAGGAAGGCACATAGGGCCTTGTGTTAGAAGCTGAAGACATGTATCCCTGAGGTCTCTTATAGGCTTCCTTAGGAAGGTAGGTAGAGCCATGGGACAGAAGCTGGAACTCAGGGAATAGCACACTGCTGTCTTGTGGTGAATATGTGTCAGTTGGACCCCCAGGAAGGGCACTGTTATGGAGGTGTCTGATCTGTAGGATCCTGGCGTTGAATTTGGCACATTTCCAAGGGAAGGCAGGTAGGACTGAAGGCTGTAGGTTGGATCTCTTCTCTTAAAATCTTATTCTTGGTCATTGTTTTGGAGGATATTTTTCCATCAGCAAACTTTATTTTTACTAACAGTTCTACATTGATAGCCATTTATGTTGCTTCCATTTTTGGCATACAAAAATTTTATAGTAATAACTTCAGCCATTTTAAGAGAATAATTTTTATGGGATGAGACATCTTAGACTTTCTCATATCCAGAGTCTATCCACTAATATATGCGTATCTATATAAACAAATGTACCTGTGAGTACAGTATAACACAAAAAGAACAAGAAAGGCCAACCATTTGGGGAGGAGTAGGGACTGAACACTGATACTACATCCAAGTTATGAAAGGGGATATGAAGCTAATTGTTTTTTCTAGTTCTAATTCTATTATGGATTTTTGTTCTGATATTAGTAGTGGGTAAGTAAATAAAATATATTCAATACAAAAATCTAATATGATGGTCCACATATTTCATTCTGAATATCAATTCTCACTATATAGATGTTTATTGAGTTGTATAGACTTTGGGGTCTGATTAATTTCAGTGTGTAATGTTTTTTATTAATTTGAAGGGTATTTTTATAATAAAATTACAACACTTTTAAAATGAAAAGAAGTATAGATTTAATAGATATACAGGCAGCCAAGCAAGTTAAAATATGTTAACAAGACCACACACTAGAGCAAAGTCTTCACTTTTGTGCTTTTTACATAGTGGTCACTCACACAAGCTTGTTAGTGATTGTTTACCTGCCTGCTCTTAAATTATCTTTTGACCAATGTTTTTGGTTTCTAAGATATTTCATACAGAGTTACAAATGTTAAAAAGTGTTCAGGAAATATTAAGAAGGGGCAGGTTCTATTAGTCATGGATGCTGTGCTGACTCTGGAAGTGGGTACCCTTGTGTAAGTTTTTTTGGGGTCCCATGTTTGAAAGTAAAAATAGATTCATAACCACTATATGTATGTCATAGTCATGAAAATCATGAATGCTTGTAAAGCACTAAGTCACTCAGGAGAGGCATGCTTGGTAGCTTCTGATGACCCTCTTTGTTTTCTTAGAAACCCTGGTCATTATGGAGAGACAGTAAAGATGGAAAATGCAATTTATAATTAGTCATGAGAAGCTGGAGAGATGGCTCGGCAGTTAGGAGAACTTGGTGCTCTCTCAGATGACCCAGGTTTGGATCACAGCACTAATTTGCCAATTTGTAACCACTTGTAACTCCAGTTCCTGGGGGGATTAGTGAACCTTTATGGCCTCTATGTGTAGCAGGTATGCACATGGGATACATTATAAACATGCAAGAAAAAACATGAGTACATATAAAACCTTTAGAAACATTATTCATGAATGACTTAAATTTGATTAGAGTCAAAATTTTACATTAAATGGATCAACTCTAGATATTTTCTAAAGTGGTCAACCTCAGCAACAAGGAAGTAGGGCTGAAATATGATATTATTATTATTTAATCTTGTGGAGGACTATGTAGAATAAACATAGCTCACATAAATCAAATATGCTATGAAACATGGGCTCAGCAGAATATTATTCTTTTTTGGTAAACTACTAAATATTCTATGTAGATTTTCCCTCTATAAATATTAAACAATAAACAATGGGAACTATCTAGCTACGTTGCATATTGAATAGGTCAGTCAAGGTACAAAAATGAAAACCAAACCACTTCTATTCTGCGCTCATTCTCCAACACATTCCAACAACATTCTAACAACTTCCTGACAGAATCATGTCTGTTCAAACATTTATTGTTGCAGCTATGTATGAAGAGATATAGTGACTAGGGAATGAAACTGACTTCCATCAGTGCCTTTAGATACCACATAATATGAACACAGAAGGGAGAGAGCTCAGGTAACCCACCAGTAAGGCCCTATTTTAGCAAAGAAGTCACCTTAGATTTTTAGTCACTCCTGTGACCTCTGGATATTTCTGTTTTCCTAGTGCACCTGACATGCCTGAGTGAATCAGGAATGCTGGAGCAGGGGGCAGGACTGAAAACTCCCTCCCACTGGCTTCCATGCTGCTCACAGAATTTCCATCATGATTGGCATTTCATCAACAGTCCGAGTGATGGCAGCAGTGACAAGCTGAGCCAGAGCTGTAGAAGAAAACAAACTCACCCCAAAGCAAGTTAGACAGGAGCTATAAAGATAGCTCAGTGGGTAAAATGCATGTCATGCAAGCCTGAGCTTGAATCTCCACAGCCCAGATAAAGAGCTAGGTGCTATGGCACACATTTATAATCCCAGTAGGAGGAGACAGGGCCAGGAGCATGCCTGAAGCTTATCAGCCTCCTGAAGTCAGGGAGTTCCCGGTTCAGAAGAAACCTTGTCTCCGAAAACAACGTAGAGACTGGCAAAGGATGACCTCCATGATCTTCACCTCTGACCTTCACGTGCACAGACATAGGCAACAGGACTGCACACATAAGTGCGTATACACACACCCACACACACTCACACACACCAACAGACGGGAAATGGTAGCAAAAGGGCAGGCCAACCAATATTCTTTTAGTAAGAACAAGAAAAGAAAAGAAGTAAAACCCAGCCTGTCCCTTCCATCCAATGCAGATCTACACACAGGCAAACACCACAACCCGCTCCCCAGCCCTCAGCTGTCTGTGTTCAGACACGCAGTAACTACTCCTCAGAGGCTGTCCAGGCCACCACTCTACTTACAGAAGGAAGAGGTAAAGCCCTTGCAAGTGTGGGAATGCAGGCTGACAGTCTGTTCCTCTTCTCGAGTCTCAGCATTTCCGCTTGCCATAGGAAGGGGTTTCTCTCCAGGCTCCACCTCTCCTCTCCAACCTACTTGTCCGAAACTCCAGGCCCAGCAGTTGTAATAAAGCTAGATTGTAACCAGGTTCCTTTGGGAGCTCTGCCTGGGGAGCTTCTAAAACAAAGCAGACGACCCCATCACCTTGGTTTGTAAGTCTTGAATATAAACCGTGAGTTCCGCCATACTGAAAAAAGAAAAGGGAAAACATATAGTCAAGTCTATTGTCCAGTGATACCCCTAATAGACCAGCTGACTTTTTCATCATTTAGAACTTTAAAAATACAGCTATAGATGAAACAAAATAGGTAAGGTTAATTTTTAGTAGTTATCTTAGGATTCTTTCTGGTATAACATATTGAACAACAGAAAAAGATAACCTTGCAATCCATTGTTCAAGGCATTGTGAGGTTACCAGTGTCCCGGAGCCCTCTACCAAGATATTTTCATAACAAATCAGTGTCTATAGGTCTCGTTAAGACTTCTTTTCATTTCTTTATACTTTCTCTTTAATTTTTATTATTTTATCACTTTGTAATCATTGTACATTGTATCAGGTTTCATATGAGGTTTTATTTTAAATTACAGACTACTAAGTGTTGTAGAACTTCCTTAACTCACGTGCCCATTTGTTTCACCAATCAATCAGCAAACATAAGGAAGAGAGAAGAGATGCAGGGATGCAGGGAGGGAGGGAGGGAGGGAGGGAGGGAGGGAAAGGGAGAGAGGGAGGGAGGGAGGGAGGGAGGGAGGGAAAGGGAGAAGAAAATGGCCTGTGGCCTCTCATTATAATTATCACCCACAATTACTCAAATTGCATTTATGAGCTAGAATCCGTAAGTGCAACCACAACAACTCAGAGATCTGAATTATTTGAGGCATGCCCAGTTTCAAGATAAGAAGGCTGAGTCTCTCACAATCCAGGCTCCTGACTGCATGGCACACCTGCGCCACCAGAAGAACAGCTGGCTCCAGATAGCCTCTGCCACGCTATGCAGAGTGCTCTAACACAGGGTGTATTTCTCTCTCCTTCTAAAAGGCTACAGCCTGGCAATCAAAAGGAGAGTCAATATGTAACCGCCTGTCCTATTTCTGCCTGATAATGCAGATGAAAGGCTTTAATTCTGGATATCTAGGAGAACACAAAGCCTCAGAGCTCTGAAGCATCGATTCAGTGGTGCTGCTAATTAAATTGCTTAATAGGCAATCTGTACCTAGTGAGATTTATGAGACTTTTGCCTAGGCTCAGCACCCACCGCTTCACTCTCAGCTGGTCATGTGGTGCCCAGCAGGTACACCGACACATTCAGTGCAGCCGGGCATTCTGCTCACAATGCAGACTTTGGCTTTTTAATTCATATCACAGAGACCGGCGGGCAGTAACGAATGTCCCACTGCCCGGCTATCACCTTTTTCTCCTGCTCTTTATGCCCCTAGGATATGCTCCCTTCCCTGTGTCTTCAACATATCTCCATCTTTGGGAACAACGTCCCAAATGAAAACACACTGAAGATTGTTGTTACTAAATAAAAACAGAACAGGGTAGAAATGGCACAAAGTCATCTAAGTGCCCTTGCCTTTCAACTTCCCAGTCTTCTAAGTAATGAGATATCCAGTCCCGGGCTTTCAGTAACCACACCTCAATTGCCTGTTGGTGGCCAAGGACCTGTCAAAACTGATTCACTGAAGAAATTCACTCCCTGCAGCACATTCTGAACCACAAACACCCCACATTCTGAGGCATGTGACTCCAGACCCACAGGGCACCTTTGCATCTCAAGCAACAACACCTTCAGGAAGGGACATTTGTCTACTGGGACATTCCACCCAGCTCCTCTTCTTAGACCATTACTTCTTTGTCACATCTGTTCACACTTACCCTTCTACCTGAACCAGATTTCCCAGAATTCGGGTTTCAGTCCTTCAAGTCGATCCCTCCGTTCTTTCATTTGATGTACAGTCCAGACACATTCTCATGATACAATGATCTGAATCATTGATAACATGATGGCACTGCAATGTTAATCTTCAGCTCATATATTTTCCCAAAGTTTCAGAATAACTTGTTTATCCCTTGACTATGTTTCCAGTGTAGATCTCCCAAGGGCAGAACAGACTCAGTGATTTAAACAGAATTTCATACCTTCCTCCCCTCCACATGGTACTCCCTTCCTTTCTGTGATACTTTTAGGTATTGGTATTGTTATGAGCAGAATGCTGAAGTTTCAAGGATATTCTGACCACACACCCCCCTTTCCCAACTACAGGCACGTACACACACACACACACACACACACACACACACACACACACACACAGTGACTCCCAAATCTAGTTAATTCGTTTCATGAACGTAGCTATCTCTCAACTCTGTTCTCCATCATTTCTGCAGTTAGATTAGGTTTCTACTGTGCTGGTGCTATCATCCCCTCGAGGAGATTCTATTTTCTCTTTCTTGCCTGTCTTTCCTTGTTCTAGATACTGACATTAAGATAGTCTCTACAAAACACAAGTCACTGCTGCCAAAATACCTCAAATTTTCAGTGTTTCTGTGATCAAGAGTCTACAGGCTTCATGTTGGGATCCTGGATCACCTAGCCCTGATTTACTTCTACCACCTACATGGACCTGGTGCTTCTGCAGTTCTTAGTTGCCTACCAGTTCTTGTCTGTGCCATGCTCACCTAAATTGCTACTCATACTTTTCTTAGAATATTTATCATAATTTCATTTGCTTAGAAAAGTCCAATTCAATAATCAAGAAACTAAGCCTGAGGATATTTTTTAAAGACTGAATTTTTAATATGCTCATATTTGTAAAGATTGTATGCTATTAAAGTTATGTCTTACATTGTGATATCAATATTAGAATGTCATCTTGGGGATAAATGGGAAAGGAAAGGTTCTAATTGAGTTAATGTTGTTTGTGTGTGAAGTTGATCAGTTATGATAGCTTATTTTTTGTCAACTTGGCACAAGCCAAAGTTGTCTAAAAGGGAGGAATCTCAATCAAGTAAATGCCTCCATAGGATCTGGGTGAATTTTCTTAGTTAGTGATTGATGCAGGAGGTGGTGGTATCACCCCTGGGCTGATGATTCTGAGATCTATAAGAAAGCAGGCTGAGCAGTGCCATTTGGAGCAAGCCAGTAAGCAGCACTCCCACTCCTCCACTGCCTCTGCATAAACCTGTGCCTCCATGTTCCTGCCTTGTTTGAGTTCTGGCCCTGATTTCCTTCAATGATGACTGTTACCTAGAAGTGTAAGCTGCAATAAACACTCTCCATAAAAGAGATGGAGAGAGAGAGAGAGAGAGAGAGAGAGAGAGAGAGAGAGAGAGAGAG
>OU015744.1:61483395-61512596 GCA_907169655.1 Acomys percivali
CTTCTTCTTCTTCTTCTTCTTCTTCTTCTTCTTCTTCTTCTTCTTCTCCTCCTCCTCCTCCTCCTCCTCCTACTTTTTCATCTTCTTTTTCCTCCTCTTCCTCTTCCTCATTGCTCCCTCCTCCTCCTCCTCCTCCTCCTCCTCCTCCTCTTCTACTTCTTCTTGACACAAGGTTTCTTTGTGTAGCCTGGCAGTCCTGGCACTTACTCTATAGACCATGTTTGTCTCAAATTTAGAGATCTGCCTGCCTCATCTCCCAAAAGCCAGGATTAAATGTGTCTGCCTATATAATACCTCTGTTTTTTTCTTGTTCTATTTAACTTTTTATTGAAATATGAATTTCACATCATGAACTCCATACCACTCATCTCCCTGTACTTCATATTTGCAACCTCTCTTACAAAATCAAATTGGAAAAGATAGAATTTTAAAATAAAGTCATGTCATGGAAGCCGTAGTGTGTCACAGGGTATTCTTTTTGTCCACACATCTTTACTTGCAAATGTTCACTGTAACAAGTCATTAGTCTGTTTTGAGGCATCTGGCTTCTGCTATACTATCAATATTGGATGTCACAGGGATACCTCTTGGATATCCCTTGGTGGCTGAGTGTTGTGGAGATTCTGAAGCTTTGGTTCTGCCATTTCCTGTTTTCCAACAGATCCTAGATGGACTCTCTGTTGGGTTGAACCAACTCAAAGCCCTGGATCTTGGCCTGGAGGTAGATGAGTTGATCAGCCCACAAGCTCACCTGTGCCCACACCACTGGGGTGAGCTCTTCAGCACTGCTCCCAGCTAGTTAACCCAATGCCACAGCCTGCAAGGGGCAGGATCAGCTCTCTAACTCTCATGTCTTTGGGGCTCAGCTCTTTTGTCCACTTGCTACCAGGGAGACCACTACTATGCTGCCTAGGTGAGGTGCAGGGCTCACTGTCCCTAGTACAGCAGCCATTGAGGGATGAGGCCAGAATTCCCACTCATGACTTTGGGATCAACTCACCTTCCTGCCACAGGCAAAAGGAGGCAGGGAGAAGCAGCTCTCCCTCACCTATGCCATCTCACAGCAGATGAATGGGTGGGACCAGCTCTCCATCAGGCTATCAAGGCTACTTCCCCTGCACCCCAGCCACCAGGGTCAGCTATACTGTGCTGCCCAGGCTAGGGGCAATGCCAGATTTTTGGAGCTCACCCCTATGCCATTGCTTTATTCCTGACCCTAACATCAGCAGGCTCTCCCTGGGCATCCATAGGCTACTAGGGCCAGGAAATAGGCCAGCTTCATATCTTTATTTCTCCCTGCACTCCTCTAAGTCCAAACCCCCAGATCTGCAGCTGACCTTCTGTGGTGGCCTCCTCTCACTCTGTTCCCCTTTCTGAGGTGACTAAGAAGACTGGTCAAACAGCCTGATTTTCTCCCTCTGTGAAGCCCCTCCACAGCCCTAGGCCATTCTCATTCCTAAATGTTAGGTCCCAATGCCCCCCAAACCCACATTTTATCTGCATCTTCCAGTGCCCACACCCCCGAGGCAACAGATGGCTAACATACTCTCCCAAGAAACAGAGAGGAACCAGAAACCAAAAAACAAAACACCCACCCAACAAAGACAAGACCAGGTATCAGGACCCAGAATTACAATCTTTCCAAACTCAGATGCCTAGACATCAGGAGAAAAACACAGTAAAACCAGCCAGGAAACTGGTCTCCACTAGAGTCAAGCAGGCCTGCCACAGGAATCCATGAATATTCCAACATAGCTGAAGCACAAGAAATGGCTTCAAGCAGCATTTACGACTATGGTCGAAGTCCTAAAAGAGAAAATGAATGAATCCCTTAAAGAAATCTATGAAAACACAAACAAATAATGGAAGAAAATAAACAAAACCATTCAAGAGTTGAAAGTAGAAATAAAGAAAACCCAAATTGAAGGAAATCTAAAAACAAAATATTTATGAACTCAAACAGGAACCACAGAGGCACGCTTCATCAGCAGAAAACAAAAGATGGAAGAGGAAATCTCAGGATTTGAAAACACAATAGAAGAAAGGGATACAGCTGTCAAAGAAAATGTTAAATCTAAAAATCTCCTGGAAAAAAAGGAGAAAAAAAAAAAGAAAAGAAAAGAAAAAAAGAAAGATAGATAGAAAGAAAAAGCCAGGAAATCTGAAATACTAAGAACAGACCAAATCTAAAAACCATAAACCCAGGTCAAAGACACAGAAAATATTTTTAACAAAATTATGGAAGTGATGGCTATCAAAGATTACAAAGGATACAGAACACAGCTGGGCCAGGGAAGAAAGTCTCCTTTTCACATAATAATCAAAATGCTAAATGCACAGAACAAAGAAAGAACATTAAAAGCTGAAAGGAAAAAAGACCAAGTAACATATAAATGTAGACATATTAGAATTACACGAGCTACCTTGTCCTTCTGCCTGTTGCTCTCTCTTTAATTTTTTTCTTTTTCTTTTTTTCTTTTTGTCTTTGTTTTGTTTTGTATTTTGAGACAGGGTTTCTCTGTGTAGCCTTGGCTGTCCTGGACTCACTTTGTAGACCAAGCTGGCCTCGAACTCACAGAGATCCTCCCTGAGTACTGGGATTACAGGAGTGTACCACTGTACCTGGCTAAATTTTTTTCATGTACTGAAAATAGATTCTATTCTCAGACAATATATTTCGAATAGTTTCCCATCCATTTACCCCTCCCAGGCACTCCCACCTTCCCTTCTCCTCCAGATCTACTTCTCTTCTGTCTCTCATTAGAAGAGAACAGGTTTCTAGGAGGTAATAACCAAAATTGACAAAATATAATATTATAATAATATAATATAAAAGCAATCACACCAAGGTTGGACAGAGCAACTCAACAGAAGTAAAAGAGCCCCATGAGCAGGCAAAGAATCATAACCTAGTTTTTCCACACACTCAGTAGTCCCATTAAAAAAAAAAATACTAAGCCGAAAGCTATAATATATACACAGAGGGCCATGTAGGCCCTGATGTTGCTGCTTCAGTCTTTGTGGGTTCATATGAGCCTTGTCCAGTAGACTCAGGCAGCCTTGCTTTTATGCTACCCTTCATCCCCTCTGGCTCTTATATTATTTGTGCTTCCTCTTCTGTAGAGTTCCCTGAGCTCTGAGTGGAGGGATTTGATGGAAATGTCCCATTTAGAGCTCTGTGTTCTAAGAGCCTCTGCCTCTCTGACTAATGTCTCTGCCTAACGTCTGGCTGTGGGTCTCTATATTTATTCCCATCTGCCACAGGAAGATGATGACTGCATTGTCTCTGATGATGGCTGAATAGGGAACTGATCTGTGAGTACAGCAGAATGTCACTAGGAGTCATTTTAGTGTTACTTTTTTTTCTTTAGACCAGCAGTATTTGGTTTAACCCTAGGTGTGTGGGCTATGTAGTCTTGATTCTTGGTCACCCATACAGTTTCTGGTATGGGTTCCCTCTCAGGGAATATGCCTTAAGTGAACTCAGACATTGCTTGGCTACACCCACAAGTTCTGTGCTACTACCGCACTATGAATCTTGCAGGCAGGACACATAGTAGGTCAAAGGTTTTGTGGCTAGGTTGGTATGTGCATTTCTCTTTTGGCAGCCTGCAGAGTACCTTCATATACCAATGACACTAGAACCTAAGGTAAAGGCTCCATGTTGGCTTCAGCCTGACTTCTCCATGTTCAATGACTCGTGTGGGGGATTGTTCTTAGCAACGAAGCCCCATAGTTTGCAAAGAGCAAACCATTGTCTTAGTAACAGTCTGGGTTGTTTGGGTTGTTTCTATAAGATTTCCTTGGTCAACCATTCAATTAAATGTGACCCAGTCTCACTACTGAAAGAATCCTTCGGTGATAAGATATGAACAGACAAGATATGGCAAGATATGGGATACTGTCACCTGATTACTAGGAGACCTCATTAGAATTGCATTCATACATTTTAGGAAGATGCCACTGCACTAGGTTTCCATCTCATTTCTGAAATGCCCTTCAATTCTAGCTGTCTTTCCTCACTATCTCTCCCTCAGCTCTGAATTCCATCTGGCGGCCCACCTAATCCTCCAATTTGCATCCTGCCCTGATCCCAGTCCACCTACAAATTCTATTCTAATTTCCCCTCCTTGGGAGAACCATGTGCCCCCACTTTTCCTTCCTCTATACCTAATCAATGAAAGAAGGATTTGGTTTTAAAAATTCAACAAGACTGACAAATCCCTATCCAAAACAATTAAAAGTCAGAGAAAGAATATCTAAATTCACAAAATCAGAAATGAAAAGGGGGCATAGAAACAAACAGCAAGGAAACCTAGAAAATAATAAGGACATACTTTAAAAATCTGTACTTCATAAAATTGGAAAAACAAAAGGAAACAAAATAAAAACAGAAACAACAAACAAAAAATGAATAATTTTCTTGATAGGTCCTACTTACCAAAGTTAAAGCTGGATTAGATAAGCAATTGAATAGATCATTATCTTCTAATGAAATAGAAGTAGTAATTAAAAGTCTTTTTTTTTTAAACCTAAGGCCATATGGTTGTAGGGCAGAATTTTACTATATTTTCAAAGAAGCTTTTATGCTAGTACTCCTCAAGTAAATACAAATAAAAACAGAAGGAACATTGGCTGTTCATTTTATGAGGTCATATTTACCATGATATCTAAACTACACAGTCCCAACAAGGAAAGAGAATTCATGACTAATGTATATGTATATACATATATACACATACACATATGTACATACATACATGTATACATATGTATGTATGTATAGTTGCAAACTGAACCCAAGCAAGAACTCATGAAATATCTACGCACAAACCCAGCCCTACAGAAGATACAAGAAAGAAAATTCACATCTATAGAGGTTAACTACACCCCCCCAAAAAAAAACCTCACAGGATATAAATAGCTATACTATAGCAAAACCAAAAGAAGACCAGCACACAAACACAGTACGACAATCAACATCAAAATAAAAGGAACTACAGTCACTGGTCATTAATATCTCTCAATATCAATGGATTCAACTCTCTAAAAAACAAAACAAACAAAACATAAACCAAACCAAAACAAAACAAAAAAGGACACAGACTAACAGGATGAATGCATAAATAGGACTCATTATTCTGCTGTATACAAGAAATACACCTCAGTCCTCAGCTACAAAGATAGACATTACCTGAGAGTAAAGAGCTAAAAAACGTTTTCCAAGCAAATTGACACAAGAAGCAAGATCCAGTAGGCATTCTAAAATCTAATAAAATAGACTTTCAGCCAAAATTAATCAAAGAGATAAGGAAGAACACTTCAAACTCAACAAAGGAAAATTCAATCAAGATGATATCTCAATTCTGAACATCTGTGCCTCAAAATCAAAAGCACCCATATTTGTAAAAGAACTATTAATAAATCTTAGACCACATATCAATCCCCACACATTAACAGTGGTAGACTTCAACACCCGACTCTCACCAAACAATAGGTCAACAAAATAGACACTAAACCAGGAAATAATGACATTAACAGATGTCATGAATTATTAAATGGACTTAAAAGATATCTACACAACTTTTCACCCAAACGCAAAAGAATATACCTTCTCAGCACCTCACGGAACCGTCTCCAAAATTGACCATATTGTCAGACACAAAGCAACCTCAACAGATACAAGACTATAGAAATTCTACCTTATATCTCATCAGACCACCATGGACTAAAGCTAGACCTCAACAATAGCAGAAGTAACAAAAAGCCTACACAGGCATGGAAACTGAACAACTGTCTGCTCAAGGACAGCTGGGTCAGGGAAGAACTAAAGAAAGAAACTAAAGACTTCCTAGATTTCAATGAAAATGAAGGCACAACATATCCAAAACTAAGGGACACAATGAAAGTAGTGCTAAGAAATTGGAGACGTCTCATTCAAGCAAATTAACAGCACACAAAAACCCTGGGGAAAAAAAGAAACACACAACCAAAAGAAGTAGATGGATGGAAATAATCAAACTCAGGGCTAAAAAATCAATACATTAGAAACAAAGAGAACAATTCAAAGAACCAAGAGCTGGTTCTTTGAGAAAATTAACAGGATAGACAAACCCCTATCCAAACTAACTAAAAGGCTGAGAGACACTATCCAAATCAATAAAATCATAAACAAAAAGAGTGACATAACAACAGACACTGAGAAAATCCAAAGAATCATTAGATCTTACTTCAAAAACCCATATGCCACAAAAAATTGAAAATCTAAATAAAACAGACAGTTTTCTTGATAGGTTTCTCCTTACCAAAGTTGAATCAAGATCAGGTAAACAAATTAATAGCACAATATCCCCTAAGGCAACAGAAGCAGTCATCAAGAGTCTCCTAGCCAAATAAGCCCAAGGTCAGATGGTTTCAGAGAAGAATTCTATTAGACCTTCAAAGAAGAGATAATACCATACTCTTCAAACTATCCCACAACATAGAAACATCACCAAACTCCTTCTATGAGGCCACAGTCACCATGGTATCTAAACCACACAAAGGCCCAACAGAAGAAGTGAATTACAGTCCAATTTCCCTTATGAACATTGATGCAAAAATACTCAATAAAACACAAACCAAATGCAAAAACACGTCAAAAATATCATTCACCATGACCAAGAAGGATTTATCCCAGGTATACTGAGGTGGTTCAATATATGGAAATCCATCAATGTAATCCACCATATAAACAAACTGAAAGAAAGAAACAAACAAACAAACACATGATCATCTCTTTAAATGCCAAAAAAAGCATTTAACAAAATCCAACATCCCTTCATGTTAAAAGTCTTGGAGTGATCAGGGATATAAGGCACATAACTAAACATAGTAAAGGCAATATACAGCAAGCCTATAGCCAACATCAAACTAAATGGAGAGAAATTTAAAGGAATTCCACCAAAATCAGGGACAAGACAAGGCTGCCCATGCTCTCTGTATCTATTCAGTACAGTACAAGTCCTAGCAAGAGCAATAAGACAACCAAAGGAGATCAAGGGGAATGCGGACTGGAAAGGAAGATGTCCAACTATCACTATTCTTGGATGATATGATAGTGTAAATAAGTGACCCCCAAAATTCTACCAGAGAACTTCTAGTGCTAATAAACACTTTCAGCAAAGTGGCTGGATACAAAATTAACCCCCCAAAACACTAGCTACCCTGTATACAAAAGGTAAATAGGCTGAGGAAGAAATTAGAGAAACAACATCCATCACAAGAGCCACAAAAAGCATAAAGTATCTTGGTTTAGTGGTAACTGAGGAAGTGAAAGACTTGTATGAGAAAAAAAAACTTCAAGTCTCTGAAGAAGGAAAGTGAAAAAGATAGCAGATGGAAAGATCTCCAATGCTCATGGATTACTAGTATTAACTTAGTAAAAATGGCCATCTTACCAAAAGCAATCTATAGAATCAATTCAATTCCCATTAAAGTATCAACACAACTCTTTGCAGACCTTGAAAGAACAATTCTCAAGGTCATATGGAAAAACAAACAAACAAATAAACAACCAGAATAGCTAAAACAACCCTGCACAGTAAAAGATCTTCTGGAGGTATCTCCATCCCTGATCTCAAGTTGTACTACAGAGCAACAGTAATAAAAACTGCATGGTAGTAGCACAGAAACTGACTAGTGGATCAATAAAATTGAATTGAAGACCCAGAAATAAAACCACATACCTACGGACACTTGATTTTTGACAATGAAGCCAAAGCCATACAATGGAAAAAAGATAGCATTTTCAACATATGGTGATGGTCTAACTAATGTCTACATCTAGAAAAATGAAAATGAATCTATATTTATCATTCTGTACAAAACTAAAGTCCAAGTGGATCAAAGACCTCAATATAAAACCAGACACATCAAATCTATTAGAAGAAAATGTGGTGAAGGGCCTTGAACTCATTAGCCCGGGAGACAACTTCCTGAACAAAACACCAAGAGCTCAGGCTTTATGGTACCTCATAAAACTGAAAAGCTTCTGTAAAGTAAAGGAAACTGTCAATAGAAGAAAACAACAGTGACAGTCTACAGACTGGGAAAATATCCATATATCTGACAAAGGGCTAATATCATATATATATAACTCAAGAGATAAAAAAACCAACAAAATTCAACTGAAACTGGGGTACAGAGCTAAGCATAGAATTCTCAACAAAGGAATATTTAATGGCTGAGAAGCACTTAAAGAACTATTCATCATCCTTAATTATCAGAGAAATACAAGTCAAAACAACTCTGAGAATTCATCTTTCTTTGTTTTGTTTTTGTTTTACTTTTTAGATTTTTATTTAATTAATTTAATTAATAACTCAATTGTTATCCCATCACCTGTATCCTCCCATTTCTCCCTCCCTCCAGCTTTTACACTATTCCCCTCCCCTAGGTCTATGACTGAGGGGGACCTCCTTCCCCACTATATGGTCATAGGCTATCAAGACTCATCTTGGTAGCCTGCTTATTCTTTCTTTGAGTGCCACCAGGTGTCCCCAACAAGGGGAGACAGCCAAATATGGGGCTTCAGAGTTCATGTCAGAGTCAGACCCCGCTCTCCACATAACTGTGGAGACTATCTGTCCATTGGCTAGATCAGAATACCCATCAGTATGGCTAAGATAAAATACTCAAATGATAGCACATGCTGGCAAAGGTGTGGAGTAAGGGGAACACACCTCCATTGTTGGTGGGAGTACAAATTTGTACAAACACTTTGGAAAGCAATCTGGAGGTTTCTTAGAAAAGTGGGAATAGTGCTACCTAAAGATCCAGCTATACCACTTCTGGGCATATACCCAAAAGATGCTCCACCATACAACAAGGATATCTGCTCAGTCTTCATGTGGGTACCCTAGTAAGGGGAGCAGAGGTTGTCTCTGCCATGGACTTTGTTGTCTGCTCTTTAATCACTTCTTCCTGGGGTGTAGGCCTTGCCAGGCCATGGAAGAAAAGGATGCAGGCAGCCCTGATGAAACTTGATAGGCTGGGGTCAGTCGGTAGAGGAGGAGGCTCTCCCTTTCTGAGGACTAGGGACGAGGATATGGGGGAATTGGGGGAGAGGGTGGGACTGAGAGGAGATGAGGGAGGGGACTATGATTGTGATGTAAAATGAATAAGTTTAAAAATAAATAAATTTTTAAAAATTAGTAAAACTTTATAGAGAAATGATTATGTATGGCTAGAGAAGAAGATTATTTTGTTTAATTTTGAGATTGTATTAAAATAAAATAAATAATAAAATAAAAATAAAGTTACAGTATTTTTCATTTTTTCCCCAAACCCTCCCATATATCCCTCTGTGTGCCCCTTCAAATTTGTGGCTTCTTTTTAAACAAATTAATTGTTATTGCATGCACATGCGTATTTTCATATACATATATATCTCAAAATATAACCTGTTGTGTCCATAAAATATTTTTGGGTGTACATTTTCAGCACCAGCCATTTGGACAATGAATAGTTATTCTCTTCTCTGGACCACATCACTACTCACTTCCTGCTTTCCTTGGCTGACTATAGAGTTTCCAATGATCTCTCTCTGCCTCTGCAACACTGGGGTTACAAGGGCCCACTCCCATGCCAGACTTTTTCAAAGCATGAGTTCTGCAGATTTAACAGATTATCATACTTGCAAGGCAAGAGCTTTACCAACTAAGCCAGTTCTCAGTCCCACCCTGTCTTCCCAGTGCTAAGAGAAGAGGAACTAGCACACACATGGCCTCTAATTTGAACATATATATATATATATATATATGCACATACATATGCATACATACATACATATATGCACATATATATGTATGTATGTATATATGTATATATATTAATATATGAAACCTTTTTATTGTCGAATTTTCTTTTCAAGTTACCAACTGAACTCCCATAATCTTTTTTCTCCACAGAGAAATATTTGATAAAAGTTTTATATAAAAATGCATAGAATTGAAAACAAACAAAAATGCTTGTTGAGTCTGTAGGCTAAAGGAAAAAGGTATAAAATATCTTAGAAGCTCCCTTCAGAAGCTATCTTAGGGCACTCTCTCCAGACCTTTCAATTTGTTTTGAAATTTGAAATGATAGGCAGATGTTTACATTACAATATTTACATTTTCTGCTTAGTTGGAAACACACAATCGTTGTGTGTTCCATGGGGTGAACATACCCAGAAGTTCCTGTTTCCTCATTACTGAGGTAACCTCACTTTCATAGGTCAGGAAGAATTGGATACTAGACACCAAGAAATTAAGCAAAGTGTTAACGGAGCCTTGATCCTGCACTGACTTCCCCTGTGTTCCTTTACTCTTGAAGGATGCGAAGGTGCGAACACTGCCTTCTTGAAGTTAGACTGACTTACAGTTGGAGATGTATGTTTCGGCCATGAGAGTGAAATCTATTTTCAACTCAGAAGCTTGTGGAAAAGATGGAAAACAAGGTAAACCGCACGCAACTTTCAAGTAAGTGTCCATGATAGTTTTTGAAAGTAGCCAATATTCTTACTCCTATGCTCCATGTCCACTAATCTACTTAGGAAAGGCCCAAGGCAGAATCCTCACATCTTCCTTTATGCTTTGGGACGCTTACTTTGAATCAGGCAGAAATGATTTCTTTCTAAAGCATGTGAAGGCCGAAGTATGGCTCAGCAGGTAAAGCTTCCTGTGTAAACAGGAGGGCACAAGCCTAGTTCATCATGATCAAGCACATAAATGGTTGGGCATCCACGGCCATGTGTACACATGTGTATTCATACAGACACATATGATCCCACACATGCAAAAAAAGCATACACACATACATACTTCTCTCTCTTATACATGTGTGCCTTTGTGTGTGAGGGAGAAATCTGGGTTGTGAGAGAGTAAATGTGAATTGTTACTTAGAATAGTAGTGTAGAAATGAACTCTCCCATTAAGGATGGCGTGCACAGTGCCCATAGCATAGCCCTCCTCATTGACAAGCCTGGATGTAGTTGTGGATGCTGCAGCCGATCCCACAGGTTTGCCATCATAGAGACACTTTTTGGGTTGTTGGGGACCCTTAGGATAGATCAATTCCTTCCATGACTAAGTCACTTTTAACATCAGTTTTGCTTATGAACAAGTACCATGATGGTATATCACTGAATACAGACACAAAACTTTATTTGAAGTAAGATAGGCTTTGCCTACAGGTTAGGGCTGTCTTCTCACTGATGAGTCTCAATGGTATTTAATTACTCGAGTGACTTGGATAAAATTGTTCTGCGGGACTTACAGTCATTGCTCGCCTTGAATTTCTGCATTAGTTACGACATTTGATGAGCCCAGCTTTTCATTTTTCTTATCACTGTGTTTGTCGGTTGAGATCTTAGGTCTAAGTGATCTAGGGCAAAAAGACTCCAATTGCTTTTATAGACTGAAAAATATATCTGCTAGGATATTTATCCAATGGTTTTATGTAGGAGAGAGCTCACTTTCCTAGAGTGGTTGCTTCTATTTTGTTTTATTTGTTTTTAAAGATTTATTTATATTTTGTCTGTAGGACTGTTTGGCCTTCACTCCTGTCAGGGCACCATGTGACTGCAGTGTCTGTGGATGTTAGTGACAGTGTTAGAGCCCCTGGCTCTCTGTCACATGTGGTTCTGAGCTATTGCTATCATGTGCACTGATAAACGTCCTGGGTCCTTTGCAGAGCAAGGGCTTTTCTTTTCTCTTTTCTCTTTTCTCTTTTCTCTTTCCTTTTCCTTTTCTTTTCTTTTCTTTTCTTTTCTTTTCTTTTCTTTTCTTAAGACAAGGTTTCTCCCTTGGCTGTCCTGGACTTACTCTATAGACCATTCTAGCCTAAAATTCACAGAGATCCACCTGCTTGTGCCTCCCAGAGTGCTGGGATTACAGCATGAGCCACTGTGCCGGCTGAAAGGGGGTGTTCCTAGACACCGAGCAATCACCCTGACCCTGTGAGCCTGCTTCTTAAGGACTTAATTACCTTGGATGACAGCTAGATAGGTAGAACTAAGGAGCCACTAGACCCAGATAAGGGCCACAATGGACACAAATAAATCCTAAGAAAGATTGTTACTCAAATCGGGTTCTAGTAATGGTTAAAATAGAAGGAAAACCTATGGAATTGTGTATTCATATCCATCTTATGAGCATGAAACATATAAAACATTTGAGTTATTTTTAATAAATATCAACCTAAGGGATGATAAGATGTTCTATTTCTTCCTAAGGAACGTGTGTGTGTGTGCGTGTGCGTGCACCCTTGGAGAACTGGAACTTGGTGAATCTGCTGAATCTTGAGTTACAAGTGGTTGTAAGTCACCCAATGTGGGTGCTGAGAGGCCAAGGTGGTGGCTCCCTACAAGAGCAGGGAGGCGTCTTAACTCTGGAGCTATCTCTTCAGCCCCGTGGTTTGTTTAACTTGACATAGTGGATTTTTGGATTAGATTAGGTCGGTGGAATAATGTAACACAAGGACTTGCAAAGGGTTGTGATTGAAAATAAACTATGTTGTCAACTGGTTAACAGTTACTGAAAACAACGGAATGCAATTTAAACTCAGGCTCCAAAAGAAAACACCCTCTTTCGCCATCTGGTGGTGAAAGACAATGTTTTCTGCGTGCATAAAGCACAGTTGCACTCAGATTTAACAGCCAATTATGTTTTATAGTTTCTGATTCATCTTACCAGAAAGATGTGCTTATTTCCTTATCCTAGATAAACATGAGTGAGGCAATTTTGTTCTAATGGTTTATAGCACCGACTACAAATAACTACAGCTCCAATGGTTCAGCTAGGATACCATATTAACCAGAGCAATTATTTTAAATGATTGCACTCTTTTTGTAATAGAAGCTAATTCTGGAAATAACATTTTTTTACATAAATGTTTTTGATATAAGAAATTAAGATGCACATGGCAAGGCCCAAACATAACCAAAGACTGTCGGCATGGCAGGCAGCTTCCATTTCTATTTTCACTATGTTAACAATGGTTACAATTACGTCAACAGTCAACCCACCCCTAATGTAAGAGTAGATAATTCAACAGCACGTGCACTTTTCTATTTTCCCGAATAGAATGTTCAAACCTCATGACATTAACAAATTAAAAAGACAAATATCTCATGTTTTCATTTCTTTATTTTCTCCAGAAAATTTTGATACTGAAACCAAAGTCTTACTTGGAGAAAGGGGAAAAAACATAGAAACATAGAGACAGACGGTCCATTTAACTTACATTATCATGAGCAGTCACTTTTGTAGGCAACACTTTTTATTCTTTGTAGAAAAGAAATAATAATAATTAAAAAAACAAACAGCACCATTAAAGAATGCATGATCCCTGAATTCTAAACAAAACACTGCCTAAAACTTTCTTTTTCAATGCTTGTCACAGCCAGTCACATTTAGTCAGGTATCAAAGCAAGCATAACGCTATTCAGTTGTAGCAGTCTTATGGATCCACTGTACCCCCTCCTGAGGGCTTTACACACCTTTCTGAGTTTTTCCTGTGGGAATAATATATTCTTTGGTAGAGGACTGAAGGAGGGTTTCACTTTCCTGTATGCTGATAGGAAATGTCCGTGTACGGTCAGGGCCTCGGCCCCCAGTCTGTGTGTGCCATGCGTGGTGGATTCGGGTTAGCTTTACATTTTGCCGTTACACTGGAGGAGTAAATTCCGCCGTTGGGGAAAAAAAAAGGCATTACACGGCTAATGTCAAACAGATGTAAACATTTAGAATACTGACCAAAAGAAGGAACAATACACACAAACGCAGTTTAAAGAAATAGTACTGAAAACGTAATTGAGATCGGATTTCTGTGAAGCAAGGACGGGAAACAGCAGAGTCAGGAGACGGGGTAACCAGGGAAACCAGGTAAAGCACTTTTCTGGAACATTCGTGAACAGCACAGACACAACAAAGTCTTTCTACAGTCTAGATTACTCTGTGACTATAAAATATAGTTCAAAGCTAAATAGTGTATGCTATTTTTTAAAAAAAGCAGCTCCTTTAAATTATAGTAAAAATGCCTTTTGCTCGCTTTACAGTGGCAAATATGAGGACAGGAGGCGACACAGTTCTTACAGTGACATTTTGGCTACATAGGCCCCTGACAGATGATGGGTTCTGCCCCAGGACTTTTCACATTGTTCTTGGGGACACAGATGGACTTGAGTCGGGTCGGGCTCCCCAGGCAGCGGTTAGGATGCTAAGCTTCCACACCAGGCAAGGACCATGCAGGACTCGGCGTCTAACACCTGGGGATTCCTCAAACCCCACCTGGAGAAGCAAGGAGACTGGCTATAGCAAATCCCTCTTTGAAAGATTGTGCGAGTGTCTGTAAAGGAATCAGGCTTGCAGCATCATGTACGTTTCAAAGACAATATCTTTGACCACATTAGAAAGCACCACAGGTACCAACTGACATCTGTACTCTGAGTAAGAATTAGCCAAGGTCCAGGAGTCGGCTATGCCTTTATAGCTCACTCCCGGGAGCGGACACTGCCATGAAGTCTTTTAGCAAGCTGGCTCAGGCTCATAGGTTTTCAAGTTTGTTTCTTAACACTAGGCCTTCACAGGGAGATACTCTACATAACCATGGTGCTCTGGTCACTGCATTTTGCATTCTCGTTTTGGGGGAGGAAAAACGTTTTCATTTTGAAAATGAATTTGCATCAGAATGCATTTATTAACATGCCCATTACCTAGCTAAATGTTTTATACACCTCAGGCATATGCATATCACATGGAGGGGAATAGTGCATGGCAGTCTCCTTCCCTCCCCTGCTCCAAAAGTGCTATTTTGAGAAATACATCCTTTGTGATTAAAAAATAAATACACGTTACATGTGCAAGTTCTTTTCCTGATAGGGGACTAGCACTGTCCAATGACCAGGAAAATGCACACATGAAGTTTGCACATTACATCACCATAACCGCATAGTAAATAGCATTGTCGCGTTGCACACACGCAGACACACGTAAAATCAGGAAGCTGAGAAGCTGCTCACCCTAATTCAAATATGCTGGCTTTTATATAAAGGTGAAATGCATACCTACACAATACCTAGCCGACAGTTTGCTTCTGAATTTCATTATTATATCCACTCCAAAGATAATGAAGTCAACAACATAAACCAGAAGAGAACACCGAGAACTGGAACTGGGGCAGAAAAGAGGAAGATCTTTTTTTTTTTTTTTTTTTTTTTTTTTTTTTTTTTTTAAGTATGCTCTTTGGACCTGGGTGACAGAATCCATGCATTATCAACATTTGAATTTCCAAACTTACTATGTGAAAAATCCAAACATACAGAAGGACACTTTTCTTTATTCCCAGGAAGCAATTGGCAGGCAGTATTCCACAGAGGTGCAACTGATAATGAACTCAGTTTCCCTTCAGCCTCAACTGTCCCTCTCATACAGAGTACAACGGCTTCGTAGACTTGGGTTTCTTTAACAGGTGTCAGGTACTGACGTTGTCGTTCAGAATCTGCTGGTGTAGACAGTATCTGACGCTGGGATAGCAGCGATGAAATAGGAAGGGGTTGGCATGCAAGTGTCATTGTGTATAGGGGTGCCCCGCTGTGAGGCTAAGAGCATGGTCTTCAAAATTAAGAGGATATCATACCCAAGTAGACCATAAGGGCATCACTGATCAGCACAGCGTGCAGATACACCCTAGCAGGCAGGCAGCTCACAACCCCAGCCCCAAGATTGCAGTCCTGGGGTATGGCTGGCCAAGTGCATTGCTGGCTTTCTCCACTGTCAATTCTCTTAGCTTTGCTATGAAAAGGCAGTGACAGGACTGAAGCACCGAATCACTGCCACAGACAGGCCTTCCTTTGCTTTTTCTTTCTTAACATAAAGAATCTTTCATATTCAGTAATTTGTTAAAACAACGTCTCTGTCACCTAAAGAAATTTGGCAACATCACAATAATAAATTTAGAGGAAAAAAACCCACCAGAGTTTTTTCTTTTTCTTTTTTTAACGTGGTTTTTGTTTTCTTTCAGGAATGTGTTTTCTACTCATCCCGGTTAACTTTTAAGATGCATTTTCCAAGAATGAATGTCAAAAAAGTTTACATTGACAAGACGATCCCACATGAAAATATCTTTCTCTCTTACCCTTGACATGTGATAACCTTTCCCTCTGAATTCTTTTGTTTTTAATCGTACAGGCACGATCGAGGGGCTAATGGCACTCTGCGTTTTGTGCTCTGACTCTGAAGTGAAATGGGTGTACTTTTCCTTCATCTTCCCACTGTGTGAGTGTGCTTTTGAGCTTGTTTTTGGGAACCGAGCGTCTCCTCAAGCACAGCTGTGTCCTGTATGAGAGTAGTTCAGTACACAGAAGGAGCTCGGATCCTCAGTTGTCAATGGATAGACACCGAAGAGAGCTGTGAGATGTGGCAGCTCCTTTCCACTTCCATTCCCCCCAGGGATGAGGAAAGAAAGCGCAAAGCATGCAACAGGGAGCAAGTTGTTGTTGTTGTTGTTTTTAATAAGGATTATTTCAGAATCAAAGACTGTATAGACTGTGAATCAAAAGGGAAGAAATGGTTCTGAAAAAAATGTTACCCTTCGCTCAGCCTTCTGTTGTCCCCATCAGCAATGAGTTTTGCAAAAAGGTAGCCAATCTCTGCTAAGGCCAGAGTACACTGGCTTACCTAAGGGCTGCAGTTGCTCCGCCCACCCCCAATTTCCATGTGGTAATTGGATTAGAGTGATTAGAATGGCTAATATTTTATATCATCAACCCACAATAATGCATGTACAACATTTTATTGTTTGTTTTTAATATCAGGGCATGGATTTTCATATTTGCTTTTAAAAGCCACATTGTGGAACACCACAATGTCCTGGGCTCCTGACTATCAGCCAATGGATCTTATAATATTGTATATCCAAGGGCTACAATCAGACCACCTATCTCACAAAGCCCTGTTGTCAATTCGGATGCAATGCATATTCAAGCACAATTTATGGACAAAAAAATCCAAAGCCAATTCAGGTTTTCTGCAAGTCTCTGAGAAAGAGTAAGAAAGGAGGAAAAAGAGCTGGGACAGTGGCTTCCACTGGCCTGTCCTTCATGCACCTTCTGTGATCAGAATAAATATAAGGAATCATATTTTTAAAGCAGGTTCCCATTCCTACTATGACTTGAACCACTGGGGAAGGGTAGGTCCCTCAGAATCACTGGAGAAATGCTTGCTGTGATGTCCAATCTATGGAAAGATACATGGCCAGCTTAGATTATTTCTATCATAGATTTTTAGCATCTGCATATCTGGTGATTAGACACATCAGGATGCCCTTACTGTCTAGGCCTTGGTTGAAAGAAAAATATGTAAAGAAAAGAAAAGAATGAGGCAGTGATCTGTACACACAGACAGAAATACATCAAAGCGGTGAATGGTGACTGAACAGGCAAGAGCCATTCATGTGTGTTGCGTCCTCCCCCCCTATGAGGAATGTAAGAAAATAATCACCTAGAAAAAAACAGATGACTTGCTCCTCAATGAAATATGCGGCACATAAGCCAATGCTTTATTTGACTCCTTGCTAACGATGTTAGGCTTTCTCCTGTTAAAATGGAGTTGGGGGTTCGGGGGGTGGGGGGACGACACTGCATCTTTCACTCAGCTCTTATCGGACAACCAGGCAAGCTACACAAAGTTTGGAAGGACCTATGCAGTCATCATGGCAGAAGGCCCCACAGCCTTTGCACACAATCATGGCTTTGAGCCGGCAAGAACATTTCAGCTCTAACTCGTCTGCGTTGCTGTTGTCTGCAAAGTTCTGAACCGGCATCTGAGTATTCTGCCCTGCCAGGCCTGTGGTGGTGGCAGGGCTAGAACCGCTTCCCAGCATCCCAATGGACTTTTCAATGGCAGATGCTGCCCTTTTGAAATTTGTGCTCCCGAAGTGTATGGTCGGGTAACTTCCACAGAGCGGTTGTGGCTGGGGTACTGGTATCTTTTGAGCAGCTAATTGGGTAAAAGGCTTCTGGGGCTCAGAGAGCAAGTAGGAAGAGAACTCAGCATTTTTTAATGCGAATGCCTTCAACTGCTCTTTCACTTCATTCTGGTCATATGAGACCTGTTTCATGCCCAGTTCACAGCTGCTGCTTAAACCTTCCTCAAAAGAAAGAGGTTCTGATTTGATATTGCTACATATGCCCGTGGACTGGGGCCAACTAAGTCGCTTAGTGGTTTCCATGGTAACTGGTGGTTGCTTTTGATCGGACGGGACATCTACAGTTGGGAGAGGTGGAGGTGGTGGTGGTGGTGGTGGTGGTGGTGGTGGTGGTGGAGGAGGAGGAGGGGGTGGTGGTGGGGGCAAGGACAAGGGTGGGGGTGGGGGAGGTGGAGGGGGTGGGGGAGGTGGCAGGGGAGGATGGACTACTGCTTTGCTTGGCATTGTGTGTGTGCTGCCTCCCCCATCATCGCCTTCTTTTATGGGCATACTGGGGGACAACATATTAGCTAGTCTTAGCTGGTGAGGTGCTGAAGGAAGATTGACATCTCCCAGGGCCTTTTGTTCAAGATGCCTATTGAAGGCAAATGCACTACAGCCCACTGGGGTCTTGGGAGAGGTCTGCAACAGAGCAGCAGTGGGAAGGGGTCCCCTGGCAGCCATGGGCATTTGGTAGAACTGCTGTCTGTGTGAGGTACCGTTGTCAGCATGGAAGCTGTCATTTTTGCTCACGTGGAACAGGCTCGGCTGGAAGCTACATGCGGGCAACAGCCGCTTTTGTTGTTTGACCTCAGGGCTGGGCATGATCCTGTTGGCCATGGAGGGTTTACTGAGTCTTTCTGGCTTAAAGGACTGGCTGTGTCCTAGCTGACTCACGCCAGGACTGATGACGCAGGGTACGGCTTTGACATCTGGCACCATCGCGACCTTCCCCGGCTCACATTTGACTTGAGTGTGCTCACTCACAGTCCTGGCTGCTCTCTTTTTGGGATGGTTTTCTCGCTTTCTCATTTGGAGTGGTGCTAGAGTCCCTGCCAAATAGCCCTTACCGTCTGGATTTGGAGAGCTGGAAGGCATTTCCACGAGGCTTCTCTCCAGCCCTGTCTTACCCACTGAGGTAGTTTGAAGGGGCAGAGGGAGCCTGTTGATTTCAAGTTTGGCTCCCAATCTTGGCTGCGGTAACACCTTTTCCAGAGGCAGGTTGCCCTGCAGTAACTGTGTCACCAGTGGGTTATTAGCTTCCACAGAAGACAGGCGGCAGCTTGAGCTGCCTGCACTTGGAAGTCTCTTCAGGGTGTCTGTGGCCAAGGAGATAGCCTCTTCTACAGGGCTCGTGGTGGAAGGTTTCATAGGCTGTGTTTGTTGGACACTAGCACTGCTTGTCGCCTCTGTGGCTGGAGGAGGATGCTCAAGGCCAGGGAAATCTTCAGTGTCCATCCTAAAGCCCTTGTCTACTTCATGAGGTTCAGGTTTCACGGGAAGACTGGCATTCGTGATGAGACTCCGTGGGTGGAGATCTGACACGTGTGTATAGTTGGCACGCTCCGTTTTGACGGGCTTCAGACTGCTTTGTTCCGAATGGTCTCTCTGTTTACATGAGCCCAAATGACTAACCACAGGCTGTCCTGTGTTTCTCATTGGGTCTTCACTCCAGCAAATCCGGTTTCCTGGGTTATACTGACTGCTACAGGTTGTGTCCGTTTCATTCTTGAAAGTACTTGGGTTCCGTGCCTGTTCAGCAAAGGCAAGACTTGGTGTAGTCATTTCATTTAGTGTATCTGGAAGAGCAAGGGGCAGCTCTCGGAGACTGGAGCAAGTGGCCTGCAATGTCTTACAGTCCTGTTTAACCGTAGAGGCAGCAATGAAAACAGAACTATGGTCAACACCTTCGCTTGAGACCTGTTCAGGTCTACTGATGACAGACACCTGAGGACATGCCACAGGCTGCATGGCTATATCTGTCCTCACTGACCGACTCTGGGGATCCAAGCTTGCTTCTGCACTTTCAATGGAGACAGTGAGAGACAAATTGGAGGTCAGTGTCGCGCTGTGATCCACAATGACTTTACAGGGAATTGACCTGTTTACGGTTGTTGGGACAAAGCCCCCTGGTGGCTGCTGAGGCTTTCCAGAATCCTCTGTCCTGTTTCGAGGCCCTGGATTTTTGTCCAAGCTTTCTGCACTTACTTTGGGAGAAGTATCATAAGAGTTTATAGGGAGCACATTTCCCGCAAACATTGCAATGGGTGGGCGTGAAACCAGTGGATCGGTGACAGCCACTGAATCACTACAGCTGGGGGCTGTTCTCATGGTGACACCCATGGACACGCTGGCCTGTTCTTCACTCGCAGACATGGCTATCTTCTCAGAAGCAAATCTGTTATTAATCCCTGCGGGGGGGATCAAGACAGAGCTAGTGCAGAGATGGTTTGGCAAATTACTTCCAGTGGTAGGAGCTGGCACAGAAGTGTACTGACTGGACACTAAGTTAGCAGCCTTGCTGCTGGGTACAAGCAGGGTCTTGCCATCCATGGAGTTAGACTGTCCAGCATCTTCTGGAGCAGCTGTGATAGGAGTCCTGTTGGTACATTTTGGTACAAGGGCTATGCATGGAGTATCAGATCCCTGGATGGATTTCAACATGCTTATATTACAAGCAGAAATCGTACTGTTTGCACTGTCAACAGACATGAGGACAGATGATTTGTCAACCGGACTCATGAAGGAATGTTCTTTAATTGCTCCGGGCACAGCAGTGCTGCAGACAGACATAGGGATGGGGTTGATGGGAGTTTTATTAAGAAGTATAGGTACACTGCTATTTTCAGAAGAGGTAGATGAGACAATTTTCTCAGTTAAATGGGACACAGGTGTGTTGTCATCAGAACTATGCACAGAGAAGTCAGTGGCAGTTTCTGGGATCTGAGGCGGGTTCAGAGGCTGCTGAAATACAGTGGTAGTCTCCCGGAGGTGTGCGGGCTTGCTGCTAGGAGATCTGCAGTTTGGATTGATGATGATGACACCGGTGGAGCCTTCCATTTTTGTTTCAGGGGTAGAAGAGGCTTCCATACTGAGAGATTCTTCCTTGGAACTGACAGTAGGCGAGCGGGTCTCCTTGATGGCCTGGAAGAGGTGGACTCTAGCCTGATGTTTCGCAAAGAGCTTAGCTTTAGTTTGCTCTTTGATATGGGCCAGGGTTCTTGTCTTTCCGCCCTCTCCTGGGTTTCCCATGGCTCCTGAGACAATGCTCGCTGCAGCTGCAACTGCAGCAGCTGCAGCAGCCTCACGCTGGGCACGGGCTTGCTGGGCACGCGCCTTGATGTCTGCGAGGGTCCTGGCTCCTGTGTTCCTACCACTGGTGACTGATGCGCTAGTGGATGCTCGGGATTCCGCTTTGGAGACTGGCTGGCTCTTGATGATAAAGGGTGGACCAATTTTAGAAAGCTGTATCTGAAAGAATAGAGGATCAAAAGATATTAGTATTCAACCAGTGAGGAGGAAGGTGGGGGAGAGTGACTCCGGGAGAAAGAAGACAATGGACATAATTCAATTGGTAGAGGGCTTGCCTAGCATGCATGAAGGCCTGGGTTATACGTCCAGCACTCAGGAAATAAAGTCAGGTGATTCTCCATAATCTTGGAGCCAGCCTAGTCTATATAACTAGTTTCAGGCTACACAGTGAGAGCAGTGAGAGCCAATCTTATCTTAGGCTTTGTATTGAGCTTGAAGCAAGCTGGGCCTCCATGCGAACTTTTACCTTAAAAAAAAGTGGTTAATAGGTGGTGGTGAGCTACATTCAGTCATAATGTGCATTGACATATATCTCAATGGCTGAACGTACATTAAGAATAGAAACAAAAGGTACAGTATAGATATGACAATACAGTTTTTCATCTATGAATACATCAATCAGTAAATTCATTTAGCAAAATATGAATGATCTTCTTAAAGTCATGTGTGAATTGAACAAATTTCATGCTACTTAGCATGAGATTGACTCTCACACGTGATCAAGAGGACTGTGAAAATTTGAGGATATATAGTTAGTCTAGGCTATACAGTGAGTTCCAGGTCAGTCTGGAAAACATAGGGAGACCATGTCTCAAAAAATAGAAGAAGATAGATAGATAGATAGATGATAGATAGATAGATAGATAGATGATAGATAGGTAACAGATGATAGATAGATGATATAGATAGATTAGAAATATAGATAGAAAGATAGATGATGTAGAGAGATAGATGATAGATGAAAGAAAGATAGATTATAGATAATAATAGATAGACTGGTTGATGATAGACAGATAATAAATACAGACAAAGGCAAAAAGATTTAGATACTTACTTGTAAAATTATCTTCCCTGCTAGTGAAAAACAAACCAACTGAGATGTTTACTCCTAATTTAATCTCCTTTCATGTAGTCCAAAGAAAATAGCTCTGGCCAAGAGGCATGGAGGAAACAATTGTCATCCTGGCTTTCTGCAAATGTGACCATCCCTGGGAAGGTCACTGTGTGCCTCAGTGATTCCATGGCCAGAGGATGGTATAGTTTTGATGGACTCTCATCAATACCTGGCATGCTGCCTAACATGTGTGTAATAAGTACACTATGAAAATTGATGACCTCAGGGATTTCTGGTCAGTGGCTTTATGTAGACAGAGGATGCTATACTTAAGCCTTGTATTGTCCTGACATTTTCATAAAAGCATGTGTGGGTGACTTGACTACTTTTGCATTTCAAAAAAATACGAGTGTGATTTCTTTTAACATTAATCATCTGCAGGTACGTTGTACCTGTCCCAGTCTACACTGGCTACCTAGACATGCTATTTAGTAGGCAAAAATGTCATTAACTCATTTGAGAGGCACAAGAGCTAGTGTTCAGCCTCCATGGTAAGGCTGCGATGACCTAATCACTAAGAATATCCTCCTCCAAGTCACAGTGCGAGGCCTAGAAGGGCTGTGGGTGCTGTACTCATTTTAAACTTGGACATTATCTGCCCAGGTATTTGACAATCATGTAGTGACAGACACTCTGTGGACACTTAACTTGGCTTTTCATGGGTATGTGCTCTGTGCCCTTTACCCTCCCCATTTAGAACAAGATTTTATGTTTCTCCAAAACATATATGTGTGTTGACACATATAGACAGGTTCGGGTTCTTCCCACCTAGGATGCATTTCTGGACCTCTAGTAGAACATCTTTTCTCTCTGAGCAATCTTTTTTTGTTATGTACAAACTGCTTATAAATCATGTTCTCCAATCCATGGTCAAGAATTGTCTATTTGCCAAAGGGATTACATTTTTATTTTTAATATTTCTTTTAGCCTAAATAAACATGATAAAATTCTACCCAAATCTGCTTAACCAAGAGGTTCTAGCCAAATACTAAGTGTATATTTAGTTTTTCCCTTTCTGAAGCCATATATTGCCTATTGTATATCTATCATATTCCTACCTACTCAGTCTATTAATATGTTATTAAATAAAGTACATTGCAGCCTGTAAACCAGCCATTGACTGGAAAACTAACATATCTAAAAAAATTTCCTCTAAAATATATTTATGCTTTTTCCTATGGTTTATAAATTAAATAACAGTGATGTATTAATCAGTGTTTGCAACAGACCTTTAGATGTTTAGAATCTTAATTAACAAACATTGCTTTATTAAGTAGAATAACTACAACCCCACTCAAGACTCAGCCTCGTAAAGATCCTGCATCACCTATAAAATTGGGTGTAACAGAGCAACATAAGAAGCTAGTATTTTTAAAAGCCTAAGATGATCTTAATTCTACAGCAACCTGTGATGAGGAAATTATCCATTGTATAAACGTAAACTGGCATAGACAAAACCCACAAATAAATATGACCAAGCATAGCAAAATTTGTAATCAGATATTTTTTTAATCTACCTTCATTTCAGTTGTCCTACCCACCTACAACTTATTAATCATATTCATGTTCTTAAAAGATAAACTGATCCAGGTTAAAGTCAAAGTATGTAAACAGAGTTATCTTTCCAAAATGCTTTATAGTTTAGTGATGCATGAGGCTTCTTTTATATCTTGGAAACAAAATCTTGGATTTATCGATACATTATTGGTTCATCTATTGTATGTTCTCACAGCTCATAAAGAAATTTTGTTAATTTGCTTAAGATATATACAGAAGTGTCCCATAAGCCATGCTCCTTATCCTTGGCAGTGGCAGTAGGTATTCAGTGTTTGTTGGGGCTTCATCTCTCAGTGTCATCTCTGCTTCTTACTCAAGCCTCTGGAACTTTAATATACTGGAACTCTCATAATTTCCTAAGTTTTTCATCTGTACTGTGAAATCTATAAAAGTGCTGAGCTCTGTGTGGTGTGTAGGAGTCGCCTAGGCTTCACGTTGCTCTTAAATCATGCTTTCAAAGAATGGGTGATCTTCTTGCATGGACTCAATTTAAAGCTTATTGACAATTATAAATGTATGTGTATGATGCTGCATCGCATTTGCAAGTACCATGGAGGATAGAAAGCTTCACATCCTCTGGAACTGGTGCTTTTAAGCCACATGATATGGATGCTGGCCCTGAATATGGGTCCTCTGCAAGAATGGTAAGTGTTCTTGGCCATCTCTGAAGGTTTCCCTATGCAGGTTTTTAAAAAAAGATAATTTAATGTTAGAGTGGATATGTGTAGATTAGGTTAGTTTGCTATGTGAAGCCTAAAAAGAGAAATATCTAATTAATTTCTGAATTAATTAGAAAATTAAGTTTCTAAATAAGGGACCGCATCTACAGATCAGTCTGTTTTAAAATTCCATACCTTGAGAGGGGGAACCCTGGGCTCCTCACGTGGAGGCAGCTCTTTTTCAGGTGGACTACTGGATGCTAGGCTCCGGGCTGACTGGTCATCTTCTATCCTGGCTCGTTTTTCTTTACATATTCCAAAGTTATGTTCCACCGTTTTCCTCTTTGATATCTCTGACTCTCTACTTTCATTTCTTATCCCATCGGGTGACTTGGAGGGCTCTGATGTTTTGGAAGTATGCGAGGTCTCCAGTCGGCTCAGTGTACTGGCCTGCTTATGTATTTTGTTTCTTGAGCCTTCTAAAAACGGGGCCTTCTCTACTGTTGGCAGATACTGCTTGTCCTGTAGTTTTGCTGGCAGAAGTTCACTTCCCTTAGTCTCAGTCTCCTCAGAAAAAAGAGGGGCTTCCAATGGTGAGGGCACCCCTTTCTTCTCAGTTCTTTGTAGGACACTGTGGTTTTTAACTTTCACCATTTCTGTAGAAGGAAGTTCAGGAATAGAAGGGGTGTGGAGATTCTCCATATCAATGTGAGGGTGACAAGGCTCCTGACTGAGAGTCTGGCTGTGCAGCTCTTCAGGTGGGAGTGCTTCAGGCACAATGGAAGAACTCACGTTGATAGGTTCTGGAATGTTGGACAAAGGCTTTGTGTGGGAGGCAAGGTTCTCTCCCAGGGCCTTGGTGGGAAGGGAAGGGTCATCTTTCTGTGGAGAGAGAGCTTCTTCAGACTCGGAAGGTGATTTTCTCTGTTGATGCACCATCCTTTCATTCATGGAAGAATTAGAAATTGGAGACATCTCTGCAGGAATTGGCAAACCAGATACAGAAGGCGTCTCAGAGGTGAGAATTGTGGAAGACACTGAGGAAGTTTCTGATGTCAGTGGTAAATCAGACACTGGAGATGCTTCTGATGTCAGAGGTAAGGTGGACACTGGTGATGCCTCGGATGTCAGAGGTAAGGTGGACATCAGAGATGCTTCTGAGATCTCAGGTGATGTGGCGAGTGGAGATACTTCTGACATCAAAGACGCATGAAGGCTATCATCAGTGGCGTTTCTCTGGTTGTACTTCTCTGTATTCTCAGTGCTGGACACCTCAGAACAGAACGTTGTTTCCAGAGAGGCTGGGGTGCATGACTCTTCAGACGTGGATTGTGTTTCCCCACCTGGGGATGGAAGGCTGGCACATGCTTCCTCGGGGCTCTCAGAGGAGAAGGAAGTCTCGGAGATGCAAGCGTTTTCTGAGAGCTGTTCTTCAGGGTCACTCTGTAGCTCCATATCTACAGCAATCCCCTCATTTGGAAGCTGACTTTCCAGAGAAGACAGCCCTGTTCTCAAGGCTATAGTGCTGGTCTCTGTGGGGGTTTCTTGTTCCTTCAGTTCTCCATCAGGGACGTGAGTGACAGGTGAAGTGCAAGGAACGAGAGAGTCGCAGATTTCTAGTTGGTCAATAACAACTGACATCTCTTCCTGGGGACATTCCAACTTCTCATCTGCCTTCACTTCAATATGAGGTAACGTTTCTAAAATATCACTCATTACAACACAGGACTCCAAGCTATCTTCAGGGGCTGCTATCTGGGGCTCTTCACAAGACGTGGCTGGACTTTCCGGCTCCTCAGAAAACTCTGGGATAGTCTTTTGAGTTTCCTCCTGGCATTCATAGATGCTTGTCTCTACCTCTTCCGCCACCTCCTCCTGAATCACAGACTCCTCAGGGATAAAGATGTCTTCTGTTTCTGATTCTGTCATTATGTCCTTCACCGGAGCTTCTAACATAGGACAAATGGTAGTGCAGAAGTCGGGCTCGGAGGAAGATGACGTTTTCATGACTTTTGGTTGCTGTTCTTCTAACGCAGTCTGTGCAGAAGCACCTGGAATGCCAGAGTTCCCATGCGAGGAACTCCCTTCAGCTCCATCATGGTTTGATCCAGAAGTAAGCTTCATAGATTCTTCTCTGGACATGCCCAATCTGAGTAAAAATTAGAGACGTCATTGTACAGCTGCAAACAAAAGTCTCAGACTGGATCTCTTACAAGTTCTGTATTCAATAAAGGTAAGTACATCTACTGTATCTTCCTAATCATAAAACTGGTAAGTCACATGATTAATCCATGCTCAGTAGCTCTTGATAGAGCACCAGTGTGGCCTTTCTGCCTAAAAGAAGCTATATGTATTAAAGAAAAGCAATCTTTGTTTTAGAAGCAAAGAATTATATGAATCTTACTAAGACAAGGGAATTGGAATGTTACAAATAACAATGAATCAGAGAATATGGCCAGAAAAAAATCAATAAAAACCTAAGTTTTTTGAAGTCAGAAAGTAAAAAGATGTCTTTGTAATAGAAAAGTTATAGATTGTAAAGCATGCAATGGAAATAATTAAATAAAGGAGAGTTTAGTGGACTGTATGAAAATATAAAATTGAAATTATTTTCAAAGGTTAGGTATTTTAAAACAATCCAAGAAATGCCACCCAATCTTTATCTTACAATCTAATTCTCTAATTAAATATCAAGAATAATGAAACAACTTGGAGATATTAAAATTACTCTACCAGATGATATTTGTATTGATCAAATGTGTGTGCATGCCTTATTATGAAACTACTCCATACTGGATAGCAGAGAAAAACCCCAAGATAACCTCTCCTAATGTTGGGTCTCAAAGCAAGGCTAAGGAGAATTACAGTAGAATTTGCAGAGAGTCACTGTTTTTTTTTTTTTTTTTTTTTTTTTTTCATCCCGAGTTGCAGCATAAGCAGCAGATGGTAGAGGAATACATTATAAATGAAGCCAAATGAGTGTGTAAGGAATGAGAAGGTTTGGATAACAATATTCTTAGAAAAACTTATAGCAATGAAAAGAGAAATGGTGTCAGTCAACTGAAAAGGGTCTGGTGCTATGGCCAATCTCTCATACAGGGGGGAGTCTAGGTAATGTAGGAATAACACAATAAAAGAGGCAGTTACTGTCAAGTGTCAGCTCACCAATATGAACCAATTAAGATAGGAAAGAGCAAATGACAAGCTAAGTGATGTCATAAGTAAGAAAATAACCTACTGATAATGGTCTACAGCAGTGGCTCTCAACCTTACTAATGTTGTGACCCTTTAATACAGTGTCTCATGTTGCGGTGCCCTCCTCAACCATAAAATTATTTTCATAGCTACATCAGATCTATAATTTTGCTACTGTTATGAGTCATAATGTAAATATCTGATATGCAGCCCCTGTGAAAGACTCCTCTGATCCCAAGAGGGGTTATAACCCACAGGTTGAGAACCACTAGTCTACAGAAAGAAAAAGCTCTAGAATATGTTCATGTATTTCAGAGTGTGATAAAGGTGGTGGGACATTGTTGCTCATGGTATCGTTGCTGTCATCTTCTGTGACAAGCTTCTTCATCAAATATGCTTGAGAATTTGGGAAGTATCCAAACATCTCGGAAGAAAATGTGCATGTTTGTGAATTTTTTTAAAAAGATGTACTTATTTATTATTATGTATACAGTGTTCTGCCTGCATATATACTTGCAGGCCAGAGGAGGGCATCAGATCACATTATAGATGGTTGTGAGCCACCACACAGTTGCTGGGAATTGAACTCATGACCTCTGGAGGAGCAGTCAGTGCTCTTAACTGCTGAGCCATCTCTCCAGCCTGTTTGTGAATTTTTAAATGAGAATTATGATTTTGAACAGTTTATTGAGCTTCATTTTTTTAGACCCTAATATTTAGTGTCACTTTCTTTACTACCTATCTAACCTTTAATAACATCCGTGTACTTCCGTGGACTTCAGTCCTGTCCTTCACAGTTCTTAATGCTGTCAGGCTTCAACATGACCTAGGAAGCATCCAACAATGTGAATTTCTGGGCTCAACTTCTAGAGATGCTCCATCAGTACAAGTGAGTCTTGAATTCTGTGTGGATATTTAAGTTTTCCATTGAGGATTATTTAAATTATCCACTGAGGATTCTGATGTACTGGGCTTAAGCAACACTGCTGGTGCCAACACATGAAGGCATATTTCTATGCTGCTTATTTGTGAGTTTTGAGAAAGTACATTAAATATCTCTAGTTCCATATGTGTATATGTCCATCTAAGGATTCTGCTAGAGCAATCAAAGAAAGACCTCACTGCTTAGGAGTACTACAAATGAGGACAATTCACCAAGGCTGGCCCATGCTGAATCAGAAACCTCTTTGTGTGTATGAGTGTGTATGTATGTTTTCATGTTGTGCAGCTGCATGTGTGCACATGGGTGTGTATGCATGCAGAGAGTAAAGGTCACTCTCAAGTAATATTCCTCATATCACATTGGCTTGTCTATCTGCTATCTGTCTGTCTATCTATCTATCTATCTATCTATCTATCTATCTATCTATCTATCT
>OU015744.1:61523858-61550194 GCA_907169655.1 Acomys percivali
GAGGGAGCACTGGGGAAAGGATGAGCTAACTCAGATGTAAGGGGAGGAGTGTTGGAAGAATGATGTATATTGTGAGTGTGCTAACACTCATCAAAACACTTAGAATTACTTAGGTTAACATAGCATGTAGAACACTGTGCAAGCTGTTGTTCCCATTAAAAAAATAATCAATATGGTCTTTAGAGGAAAGGCAACCAAACATGACACTAAACAGGACACTAATTCTAATACAGTGCATTCTGGAAAACAATGACCTGTGAGCCATTGTCACTGAGTCACTTATATCCTATTTGGTCAAGAACTGGTGTGAGTTAAAGTGAGAGCATTCTGTTTTCTCTAAAAGGTTGCTCCTCATGTTTATACCCTACCCCTGAGTGGGATGCTGATGGCCCTGGAGAATGATTATGTATGGTCAAGTTTCACCTGAAAGAGGGAATCGTTTTCTTCAGAATTACATGAAAATGCATAAAATTAGAAGAGGCTATGGGGAGAGAAGAAAGGTCATTAAAAGAAATAGGACAAGAATGTGCTAAAGCATGCTTTGCAAATGATATTTGAGATTATTTTCAAAATTAGACTAAGTCAATATTACCCAAGCTGTGCCTCCAAAGCAGCCAATATAGTAGATGATTTTAGGTAAATGCATCTAAAAAGAATGTTTTTCTTCCAAAAATTACAGTTTCTGCCTATTATTAAGTTTTTCTTTCTTTTTTAATTATACACATCCTCTAATACAGTGGAACTTCTTATAAGGACAGATTATGCACTGTCTACAAAGCTTATCAGCTTGCAATCTTCTCACTGAGCAATTTTCAATATCTCGTAGAACAATTACTCCCTGAGAAAACAGTCAGGGGAAGGACACAGCAATGTGTAAGGACAGCCAGGAGCAAGCCACTTAAATCTAATGAATGTGTTTGTGCATGCTTCATGTGAAATACCCACTTCACAAATAACTAAAAATTTTTAAGGATCTGGACCTGAAAAAAAATTAAAAGAAATTGCCAGAACATCAGAATTAAATATCCAAAGTAATCATATATAATGGAAAAAAAACTTGAAAAATGACAGCAACTACACTGTCACAACTGGTCGGAGCACTGTGACTCATCTCTGAATTAGACGTTTTTATCATGTGTTCACCTCCCACCGCCAAGGTACAAGGAACAGTGTGGGAGATAGGACAGAAAGACTGTAAGAAACAGGCATAA
Organism: Acomys percivali; assembly: GCA_907169655.1. Classification (NCBI taxonomy): domain Eukaryota; kingdom Metazoa; phylum Chordata; class Mammalia; order Rodentia; family Muridae; genus Acomys; species Acomys percivali. The sequence continues at coordinate 61,525,070 of OU015744.1, forward strand.
GTGAGGCCTGATGTTAAACAGTTTTCTGGATATGCCAGGACTGGCACCCTTATAAGCTCCTTGTAGCTGGCCTTCCTTGCATAAGCCCTGGACAAGATCAAGCCGGTCAGTATTCCAGCACAGGTAAGGAAAGTGGTCACGAAGTCCCACTCATATCTAGGCAGCTATTGACAGATGGTGGGTGCAGGGTATAGAAAGTAATTTTTCATCAGGGACATGATTCCTCCTAGTCTTCCCATGCTCTACCAGGTAGCCCCCACACTCAGACACTTACAGGCAGCAGTAAGTAGACTCAGCTGGTTATACAAAAAGAAAACAAAAGGTTGGGAGGGAGGTATACTGGACAGAGGGCTTGGGAGGAGTTGGAGGGAGGGATTAAGATGTAGATGTGATAAAAACGCATTGTATATATTTATTAAATTCTCAACAAATAAATAAACATTTAAATTTCATTGCAGACAAGTTCATTATTTTCTATTTCTTAATCTTCATGTGCACAAGCAGGTTTTTTTAAAAATGAGATTTTCATTATACAGACATAAAGACATACAAGAACTTGGTAAAGTTATGTCATTTTCATCCTTTCAGGCAATTTTTTAAAAAATGCACAGAATCAAACTAAAGTGAACAAAAGAGAAACTTCGGAGAGAAAATATTATGAAAAAAATCAACATTTAGATGGAAAAGTGGAAAGCTTTTGTGTCATAATTGTTATGACAGAGTTTCAAAGCTGATTTTCATAATAAAAGCCTCCCCTGTTCCATGCCTAGATGATTTCTTTTCTTCCCACTGCCTGCTGCTTTTGTGATAGGTGCTCAACACCAGGAAGAACTCACGTGGTACCGAGTTCAGCAGAGCAGAGTGGGAGCTCGACCCGCTGTGCCACGGAGGAGGCCAGGTGTCATTTTGAACTAGAAGATTTTCCAGCAGAGGAAGGGGCCAGAGTATGGGACATCTGATTATTGAGATCTGGGTAGATGCATAGAAAATGGGCTCCAAAAGCAAAAAAGATTCCCAAGTGGCAAAATGGGACCTAGACTTATATAAATGATTCTTCACCCTTATAACAAATAACATAAATTGTGTTTGTGTGTTGTGTATATATATATACATATATATATATGAACTCACATGGATTATACATTATGTATGTATGCATTTATAAGTATACATTATACACAGACACACATACTCATTTCCCTCTGAAAATCCACTTTGTAAATAACTTAAGCACCTGAATAAAATTATGGCCTGCAGTCTGCACATTCAACTCTGTTATGACAATTAACCAGATGTTAGGGAGGCCATTCCATAGAACAAGACACATGGGAGAGTAATTTTCCAGTCTCAATGACCAGGAAAATGAATTTTTTTCTAAAAGAACTATCAAAAGTTTTTCTCAAAATTTCAGTTTTTAATTTCAGCACATACAATAAGAAAATCGTGGTCTGAAAGACATAGAAATCTCTAGAATACAAATGGCAAAGTAGAAGCTCAGTATTGGGTTGTGAGTGGGCTCAGTAACTGGGTGTCCACTAGGAAGCTTGGCTGAGTTTTCAGTGGCTCTCCCCAGCAATATCAGAAACAATAATTACTGTCCAGGGATACTGTCCTATACTTTTAATATTCTGAGCCCCTTTAAATAATAAACTGCCCTTAATTTGCAACACAGTGGGAGCTAACTTCAATAATCCTTCAGAAGCCTGCTCAGACGAAAGGTCGCTTGTGGCAGAATCAGTAAAACTAAATAAAATAAAGACATCTAAAGGCAAGCATAAGCTCTGACAGAGGAAGCGTTAATCTAAAATTAGCATAGAAAGCTTTGATATGCTCGGAGCATGTACTTGACAAATCTGTAGACCACTATTGGCCATAACTTGGGGCCATCTGATAGGCATTTATAAGAAGTGGTGTTTTCAAAATGAGGAAAGACAGATAATAGAGTCTGAGCAAGTCTTAGCAAATATACAAATGTGTACATGTAAAATTTCTCTCTCCCTCTCTTGTTTCTCTCTTTCTTTCTTTCTTTTTCTTTTGGCTTTTGAAATAGGATCACTTCTATAGCGTAGATTGGCTTTGATTCCCATATGTAGCCAAAGATGAACTTGACCTCCTGATCCCTCTGACTCAGTCTCCAGAGTTCTAGATCTGGGTCTTCACCAACACACTCAGCTTGTGCATGTTTATTAAAAGGCAGTGTCCCCTTTAATTTTTTCCAGTGGGAGGGGAAGGGGGGAAAGCAGGCATTCAGATGTACTCAGCCATTAAACAGAACATGAATGTTCTCGCCGGGGAAACTCAAGCTCATGTTCTTACAGAGAGAAAATAAGGTTATGTTATAACGTAGTGAGAACAGTGAGTCACTGTTTCTATTTGTAAGACTCTGAACAGCTGTGTTTAAGTGACTATCTATTAGTCACTCATTTCTTTAACAAACACTTCAGAAGCATCAACTACATGGCAGGAACCATGAAATGGACAGGCAGCTTCTGTTTCCACAAGGGCCTGGGCCCTAGAGTAGAAAAGAAAAGAACTCAATGTTGGCGAAACAAGAGAAACTCTCAGAGGGGCATGGATGTTAGAAGAAGCTCCAGACGTCGGTACTCTTCTGCCTCTGTTTCCTTTTTTGTGGCCTTTTAAACATCTTCTCTCTACTGCACCTGCTGCTGCCCATCCCCAGGTTAATAATGGCCTCTTCTCTTTATTGTTCAATAAAACCTAGAACCCATAACAGTAACAACTGCTGTTAATTTAATGCTTGCAACGACCCAGGCCTCATTCTGTATTCATGGTTATAACAAAATTCCACAGACAGGTAGCTTATAAACAACTAAAATTGACTTCTCAATTCTAGAGGCTAGAGACTCTTAACATTGCAGTGTCTGTGGATTGGAGGTCTGGAAAAGCCCATTTCCTGGTTCACAGATTATGTCGCCTTGCTATCTAACTTCAGTCAAGCTAAGGTCATCATCAGATCATGCTCTCAAAGGCCACACCTAGTACTATCATCATGGGGGTTGGGCTTTCAATTCATATATGTATGTATGTATATATATATATAATGTATTATATATATGTATGTGTGTGTGTGTGATATACACATATTATAAAATATAAACATGATGGAGGGTTGTAAACATTCAAGCCAAGTATCAAGGCAGGCTATAGCCCTTAGTACGACAGTAAAGAGCTTTCTGTCAGTTTACATGTGGGTATTCTAGCTATTCTTTTTTTGTCAGGTGGATGTGCTAGGAGCTGAGAATACCACAGCCAGACCAGCCAGGTTGCTGAGGACTGTGGTCATGTATAGCAAGGATGCATGTGTGTGACAGAGGAGAGAAAACATGGCAGCAGGTTCATCATTGCTGCTGCTGTTGCTCTAGTACTTTTTGGTTGGACATTTTCAGTGCATGGAGTTCACCTCTCTGCAGTTCAGCTCCATCATCAGTCAGTTTGGGACTGCTAGTAATGTGCTTCAGAGTTTTAGTAAGGAGTAAATGAATAAACACACACAAAATGTACCGAACAGCCCTGTGCTTGAGGACACTCTCAGGACGTTAATGAAGGCCTAATGATGTAAAAGCCTCAGGTGCTGAGAAGCTCTGGCCAGGAAAGCTGACATCATCACTGATAACACCTGTGAACTCTTGGGGGGGGGCGTCCAGAAAGCTCCGCTCCCTCACATCTACCACTCTGCAACCACAGAGGAGCTAACTGATGGCTTCCTCCATCCAAACTCTTTTCTGTCCTATAAACCTCAAGTCCCTGTAGTGCATGTCCATAGCCACCACTCCTGAGGAGAGACTGGTGCACTTCACTGTTCTGATGAAAGGGCAGTCTGCTTCTGGAGTTGCCTGACTGCTTGCTTTTACGTCCACGTGGACACCATCAATCCTGATCTAACAGTGCAGGCTAATAATAACTATTTAGTGGGAGGCTTAGACAGGAGAAATGTGACTTTCGGGCCAGTGGCTATATAATGAGATCTTGTCTCAAAGTAAATAAGTAAATAAATGGATAGATGGATAAACAAGTCAATAAGTCAACTTATTAGAGGGTATGACAGATCATCTGTACCGCTATAAATACCTCCACTACAATGGTTCTCAACCTTTCTAATGCTGCAATTCTTTAGTACAGTTCCTCATTTTGTGCTGACCCCAACCATAAAATTATTTTTATTGCTGCTTCTTAACTGTAATTTTACTACTGTTATAAATTGCAATGTAAATATTTGTGGTTTCTAATGGTCGTAGGTGACCCCTGTGAAAAAACATCATTTGACTCCAAAGGAGTCATGACCCACAAGTTGGAAACCGCTGCTCTTATGCATGGAAAACTCGTATAATTCCTGTCTGCTTTTGTGCATGAAGAAAACGTGATTTGCTTCTGACACAAAATGGAAGTGGTGATAAGCCCTTACTCTGATGGCTACATGAAATGAGTCGTCCCAGGTAGTGCCTGGTGCACAGGCCTGTCATCCTAGCTTCTCTAGATGCAGAGGCAGGATGACCTAGTTGAAGACCACTGAGGTGACAACCAGCTTGGATACCATGAAAAGATATCATCTCAAAATAAAAGTGGACATTGGGCTTGCCATGCAGATCATCGATGGAGTAAGCACAGTATGTAAAAGTCTAGTTATCAAAGAGGAGGAAGAGAAGGAAAACTTAGAGGATGAGAAAGAGAAGGAGGAGGGAAGGGGGTAAAGAAGAAGCCATTTAAGAAATGAATACCATGTTCATAGCTGCTTTATACATAATAGCCAGAACATGGAAACAGCCTAAGTGTCCCTCAGTAGAAGAATGGACTAAGAAACTGTGGTACATATACACTATGGAATACTATTCAGCTATTAAAAACAAGGAATTCCCAAAATTTGTGGACAAATGGATTGATCTAGAAATTATCATAATGAGTGAGTTCACCCAGAAGCAAAAAGAGACAAATGGTATATGTGCACTTATATCGAGACACTAGTCCAAGGGATACGTCCCATGAAAAACTTTACTTACCAGGAAAGTGGGTCAGAGGAGAGGACATCCTATTGAAACTTTAGGCTAGAGTAGCATGGAAGAATGGGGAAATAGTAGGATCCAGAGGGTCCTGGAAACCTACAAGAAGAACTTTATGACAGGCAGATCTGGGTCCTGGGGTTCTCCTGAAACTATGGCACCAGCCAAGGAGAATATAGGCAGTAAACTTTGAACCCCTACTAAGACCTAGCTGACGAACACGATATTCTCCACCGTTGAGTGGAGAGTGAGATCTGACTCTCACACAAACTCTGGTGCCTCTTTTCTGACCACATGCCCTGGATGGGGAGGCCTGACGGCACTCAGAGGAAGGATAGCAAGTTACCAAGAAGAGACTTGATACTCTAAGAGCATATATAGGGGGAGAAGGTCTCCCTCAATCACAGACATAGGGGAGGGGAGAAGGGGGGAAGTGGGAGGGAGGGAGGAATAGGAGGAAACAAGGGAAGGGCTAACAATTGAGATGTAATATGAATAAATTAATAAAATTTTTTTAAAAGAAAAAAATTAAAAAAAAAAAGAAATGAATACCATACTATTTACTCCCTAGGGAGGATAACAGCAGCCCTTTAAGAGCTGAGGGCCTCACAGACTTAGAAAAACAAATATCGCATATCTGTTATCATATAAAGAACCTAGATTGAAAGTGTGTGTGTGTGTATGTGTGTGTGTGTGTACTCATGAAACAGGAAAGGAGATCATGAAACGTGAGTGAATAAGAGATCTTAGGGCAGGAAGGAAACAGGGTAAAAAATGCTCCAGCACACAACAAGAAACTTTGCTGAACCATGTTCATAGCAGCTTTATTCATAATAGCCAGAACATGGAAACAGCCTAAGTGTCCCTCAGTAGAAGAATGGATAAAGAAACTGTGGTACATTTACACTGTGGAATACTACTCAGCTATTAAAAACAAGGAATTCCCAAAATTTGTGGACAAATGGATTGAGCTAGAAATGACCATAATGAGTGAGTTAACCCAGAAGCAGAAAGACTCAAACGGTATATACTCACTTATATCTGCACACTAGCCCAAGGAGCATGTCCCATGAAAGCCTTCACTTACCAGGAGACTGGGACAGAGGGGAGGACATCCTACTGGGACTCTAGATGAGAGAATCATGGGAGAATAGCAAAGTAGAAGGATCTAGAGGGTCCTAGAAACCTACAAGTAGAACATTATGATAGGCAGATTTGGGCCCAGGGGTCCCACTCAAACTAAGGCACTAGCCAAGGACAATACAGGCAGTAAACTTTAAACCCCTACCCAGATCTAGGCAATGGACAGAACATTCTCCACAGTTGAGTGGAGAGTGGGGTATGACTTTCACACGTACTCTGGTGCCTCATATTTGACCATGTCCCCTGGAGGGGGAGACCTGGTGGCACTCAGAGGACGGATAGCAGGCTACCAAGAAGAGACTTGATACCCTATGAGCATATACAGGGGGAGGAAGTCCACCTCAGGAACAGTCATAGGGGAGGGGAATAAGGGGAAACTGGGAGGGAGGGAAGAATGGGAGGATACAAGGGATGGGATAACCATTGAGATGTAACAAGAATAAATTAATAAAAAAACTGAAAGGAGAACACATCAGCCTAACTCAGGGGCAGAAGGGAACAGCTCCAGGGGAAAGGAGCTGGCCTGGCTGGCCCCTGCACCGACTGTCAGTTCCCTCCTAAGCCATGAGGCTAATGCCTGAGGATGGGAGGCGATAAACCTGCCCTGCTTCAGTGGCCAAACTGGATACACTGTGGCAGAGAAGGCAAACTCTGGGCAGGCAAGGGAAACTCGCATGGTTACCTCTTCATCAGGGGACAGACACTGCTGAAAGCCTGTCTGCTTTGGGGAATATGTGCTTCAGTTTAAAGAATACAGGGAGAGAATAAAAGATGTCAAGGCTTATGGCCAAATCACCAAAGAGAGGGGTGATAAACAGCAAGGTTTTCATCTCTAGAAGGGCAGTAGCTTAAGAAATACCATTTAATAACCCCCTTTTGTGTGTTTAAAATGTGCCATTACTTGATACATCATGCAAAACAAGCCAGTGCTTGTATAAGTCTGCTTTCCTATACTTTATGAAATGATGCCATAAAGAACATTCAGATACCAGGAGCTGCTCTGAGCTGCCATCCTTTTAATGCAGGGAGAAAGGAGAGAAGGGAAAGAAAGGAGGCCTTGCTTCTGCCTCAGTCACCAACACTCGCCACTGCTGTCGCGTAGAGCACTCCACCGTGAACCATGTTTCTTCATGTTAAGTCAACCAGCTACAAGCAATCTTGAAATTAGAAGGTACCTTTCCTTTGATTAAGCCTAGAACAATTTGTTATGTACAACTCAGTTTCTTTAACATTCTCAACAAGAATGAGAGGGGGTGGAAAGAAGGAAGGGCATATTTTTGAAATACTTGAGACACCCCACTCCCACTGTGCTTTCCACAGTTAGCTTACTCAGTGTGTCACTCTAGGGCTGGGTTTCCAGTCTGAAACCTGCACTGCCAAATCCACCTTTCTATTTGACCATATTCTTGAAGATCCAGTTTCTTAAGTTTTTAGTCTTTGTTTCATAATTCAAACACATACAGCTACCAAGTTTAGCTTGCTTGAATTAACTTTAATAAACATAAATTTTAGCATACTGTCCAACAAATAACACATGTGTATTAAATTTTATAAGTGTTAAATTCATAGTAGTCATTTAGCAAATTCTTGCTTTGAGATTTTTTTTCTTTTCTCTTTTTCCTTATGAAGGGGCCACTCCAGGTGCCACAGCTGCCATAATTTCATGATCACCTTAAACTGTGAGCCTATGTAACCCCCCATTATGTGATGTCTATCAGGTACTTTGTCTTAGCAACAGAATAATAGCTAATATATTGATTTGGGCACTATTTGTTGTGGTAATTTACCAAATGCCCTAGGATATTTTCCCTCCCTCCATCTCTCCATTCTTCCTTCTCTCCCTCCCTGCTTTCCTTTTCTTTCTTCTCTCTCTCTCTCTCTCTCTCTCTCTCTCTCTCTCTCTCTCTCTCTGTCTCTCTCTCTCTGTCTCTCTGACTCTCTCTCTGTCTCTGTCTCTCTCTCTCTCTCTGTCTGTCTCTCTCTCTCTGTCTCTGTCCAGCCTTAGCCTTGGCTGGCCTAAACTCAAACTCACAGACATCTTCCTGCCTCTGCTTCCCAAGTGTGATTAAATATTTGTGCAACCACACTCATGTCTTTCCTTTCTTAACACAACAACAATAATGACAACACAGGTTGCATATATCCTTGGCTGGCTTCGAACTCACCTTTTAGCTGGGACTAGCAACTCTCCAGGATCAGTCTTTAGTGTGTCAAGATCACAGGTGTGCGCTACCACACCAAGCTAGTCTGTGATTTTTTAAATCTCATAATTCTCAAATATGTCTATGAATCTTAATAGAGATTTGATGCTATGTCAACAGGCAACATTTGAAGGAGCTATATGGCTTGGATCTAGGAGCACAGCCAGAAAGCCTATCAGATGTTTCTAGCTTTGTTGTTGGTATGTGATATTATCATGTACAAAGTTCACATTTGGGAACTGTACAACTGAGTAACAAAAAGGTCCTTTTATTTTTTACATTGTAAATAAACTTCCTACTTCATATTTGGCTGTGGCAATAGCTGTGGGTTGAACATCTCCATAAACTCTGTTGCCTTAATGCTGCTTGGTCTCATGGTTTTTCCTGTCACCGTTTGAGTTCCTTCACCTGGAGTAAATCTGTCCTACCTCCCAGCAACAATGGACAGGCACTGATGTCCATGCTCAGGGAAAAGTGACTGTAGAGTGGAATTCTCTCTGATAACTAGACAGTTCACTCTTCCTTGTGCAGGAGAAAGTGACGGGGCCTACGTACCAGAAGAGGGGTCAGGAGGGTAACAGTGAAGGCTAGCATTATACAGCTGTGGAGCAGAGATCAACACACTTCTAGAACTCTGCCCCCCAGCAAATGTCTATATCTCACAATTGGGCCAGACCAAAGCACCACAACCAGAAAGCTGTACAGCAAATAATCTATTACACACTCACCACTCTAAAGACAGTGTACAGTTCACTGGAGTAAGGAATTCCATTTGCAAAGGAAATTCAAAACCAAGAAGAAACTTGGACTGCAAACTAACAACAAACCAAGAGTTCAAGTTTAAGCATTTCACCGAGACAAACATTCTCTAAGTTTTAAATTACACCTTTAAATTCACAGACTGACCTTCCAATCACTGCAAAACCAGGCATCTAAGTGGTTGCTTTCATTCGGAAGAGGACCACCACAAGATTTGGTACTATGTCACCAATAGTGCCATGATACCATGTCATGTATCATACCTTTGTTTCTTTACTAATCCATTTCTCCAGATTGACTGTGGAACAGTATATACCACATCAGAGATGCTCCTGAGAGATAAGGGCCTTCCATGAGAAATGTCACTGATAACACGTTCCAAAGTTGGGACTAAGCAGATGCCTTAGCATCCATATAAAACACTTGAGCACGAGGGCCAAACATGAGGTGAGCTTGGGGAACCTCGTGGAGGAGGGTAGGAAGGAGCAAGGGGGTGAAAGACACCACAAGAAAATCCACATAATCAACCGAGCACGGTTCCTAGGGGCTCAGGGAGCCTGCATGGGTCTGACCTAGGCCCTCTGCAAATACATTACAGTTGTGTAGTTTGATGTTTTTGTGGGACTCCTAGCAGTGGGATCAGGGGATGTCCCTGAGTCTTATGTCTGCCTTTGGAATCCTTTTCTTTTACTGGGTTGCCTAGTCCAGCCTAGATAGGAGGGGATATCGACTCTTATTGCAATAGCTAGTCTTATTGCACCTTGGCATGCCGTGTTTGGTTGATGTGCCCGGGAGGCCTGCCCTTTTCTGAAGGGAAAGTAGGAGTGGTAGATGGAGTTTCGGGGAAGGAATTAGGAAAGGGGAACGGCAGCGGGGATGCAACAGATGAGAGGAGAACAATTAGTAAAAATAAACAACCTTTTAACTCCATGAAAAAGAAACAAAAAACATAAAACAAAACAAAAAGCAAATAAACAAACCCTCAAACCTGGGCATGGTGGCATGTGTGTAATCCCAGACCTGAAGGCAGAGACAAGAGGGTACATGGAACTCTCTGGCCAGCCAGCCCAGCCAAATGGGTGAGCTCTATGTTCTGCGAGAGACCCTGTTTCAAAACGAAGGCACAGAGCAACTGAGCAAGATGTGTGAAGTCAGTGTCTGGCCTCCACAAGGGCTTGTACACATTTGCACCCGTGTACACACTGTACAAACACAATCTACATGGGGGTGGTGAGGAAAAGGGAAGGGAGGGAAGGGAGAGGGAGAGGGAGGGAGGGAGGGAGAGGGGGGAGAAAGAGAGAGAGAGAGAGAGAGAGAGAGAGAGAGAGAGAGAGAGAGAGAGTGCGCTCTGGAGCTTTCACAGGAAAATAACCACAGCCTTTCCCAATCTCCAGGATGTTTAACATGGTTCTCCTTTGAATAAGCTTCAGGAAGGAGATGTTCATTATAGGAAATGTTACCTAATAATTTCCAAACTAGAGGAGGCTGGAGCCACAGAGAACTGAAGACCTATTGTAGACTTTAATAATTAAGCACTAAACTGACATCTCTTTGTAAACTACAATTTAATGTGCATGTAACTACTGCTAAAAACACAATTAGAAAGTTGTTTTTATGGAAACTGTCCTTGAATATTTACATAATTATCACCAAAGCATTATTCAAATTTTTGGCATTCTGATATGAGCACTAATGATTTTTCTTTAAAAATGTTTTATTCAATATTCTTAGATGCATGTAATGTGTTTAGATCCAATCCATACCCAATTCCCTTCTCTCACAGTCCTTACCCTATATGCCCCCACTTCTCTGTCTCAACTACATGTGCTTTCTCTATCTCTTTTTAAAAATTTTATCTCCTTGCTTGTATGTTCCCGTTCCCACTGTCTCTCCCTTTCCATTTTATTCCTCTCCCTGGGGAGGGATCCAAGATGGTGGCACCGATTGCTCACTGCCTCTGATTAGCAGGAAAACCAGGACTGCACAGTGACCCAAAGACCAAACGGATAGCTACAAAACACCAGAGCTGCTGATTCCTAGGTGAGAGGGATCCACATTGTGTATGGTATGGGTGGGTCTGATCCCTGGCCACCCAGCTAGCCTATTCCCCTCCCTATACCTGTGACAGAAGGGGACCTCCTTCCCCACCATATGACCACAGCCTATCAGGTCTCGTCCAGATAGCCTGCTTTCCCTTCCTCTGTGTGCCTCTGGGCTTCCCCACTAAGGGGAAGAAAAGATGACATAATAGTTTGTTTGTCTTTTTCGCTTGCTCTTTATAGCCTCTGAAGAAAGTGTGAGATTGCATGCAGGCTCCTTCCAAGGCATTTGCCGCACAGAAGCTGCCTCTGGACCCTTCCTCTTTATGATTCGATATTCCTCCATTTGCCAATTTATCAAGGTTCAATAATTAAGATACATGTTCAGACTAAGACAATTAAATTATAACATCTTAGGTTGTTTATAGATATTTAGCCAAAAATTATCATTCTTAAAACTAAAAGTAATAATAGAAAATTACAATTTTTGTCATACAAAATGAGCAGTCTCAAAGTCACACTGAGTTTTATTTTTTTTTAATAATTACAAGATAGTATTGGGCCTACCCCTCTAGCAAAATCACTCTTCCATCAAGTTGCTGTGGCTTCAAGTATAACAGAAGGCTGCATAAGATGGGGAAATATATAAATGTCATTTAAGTTGGGTAATGAGACAAGGAAAGAGTTGTTAGGGAGCAGAACATATAGGCAAGGCTCTTTTAATACATGCATGTTGCTGTGTAGTGATAGAACCATGCCCGTCCATATCTACAGGGAACTTGAAGCCTCAAAAGCAGAAGAAAACAATACCCCTCTAAGAAAAAAGAGTTTAGAGAAAAATGTTGGTTCTTTTCCTGCTTCTGAACTAGCAAGTTCTATAAGTCTCTCCTTAAATCAGTGTGCTGGTGTATGTCTGTATTCCCAGTAGCCCCAGGATGAAGGGAGGCAGAAGGTTCCCTTTGAGGCTATTCTTAGGCCAGGTATAGTAGTATATGCCTTGATTTTATTCCTAGAACTCAGGAGGCAGAGGCCGGTAGATCTGTGAATTCAAAGCTAGCCTGGCACACCTAACAGTGGGTTCCAGCCTAGCCAGGGCTACATAGTGAGACTCCAAGAAGCAACACCTTAAGGTGATCATGGGCTACATAGAAAGTTTCAGAACATCCTGGGCTACCTGAGACACATTTCAAAGAATTGTTTTTAGGAATAATAATAATAAAAGAGCTTAGAATCTATAGAATCAAACAGAACCAATATGACTATGGTGGTTTGAAAGAAAATGGACCCCACAGGCTTATAGGAAGTGGTACTTTTAAGATGTGTGACCTTGGAGGAAGCCACTGGGGGTGGGCTCTGAGGCATTAGATGCTCAAACCTGGCCCAGTGTGGCACCCTTCTCCTCCTGCTTGCTGATCCAGATGTAACTCTCAGCTATTATGATGTCCAACTGCATGCCACCATGGTTTCCACCATTACAACAATGGATTAAACCTCTGCACTATAAGCCAGTCCCAATTAAATGCTTTCTTTTGTAAGACTTGCAGTGGTCATGGTGTCTCTTCACAGCAATAGGAACCCCAAAACAACGAGTAAAACACATTCATACAAGTAAGATGTACAAACTACCCACAGTGCTCAGCTGACCACGAACACCATGATCTGTGGCAGAAATGAAGTAAGACATGAGTAACCAGTGACCTCACAAGATCCTCACACCATTATTATGAGTCACTTACTGAAAAAGTATACTAGGGACAGTAAGAGACATTATGAGCTAGAACCCCACCCCTCCTTCATTCACTTTCAGTGGACATCAGCTTCAGTGAGCTTGCTCTTAAGACAGTTATAAATTTTACCTAAACTTGTTCTAAAAGAATGGACCAGAGACTGAGAAAGGTTCCCATCTTCCAAGAATAAAGCTGATCCAAGATTACATTAATAAACCATTGAAATAAACAGAGGTAGGTCCTTTTGAGGCCACTGTCTGCCATCTAGGTAGAAACCAGTAAAGAGGTAGTCAAAGAAGAGCAAAGAGGGGGCTAGGGGCAGGCTTGCCATGCTTCCAGAAAAAACTAGTAACTCAGAAAAAATTACAGGGGTCTATAGTCGAGATGGACAGAACTTGGACACTGTAAAACGTTTGTCTGCTTTTCAAGCGAAATGTTGAAGTAATAGGAAAGACCCTTGGAACATTTTAGAGCTAGCACCAGCCACATGTCCTCAGGCCTGTTGTTCTGAGCATATGGAAGTAATCAAAATACAAGCTCTCCCATGTTTCTCCCAGATCCAAAAGTCCTAGGATGTAAGGAGTCTGAAGGAAAGGACAGTGAGAGTCATTGTGTCCAAAGAAGGGCCAGTTGATGGAAATGGTGATGAGCTATGGACACTCAGGCTCACTGCCAAGTGCAGGGATGAACTGGGGTTGATTCCATGACTTGCTAACAAAGACCGTAATCTGAGCCAAGTGTTGTAGTAACACATGCAACAGACATTGCTAATGCAAGGCTTGAGAGTGGGTTCCTACTGAAAACATTGAGGGCAATGATTTTTGACGGGAAGAACTTTGGAAAAATAAGAAATACCACTTAGAAGTATTTGTGGGAGGGCTTAGTTTCCATAGTTAAGGTGAGTAAAGAGACAGGAGAGATAGGACCTGGATTGAGTACACAGTCACATACGAGGGGTAACTGCCTCACACACCATATGCTTTCTAAATGACTCAGGAGACACGCATGCAAGTAAAATGCCTGCTGTGGTCACAAACCAGAATAGAAGCTATAGTTTTGCATGGGTTTGATATATACTGAATTTTTATGCTAGGAATGAACATAATCTGTATTATCAAGAGAAGTACTTTGCCATATGTTCAGAAAAATTACCAAAAGTTCATGGAAAATAATGTTACTGCAGTAAACATCACTGAAGCATTATGTATATACATGTCTGTGCGCCTGTGTGTTTATGCATGTGCATGTGTGTGTGTTTGGTATATGAATGCATGTCTATATGTATGTCCAAGTGCATTAATCTATGCATGCACATGAGGAGACCAGAGATCAACACTAAGTGCCCTCCTCCATCCTTCTCCACCTTAAGTTTTGAGACAGGGTCTCTTCCTGATTCTGGGGCATGCAAGTTCAGATGAAATCGCTGGCTAGGGAACTCCAAGGAGTTGCCTATCTGTGTCTCACCAGGATAGCAATTACACATCTTTGTTACCACACCCAAGCTCTCACATGGGTGTAGGGGTCCAACATCAGGCATCATGCTTTTAGAGCTGGCAATATATGGCCACCCAAAGCCATCTCCATAGACCCAAATGTGGCATCTCTGATGGAGTTCTCGAGGGCAGCAGTGCAGCCAGTGATGAACACAAGGAGACTCAGAAGAAGTACATGTTCTAAGAGGTAAAGTACAAAACCACCAGGGCCACGATGTGTACTTGTAGGCTAGAAGGAATGGGAAATTTCTGCCATGTTTTAGATAGCTTTTGGGGGACTTTTTGTTATAGCAACATAACACACACACTCATACACACACACACACTCATATACACACATACATACATATACACACACATTCTATTGTTTACCAATTCAGAAGTTTTTTTTTTTTTTTTTTTAAGCTCTGAACCATTTCTTAATACTCAGAGATAAAGATTTTATGGCAATCCGAGGTAGCCAGAAGGTCTCAGGGAAACTAGCTCAGAAGACATCAGAGGGGCTTTTGTTTTGGAGCAGTCACAAGGAACCTCTTTTTGTTAGCGGAGACTGTAACATACAGGTGGGGCAGGAGAGCACCATGCAGCGTGAAACATGATTAAATGATTGGCTTTCCCCCAGTGACCTACATTCTTTCATCTCTCATCTCCGTTCTCAGGCCTGCAAGCGAGCAATCTTAATGAATGTCAAAGCTTATTTAAGTGTGTCGCTGTAAATACCAGAGGCAACAATCACTGAGAACTCTAAAACTACAATGCCATTTGCCTTTAAATGAAAGAAATCATTAAATACCATTATTCATATTCTATTCCTGTCATTAATTAAAAGGTAGATTTTTCTAAAGCCAACATTTTTTATAATAAATGGATGATATGTAAAACAAAGAGACAATCATTCTTTATGACTAAATACCGTGAAAAATATGTCTAAGGAATATGAAAATTCTAGGAAGAAAATGGCAACAGTAGATTTACCAATGAGTCTCACGTTCCAGCCAAAATATTTTGCATTTTCATTTTAATCCCTTATCTCACTCTAATAAGCAAAGAATGATATCTAAAGAATCATCTACCATTTATAAACTGGAAATCTTAGAAGAGGAGAGACCTTCATTTCATATAGACTTAAAATATAAGGATGTGGGGATGGCACATGCCATAGCTCCACTGCCATCCTTTTTAGCAACTGCAAGAATAGGTAGAAGTTTAATCTTCCTGATAGAAGTTTTGGGTTGCAAATGTGGTAGCGTGAGCCCTCAAGGACCTCCTGCATCAGGAATCCCTGAACAGCACAGCCCCGGTTCTGGCCTGGATATCCACATCACTCCTGGATGGAGGGCTGGAGCCATCTAATTACCCATGTGCCCTCCCCACAGGACACATATGATAGATAATCTGACCATGCAAGCAATCAAGCCAACATCTAATTTTGTTCAAACAATGAAAGGGAGAAATAGCTTTTAAAATTCAAACTGTTTAAAAATCAGTTACCAGGCCACAATTCATTATCACAATAGCTGCAAACTGCTTCCATTTAATTAAATAATAACCCTATTCTGACAACCAAAGAATTCATCATTTGGGAATTTGAATTATCCATGGTATGGCGTTCATCTTGCAATGTGAATATAATGCAATTAACAGAAACAATATGCATAATTGGGAGGTCAATGAAAATTTGGAAGATTGTTCATATTTTGAAAGCAGGTTTCAGGCATATGGCACTGAACCAAATAAAAAAATTATACTTAAAATTTTTTATCAAATTTGCATATAAAGAATAAAAAGATAGCTACTGTAAATGACTGTCATGGATATTGGAAATAAAAACTAACTTATGTCCCCAAAAGGAGTATAAAAGTTGTATCAATAAAACCAATATAAACATCTGCTAATAAAATATTATGTAATTTAGCTTTTTAAAAAATCAACTCAAGGGAAACCATATTTGCATTCATTCTACATTGGCATAATTGCTCTGTTTGGCCAAATACAAGAAAATAAATTGGAAATCTAAATGAAATAAAATCCATAATTTTTTAAGAAGTAATTTTAACAATATGACTGTTGAAACAAGACCTTCATAAGCACAATACCAATAGACAATGCTAGCTGAGGGGTTGGGGAGATCTCAGGGGACCCCACGCATAGACAAAGAGCTTCAGCCAACTAAGGAAGGCTGAGAGCAGGAGAAATAGTCTTCCACAGAGATTAGCACCTAGTGGGTGATCCAGTACCAAACGCTCAGCCATGAGATCACGTGATTACAACTCACATTGAGCCGACCATGCAAGTGGCATTTATGTACTGAGACACACATACATATTTTGTTTCTTTTAAGCCTTTAGTAAAGGAGAATTATGTGGTATATAGGATTTTGTAGCCAATACGTATGTCCCCATCGTGTTTGGAAGATGCCCCGCTCATCGTCACTGCAGTAAATGCAAGTACAGAACATTCTACAGAAGGTGCTTATCTAGTCTGGTGCTCAAGGCATTCCAGAGCTTCAGGTTTTGGCTATGGCAGTGGTATGCCTGCTGCGATATTGCATGAGTCTTTTGATACATATGCTTTTTGTTTTCAACACAAGAATACAAATGCAGGGCTAACTGTAGTAAATACTGTCAATACCCTTTGCAAAGCACCCCATGATGCTGACCAGTATGAGAGTTCTGTTTCTTTCACTGCCACCCCTGCAATGAATTTGTGTTTTCACAACATTCATCCACCTGGGTAGGCAATTGGCCTGCACATTGTGATTTCGTTTAGGTTTCATTTCAGAAATGTCAGCATCCAAGGGAAATGAAATTTTAGAAAGATTTTACATATAATAGTACAAAATTGCTTTGAATGAATAAATTTAAATGAAGCCTATGTAAGATATAATTACCCACGAGTGGTTCTGAACCACTCGGCTTTGGGAATTTGTCCCACAGAGCTCATGTGACCGTGTTTAGGGAACGTGTTTGCCTGTTACGGATGTAGGATGGGGGTGGTCTCCACATCTGGCAGGTAGCAGCCAAGTCTGCTAGGAAGTATCCCACCACAACAGAAGACTGAGCCCAAACCCCAGCAAAGGGATGCCTGGAACAAGACATTCACGCTGCAGCTGAGAGGCCCACAGTATACACAAAACTACAAAATGAGAAAGAAAAGATTAAAGAAGACACAAGCAGATGGAGATGTAGGCTACCCAATGCTTATGGCCTAAGAACTCGGAACTGTATAGACGTTATAGATGAAAGACATCTATGTTACGGTGGGACAGACACATTCATGCCTCTTGTCTGTGGTAATGGTTCCATGAGTGGAGTCATAGGTCAATACTAACTAACTTGTTCATTTTCAAATTTCTCTGCTTATATTATGTTAAATATTTATCATTAGGGCTACTTTCAATTCTTCAAAATTATTTTTTAATGGACTTAATGGAAAAATATCAAAGTTCTAAAAATATTGGCAGACCTGAGGATCCAGGTTTTCTGAAAATCTCTAGGCCTTGCTGACTTCCCAAGTGATCTTTCTTCTAAGAATTTGAAATGCTATGATATAAATGTTATTAAAACTTCAGCATCAAATATAATATATTAAAACTCATTTTAAGTTTGGTGGTCCACGTCTGCAATCCCAGCTGTTTGTGAGGCTGAAACAGGAAAGAAAAAAGTTCCAGGGAGTTCTATGCCAGCCTACAGAACTTAGTGAAACTCTGTCTCAAAATAAAAACTACAAAGAGAGTAATTTGTAGCTCAGGGGTAGAAAATCTGACTAGCTTTCACCGAGACCTAGGCTTAATTCCTAGTACCTAGAAAATAATAGAAAAGAGAAGTGTTTTCATTACCAGAACCTATGAAGGGCATAAAAAACTATTATAGCCTAATCTCTCTTCTATTAAAAATGTAAAATCCATGAACAAAATATCACCAAATTGCATATATGAACAAGGAGAAAGCCATCCAAATAGATGCATAAAATATTTATGATTAAATGTGGAAAAAGGACTAGGAATAGAATAAAAATTTCATAATATAAAGTATCTGTTAACAGAGCTCACTTTACGAATCATGCGTCAAGGCGGTAAGAAGACTCCTTATTCCAGAGACTGAGAAGTGTAGTAGGGGACCAGGTAAGGCTCAGCAGGTAAGGCCACGTGCAGCTGAGTCTGGCAGCATGAGTCCAACCCCCAGCATCCATCTGGTGTAAGGAAAGAACTCAGTAGCTGCCCTCTGATGTCCACATGATGCAACGGCACACCTGCACCTCCAACCATACATACAAACATGCGCACACAAACAGCAACTATAATAAACAATTTTTTTTATATTTGAGGGATTTTAGGAATCAATACTTCTACTTAACACTGATTGACTATAGTGAAGGGAAGAAAGAAAAGTACAGGCACTTAGAAAACCGAATAAAATTACAATTGTCACAGTTAAAATGATCTCCTGAGAGGATTTCCAACCAAAACATGTGTACTATTAGAGTAGACAAATTAAAAAAAAATCCCTAGAAAACAATAAATGTACAACAGTTAATGCCTCCAGTAACAAAATCAAGAAACAGTTTAGAGTAACAACAAGGAATCAACAAATCCATTGGGACACGTGTTAAAAGATTCTGAAGACCTGCCCCAAGGGAATGATGGCATATCACTTAGAGAAATGAAGGAAAATCGAAATAAATGGGAAAAGATTCATAGGTGCACTGTGCTTAGGTTTAAATTCTTCCTACCTTGGTCTCTATGATGGATGGTTTCTCTATCACTAGTGTGTTTGTGTAGGATTTTATAAAAATTATTCCAAAGTTTCTATGGAAACACTAATGCCTACCAGTCAAAGTGAACAGAAGAGGTGAGCTGCACCTACCTGACCACAAGCTCCCAATGAGAACAGGGCTGCTTTGATATAAGAGTAAATGGTGTCTACAAATGGAAGCATGGCTACCCAATCAGTTGTGTGTAGACAGGAGTGACAGGATGCTCTGGTGTGGAGACAGGGCCATGACTTTAGGAGGTGGATAAGGTTCTGATTTCCTAGAATGCACATGTTAAATGAGAACACGTTTCTGCAGCTAGACGGATAGCTCAGTGGTTAGGAGCTCCTGATACTCTTTCTGAGTTTGAGTCTCATCATCCATGTCAGGTGACTTCCAGCTATATGTAACCCCAAGTTTTCAGCAGATCTGATGGCTTCTGCAGACACCCAGACATTCACATATACATGGATAAACAAAACAAAATTGTAAGTTTTTCCCCAACATTTTATGCATTTATCTGTACTTCGGCATGTGTTAAATATTTAGGGCTCAAAATTTGTTTTGGTGTTAAAACAGCTCATTTATATAAATTAAAAGCTTATATAATTCAATTGTTCATTACTTAAATTTAAGAAAAATCACCATACATATTAGGCATGTAGAAAATATTTTTTTTGAGACAGAGTCTCACTAGGTTGACTTGGCTATCTGGGAAATCACTATGTAGACTAAAGTGGCCTCAAATTCACAGAGATATGCCTGCCTCCCTCCTGAGTGCTTAAATTAAATGTATGTATCATCACATCCAGCAAAACAGTATTTTGAACTGAATAAAAACTATTGTAACATATTCTCTAGTTTGGAAAACAAGTCTTTCTATAGTTGGTGGAGTCATATGATATCCAAGAACCCTGTTTTCTTAAATAAATATATATAAAACAAATATCTGAAACAATAAAGCTAATATCAGTTACCTTGTTTTATGTGGTATAAAAGTTTCATAGGTATTTTTAAATATTGGGAAGTCAAAAAGTCTGTATTTAAAATTTTAATTGTGCTTATATACAAAAATAAATTACTTTTATAAATGTAACTGAAGCATGGACTTCATTAAGTAACAGCTTCATTGATAACAGCTCATTTGATCCTATTTAATATACTTTCCTTTGAAAAAAAATTGTCTCCCTTTCAGTGGAATTTCTAAATGGATAGAGCATTAGGGGAAGGACTTAAAAAAGAACACAAGAGAACAGGAAGTTCTATTCTGGAACTGCTCCCCCAAAAAAGATTAAAGAAAGTGGGAACTCTAAGTACGTGAAGCATTTCCTTGGTCTTTTGCCAACACACCCTCCCTTTCATCCACTCCCCTAATGACACCCAAGATTGAAACAAAGCATTGGCATCAATACTCAAGTAATTCTACAAATCTGTAAAGGCTGAATTCCAAATTGTTCTACATAAGACAAACCTGCTCAGTGCCATTGACCTTTTTGATGTGGTTTATCACCAATGGCAGCATGCTTTTCTCTCATTAGTTACCGAGCCAGTTTCTGACTCTCTTTCCAGATGTGTTCAGGAATCATATCTGTTTATTAATTGAGAGCAAAGAAACCACAAAACTAACAGGCTCAATAGATATCATTAGCAAAGTACAATTATGCTGTGCCTACTGAAAAGCTAATAGAAATATCATGCTGTCAGGAAGAAAAGATAGAAAAGTACCTCCCCAAATCACTGCCACTGATGACACAATAAACAAACAGTTGAAAAATGTCCTTCTCAGAGAAAAATAGCACAGCTTTCATACACGTACTTAGCATGGAAGTGTCACACTCCTGAGCTGGTTTTCAGATCATCTGCCCTTTAATAACCCACATGACAGATTTCTGTGATACAGAAATGTAATAATAAATCTGAAATGTTGCTTTGTGATGTCTGAATGTAAACTATAATCTAATATGATGTGGAGAATATACCACAGTTTTGGGGTGGATTTACTCAGAAATAATTCTGAGTATCTTTCAAAAATAATATTGAATACTGACTACATTACTGCATATATAGAAAATAAGAGCTCATTATTAAAATGTTGCTTTTGGGAAAAGGGTGGTTTATTTAAAATGTCTTTGGTGTACTCTTAGAAAAAGTTAAACCAATATTTGATACCAAAAATAAAATGCAACCTGACAGGCGAATCTCACAGGTTGGTGGCACAAGGAGCTCTAAGCTGAAGCACCTCAGGCAAACCACCAGAGTGGTAAAAATTATTTTAAGAAATGGCCACTTAGAGGCTACAGATGTGCACTGCTGGCATATAGCAAATGAAGAAAGAGAGTCATTCAAGGAAGCTGCTCTGTATTTGTAACCACTAAAGCCTTGTGTCCACAAATGCCAGGCCACACCCTCCTCCAGGCAGGTTCCCATGAGCAGGGCTCTGTCCTACACAACTTGTGTCTCAGAGAGCTCCTCTCACTTTCCAATGAAGAGATGGGGCAAATGAACGAGAGAGGCCTTCCAACAGCCTTTCTCATCCCAACTCTAGTTTATGGTCACAGAAGCTAAAGTCTCGGCCATTTCAGCCAAGGAGTCCCTCGTGTCCTGGAGCCTTAGATTACAACCTGTTCGTCAAGCGGAGGCTCTAATAATACAGGAAAGTCACCAAGGGCAAACTCAAGGCTAGGTCCCCTGCTGAAAGCCCTGCTGCAAAGCACAGTGCCACTCTGTGTCCAGCTTTACAGTAGTGACCCCAGCAGAAAGAAGACCTCCTTAGTAATAGTTTCTAAAGACCCCAGAGAAGCTAGTTCTTACGACACAAACGCAGGAGGTGGAGCCTCAGCTTGCACTCCATACAGTGGAGGCTGTAGTGAGGGCCAATTAGCAGGAGGCTTCTAGTGCTCTGAGAGCAGCAATCTAATCTGCAAGCCAGTGCAGAGGACTTGGAAGAAACCTGGGATCTGAGCCACCTCACAACGGGCCCCAGAATCATCCTGCAAAAGAGCCCTCATTCAACTGAATGAGAGTGTGAACCACAACTCGATTGAAAACAATCAAGCATCCAGGCAGCAATTAATGGGCCCTCAGAGCTGCCTATGATATCAAAGAAGACTTTACAATCTTGAGCGGTCCTACCAAGCCAATAATTTCACTCCTGCTGCCTGCCAAGGAAGGAGGATGACTGATGGCAGGGTTGCAGTGCTTGTGAAGGCTGCATGGCAGATGAAATGACACTGGGAGTATTGAAAATCTCATATAAGTTAGCTGTTCCACATCTTTAAACAAATACAAGCAAATTCTTTTAAAAATCTGGTAAATATGGATAAAATAAAGTTGAAAGCAAGAGGAATATGTCTCTTTTGGGAGGAAGGGAGGTCTTAAGTAGTCACTAGATCTATTGTAGTTATTTGTAACTATTAAACAGAGCATTTTGTCAGAGGACAAAGAGGGGCTATGCACTTGCTAACATGCAAAGGCAGAGGCCCAGGCTGACAAGGCAGGGTAACCACTGCACTAAAATAATCCTGCCATGTCTTCATAAATAAATAGGAAAAGGGCTGGAGAGACAGCTCAGTGCCTAAAAGCACTCACTGCTCCTGCATGGCCCCAGTATCCAATTCCCAGCACCCACACAGGGCAGCTTACAGCTGCCAGCCCCAGGGGACCCGGGCCACTTTCTTTCTTTCTGTCAGCATCTGCACTCACGAGGCATGCCTTCACAGAGACACACACATATACATAAATAAAAATAGTGGACATCTTTAGAAAAAGAAGTTAGTAAGAAAACAGCAATGACCGCAAGCCCTAAGAGGGGTCAGGCATCAATATATGCACGGGGCTACACAATAGACTGTCAAGTGCTTATTGTGAAAAACAAATATGGAGACAAAAGATAAAGAAATGGGTTGAGAAGGGTAGGGGTACGAGGCCGCCGAGGGGGCCAGAGACAGAAATAGAAGGTGATAAGGATGAGAAAACTCTCAGGCAAGAAAACTGTTATGAATGGTCTTGCTGAGGGATTCATCAGAAAACAGAAAAGGGCGGTTTGATTGGTTTTTATATACAGGCCAGAGAAGCAGCTCTGCACTTAGGAGCCCAGACTGCTCTTCTAGAGACCGGGGTTGTATGTAGTCCCAGCCCCCATACGGCAGCTCACAACCATCCGTAACTCTGGTTCCAGGGAACTTCTTTCTAGCTTCTGAGTACACCAGGCATGCATGTGGTGCACATACATGTGGGAAGGACACCATTCATATAAAATAAAATAAAAACGATTTTAAGTAACTAAAGCAGGCCATGCTTAACTAAGCCACAATAGCAGTGTCTCATGGACTATAAGCAACAGTCATACGGAGACAAGGTTCACTGAATAACAAGACAGAAACCCCAGACTAGGCAGTAAGATAAGCAAAACGAAGTTTTTCTGGAGGGGCTCAATACTAAATTTGAAGAGTTGAATAGAAGAAACAGAAGACAGGATAATGGGCACTAGGCATCTACTGTGCTTTGACACCCTCAAGACAAAACAAAACAAAATTAACAAGAAAAACTTACAAACAAAAACCCCTCAGGCTAAACTTTAATTGCTGCAATGATAGTAAGAGGTTATATATTTAAATTTTTTTATTTTGTTTTGTTTGTTTTGTTTGTTTGTTTTGTTTGTTTTGTTTGTTTTGTTTGTTTGTTTGTTTTGTTTTGTTTTGAGACAGGGTTTGTCTGTGTAGCCGTGGCTGTTCTTTGTAGACCAGGATGGCCTTGGACTCACAGTGATCTGCCTGCTTCTGACTCCCAACTGCTGGGATTAAAAGTGTGTGCCACCACTCCTGTCTATTCTTTTTTTTCTATTTTTAAATGTGTGTGTGTGTGTGTGTGTGTGTGTGTGTGTGTGTGTGTGTGTGTGTGCTGCAGCATTTATTTCTGTATACCGTGTGTATGCAGTGCCCCATGAGGCCAGAAGAGGGCACTGGATTTCCTGGAACTGGAGTTACAGCCAGTTGTCAGTCACCATGTGGGTGCTGGGACTAGAACGTGGAGCCTCAGGAAGAACAGCCAGTTCTGAATCCTTAGGCCACCTCTCCAGTACTAGAGAGGTGGTATTTTTAAAGCTGCTTAGTCATGAGGGATCCACCCTAATGAGTGCATTAAGTACCTTTATCTCATTGAACACTTGTGTGATTTCTCTCCTGTCAAATGAATTAAATGGCTTTCAAAAAGTACACAAATTAGAAAGAAATACATAAAAGTTATAATTCTCAGTCAGTTATGTGGCTATGTCTTTATCTGGAAAGCTTGGGTATGAAAAATAAAAAGTAATGAAGAATTATCATAACATAACAAAATGTCTAAAAACCGGGACATTTTACATACTTCAAATATAATTAACATACTGTGGAAGAAAGGCCCCTTTAAAGTAGCAATAATAAAGAAACCAATAGCCTCGGTGTGCCCAAAAAGAAGCCCAGAGTCTATTACTTCATCACCATGTTTTTCTTTACAGGTGTATTAAAGAGTTCTATTCAATATATTCTTTGTTTCCCTTTTTAATATCTATAATCTGTTCTTGCTAGGAGAGATCACCAGCAAACTGTGAGAGGTGATGACTACTTCTTGGTCCTCACCTTAGGTAAGCGAGTTTGCATATGAGTGAGGGCATACCCTTATGAAGACACACCGCTTGTCTGGGCTTCAGTGATAAGCCTCTATGGCTTTTCCTTCCCTCATTTAATTGGCTGTTGCTGTTTAGTTTTGTTTGAACGGCCATTTACCTTTATGCAGTCATTAAGACGTAGAAGGCTGGAGCCACAGTCTTCCCATCTTCACACATTATAACCCACATAATTTATATCCAAACAGTTCTGTTTAGTTCTGGGGACTGAACTTAAGGACTACCACAACCAAGGCAAATATTGTAGCACTGAATCATACCCCAAGACATGCTCTATGGCTTTAATTCACACACACACACACACACACACACACACACACACACACACACACAC
>OU015744.1:61550204-61572113 GCA_907169655.1 Acomys percivali
CACACACACACACACACACACACACACACACACACACACACACACACACATATATGTGTGTGTATATTTCAGTGGAATCAATTATTTTAAATACCTTAGAACTGTAGCTTAGCATTCAGACCCCTACAGCTCATTTGTTATTCCTCCTCAAATGCAACTGAGATCTGCGTTCAAATTTGAAAACTTCCTGCCTTCATCCATTTGTGTTGCTGCAACAAACTACATGAAAGTAGGTGATCTATATAGAAGTAGTTAGGGAATCTGGAAGTGCGGCTTCAGATGCCAGCAAAGGCAGTGCCTGCTGGAAGCTGAATTCTGCTCCCAAGATGATACGCCACTGCTCTGCGTTCACTTGGTGGAACAGGTGCCAGCGGGGAGAAGCTCTATTAAGTTTCTTTAACAGGGACACTGAGCCCACTGCCAAGTGCAGGGTCCTGAGAATGGGATCATTTCCTCAAAAGCTTTTGCTCTTAATACCATTGTCATCACAGAGTTCAAGTTTAAATGTATGGATTTGGTTGGGCACATATACTCCTAACACAGCATATACTCTTCTCCCAGGTTTACCTATCGGTGAAAGCTGCACCATTCATTCCCTGTGACAAATGGAACATGAAGGCGAGTGTGGGATAACTAGAATTCACAGGAAGAGGAGATGGCACTAGATGGAAAATTCATGAATTCCTCAGCTCAGTTGAAAGGTACTTCCCTCCTGTGGTATATTTTCTGTGTCTTATATATGAGAAAGCAGTGTTCTTAGGCATCCTACTGGATTTGCAATAATTTCCCTTTGCTCTTTATTGTATGTTCTTGAGCCTTCCAGATGAAACAATGTGAACAGTTACCAGAGAAAGGCTGGGCAAGAATCACCTGAAATGAACAGAGTGAGCAGTGACCGTTGCTTACACAAGGTCTGAACCACTTTCTGTTCCCTCCAGACTGGTAAACCATGTGTCTCTGTGGCAAAGAGTAATTCACTGTGGACTAAGGGCTTGTCTGTTGACATCTGTCTGGGACCTTAAGCTTCCAAAACATCAAGGTGCTTTTGGATAAATGTCTCACTCTCACATGCGTTCTCTCTCCATCTCTCTGATATTCTCCCTCCTCTTCTTCTCATGTGTATTCCCCGGAAGCTCAGTGAAGCTCTTCTCATCCTAGTGTGTATTTCCGTGCTAGCCTGGGAAGTCATGACCAGCTCATGAAACATAATATCTTTGTGTCTAGCACATCACACAGCCCACCATCGTAAAACCGGCTTGTAAAATAAACGCATTCTCTTGGTGACTTGCAGTGTGTGAGAAGGTACTATTGAGAACATTTTCAGTAGATGCTGAATCAGACTTAGATACGGAGATGGCTTTTGTCAGGAAATCTATCAGACCTTTCAAGAATCATTCTGGGCAGATCAGAAGAAAGTACATATTTGCCAAGGTCATGCTTGACCAATTAGGGGGCTGGCACTTGTGAGGAGCAGGGGCTGTTTCTTTTATAGGGGGCATCTTAACCAGATATTTTGTGACACAGCAATGGGTGTGGGCTTACTGTAGCTCACAAACTAGGCTCTAGATATAAATGACAAGACAAGTCCAGGGCAAACATC
Organism: Acomys percivali; assembly: GCA_907169655.1. Lineage (NCBI taxonomy): Eukaryota > Metazoa > Chordata > Mammalia > Rodentia > Muridae > Acomys > Acomys percivali. The sequence goes on from OU015744.1 coordinate 61,551,805, forward strand.
CCAAGAACAGGGTCTGCAGCAGGCTCCTAGGATAGAGATTACATCCTAAAGAACACTCCAGAAAGGAGAAGTTGTATTTAGATGTCTGACACTGCAGCCCCATACTCATATTTAGTTTTATATAGGGTGTATCTACAGGCCACTGACAGTTTTCCATCTGAGACAACAACCTTCGTTATAGCCAATGGCCTCTTGTTACTCCTATTACTGCCTTCAGATATTAGAAATATGAAAATAAGTAAGCACACACGTGCCGAGATCCAAACACCTTTGTGACATGAAGGAATAAGAGGTTGAGCTTTCATTCCTTCATGTCATCTTCAATATATTTTATAAGTGAAGGTAAGTTTTTTTTTCCAGAGAACTATTTTTTTAAGTAAGATCGAATAAACAGGAGTTAATGGTGAGTTTTGTACGATTCATTAGCTTCTTTCTTTAGACAGCCTTAGTTTAGGAGTTTCTGTGTGACACCTGTTTGTGACAGTCCATGGTTGTCCTGATATGACAATGTTCCTTACAATTAGAACAACAGGTAACCTGTCATCTGAACTAACTGTCACCATCAAACTGTAGAGCCATGCCTTTCCACATTTGTAAAAAACAAACAAACAAACAAACAAAAAACACCTAGTGGAGGTCTGTTTCTTCTACAAGACTCTCATTCTCCTCTCCTGTAAAATGTGAAAGTTAAGCATGTATGTATGAGTAGTTTATTAAATAACTTTGACAGCAAAGGGTAACTAAGTAAACATCACCTGGCAGCATAAAGCATCATTAATAAAATGTGCTAGTGGTAGTGAATTATACATGGTCAAGGTTACCCTTCCAGGCCACTCAGTTACCACATCACGTCTGTATATAAGAAGCAGAACATGCTTATAATACGGAGCCACATTTTCCAGGCTGAATGAGGCTGTGTTCCTCTGCAAACCAGGCTGTGCATAGGAATAAAAGAAGCTCCCTTTGCTCAACTGCCCAGGTTTTTTTTTTTTTCTGTAACTCACTCTAATCTATACACTATCTGACATAAGTTGAAGCTAGATACTGACTAATCTGATTTGATGTTAACCATGAGTGAGCTAAGAAATGAATAACGTAGATAAAATCAGTTGTTTCCATGAGTCATTTCCATATTATTAAATAAGTTATGTATACCTCAGCACTTTCCCTGCAGTCTGAATGTCAAGAACGGAAACAGCAAGCCTTGGATTGCAAGGATAATCATTGGCTGTATGTGATTTAGTATCACCAGTAAGTGACTTAGGCAAGAAGGAATAATGGGTTTCCTAAGTACTTTAAGATATGCTTTCAGAAGCAAGGGAAAAGCCAATGTGTCCCTTCCATTAAAATAATTACATTTCAAGTACACGCTTACTTTTACCTAAAGGCTTAAGATACTAGTACCTTTCATATCTTTAATACATTTGAATTTTATAATCTTTTAGGTAAATTGACATTTCATTATATATGCTATTTGTAGAATAAAATAACAGTATAATTTTTAAATCAATCTATACAGTACATGGAGTGATCTCTAAGAGGAGCCTGGCTTATTGAAAATGTATGAGCTATTTCCATGGAGGAAAAAGAACCAAAAGCCCTTTCCCATTTGCATTTATAAAGGCTTCTTTAAATATATACACTGATGCCAACATAGCCATCAGAAATCAATAAATCACATTCTCGGCTGCAGTAAATGCCTGACACACACATTCATTTTCCTAACCAAAAATTCTCTGTAAAAGGGCTGTGTAAATGTTCCATTTTAGTTTAATGACATTCTCCACAGTTAAAATTATGTGCATTGCAGCCGGTGAGTGCAGATAGGATTTTAAAGTGCCTACACCGTACGTATCCTTCAGCAGCCAGCCATTTAGCAGACCACAGACACTCAGATACAGACAGAACAAAAACTACAAGGAGTCCGAACGGACTAAAACACTGTCACCAAATTACCATTTGGTCAAAAATAAAAGGTATCATTTATTGACATGCTGTTGGGGGATGGTCTGATAAAGATTTGCAGATGGCCCTGTTTGCCCTGATGCCACCAAATGGAGGTGGCAAAAATCATCACTTAAAAATGACTCAGATGACAGGTATGACAACAGCCTATTCATCAGCGAGGTTCAATTTGAAAGTGTAATAAAAGCCTAAATATGACTCCACTTTAGGTGACATTTATTCCACCAGCTGCCATATATTTTTAAAAGGTCACAAAATTGTTCCATGTAGACATGTTGATAAAATGCAAATTCTTAAAGGAGGATTTGCCGTGCATCATCAGGGAGTCTCTAAAAATTCTCCCAGCACTATATATCCTAAGTCAAACAGATAGATATGACTCTATCGTTATATGTGGTAAATTAGTTGAATAAGGTCTTCAAAAGCCTCAGAGACACACAGAATATGGCATTTAAAGTTGTTCATACAATCCTAAATTTCTTCAACAACAAGACAAGTTAACTCCTGGCAACACCCAGCCAACCTCAAAGAAGATGTTGAGCATCAAAGAACCTCCTTAAAGAGATGGCTTCAAAAGTGATAAACCTGCCACTGGGCAAAATGTCCTCGTTTCTGCCACAAACAGAATCTGCTTAAAAACGGGCAACTTAGATACAGGCAGAGTCGACGGCCGCACTCTGCCAAGTCAGGGTAAGCAAGTCCTCAACAATTCCTGCCCTGCAAACAAGTCTGGCAGAAATATTAGGCCAAAAAGCTGAAGATGAGGCTCCAACATTATAAAGTGTATTGGGTGACTGGTCAGGCAGTAAACTGTCTTAAGTCAATTTGTACATTTTGGAAGCTGCTAACCCATACTGCTGGTTCACTCAGGAATTTAAGTTTTATTCCTTCTCAAGTCTCTGAGGGGCACTGTAGACAAGATAGTATAGTTTTACAACCAAGTTTAGTTGGTTAGGGGATAAGATCATTTTAGATCAAGATAAAGAAGTTAAGCTATTAGAGTTAGATAGGATAGATATTGAATCTCATTCGGAAATTTAGACCCAATAAGACAGGAAAGACACTTACTTCAAACGGGTTGAATGCAGATGGCCAAGCCACTATGATCTAGCCCATGGACAGGACAGTCTCCTCACTTGAGTGGAGAGAGGGATTTGACTTTCTCAAGTACTCTGGTGCCTCACATTTGACTATGTCCCCTGGCGGGGGAGACCTAGTGGCACTCAGAGGAAGGACAGCAGGTCACTGAGAAGAGACTTGATACCCTATGAGCATATACAGAGGGAGGTAATCCCTCTGAGGAACAGTCATAGGGGAGGGGAATAAAGGGAAAATGGGAGGGAGGGGAGAATGGGAGGATACAAGGGATGGGATAACCATAGAGATGTAACAAGAATAAATTAATTAAAATAAATAAATATAAAAAAAATGAATGTAACATGTATAGAACTCATTATTCTCATGATTGTCACATGGTTCTCCCTGCTGTATGTAGTTTGTTTTATGCATGTGTAATAAAATAAAAGTATTTTTTTTTAAAGAATGATAATTTAGGGGCTGGAGAGATGGCTCAGAGGTTAAGTGCACTGACTGCTCCTCCAGAGGTCCTGAGTTCAATTCCCAGCAACCACATGGTGGCTCACAATCATCTACAATGTGATCTGATGTTCTCTTCTGGCCTGCAGGTGTACATGCAAGCAGAGCACTGTATACAAAATAAATACATAAATCTAAATAAATAAATAAATAAATAAATAAATAAATATCCCAGCACATCTGCAGAGAGAGAGAGAGGCACAAATGCACAGCTGGCCAAAGAGTCAAGCACTGAGGTTTTTGGATGCATTTTTTTTCATGCAGAGACTGGATAAAGGTGACTTGAACTTTTCACCTGCCCTGGCCAATACTGTTCTGATCCTAACCCTCTGGGTTTTTTGCACTTGAAGTCATAATCAAAATTCTGCAACTAAAGAGAATTTTTGTTTGTGTTTATCTAATGATAATATTTAAACTGTGCTCTTCTGGACTTTAATACTTAAGAGCTAAAAACCTTTTCCTCCCAGAGACCTACAATTTCTTCTTCCCCAAGCTCCAAATGGGGCAACTCCATCCTTTCAACCTTACTAGCCCGAGTTCCATGGTCAGTCAAGAAGCATTTCACAAACTACCCCTCAGCCTTGGTACATCCTTCATTAGAGACTTAGAAAATTATCTTACTCTTGAGAAACCCAAGTCCCAGCACATCTGTTACCAAGGTAACTGCACACAAAAAAAAACTTAGTTAACTTTTCTTTGGTGAAAATAAGTAAGAAGAGCAGTTTTGTCAGCCACCATTTAACTCCACCATCAAATTGTCACTTCCTGCACTATATTGACTCCTCATGCGGCTCCATCATGCTGCCTTCCAACCCATCTTCACTCTCTGAGCAGACAGATTCACTTTGTACTACATGCCACACTTAATTATGTTCTCATTCTCTTCCTGCTTCCCTTTGATCTCAGCACATGAAAACACACACGTACGCACACACACACACACACACAATCACACACAATCACTAAAAATATAAAATTAATTTTCCTTTCTATCGTAATCTAGCCTTCTTGAATTCTGATACTTTAGCCAATAAATAAAAGTATTTCTTCTACTTTTAATTTCTCTCATCACTAGCCTCACTTTTCATGCCAAAGCATTTTGAAGTACACTTTCTCAAATGTACAAAAAGTCACATCTGAAACACATCTTCTTCCCCTCTAAGCCCAATTGTTGAATGCTTATGATTTTATTTCTAAAAGTGCTGAGGTTGTAGCCTCAATATGACATCTATTTTATAATTAAAGCTTTTCACTTTGATTTATGCTCATGTTTGAATGTGCCTGTTGTATGTACAGTTGCCTGCAGAAGAGAGAAGGTGGCACTGTGTCCCTGGAACTGGAACTGCTGCCCAATGAGAGTTTTGGGGTCTGAACTCAAGTCCTCTGGAGGAGCAAGCAGCAAGCACCCATAACCAATATCTACTGGCCCCACAGTGTCACTATTATTTGGAGACAGGTCTCTAAGGAGGTCACCAAGGCGATGTTCTCTTCACTGAACCTACAAGGAGGAGGGATGCTAGAGGGTATGCTCACCCTGTAGGCCTATTTGTGGACCCTGGACAGTGAGAAGCATTTGGAGAATCATCTAGACAAGCACCTTGGCAGTGGACTCCAGCTTCCAGAACCATGAGAAAAGATGTTACCATTCTTTGAGCCTATTGGTCGGTTGGCTTATGTTAAGCAGATCAACTGCTTAATTCAATACCTCACAAATCCAGCCTTATTTATCCTGTAATGCCTTTGACTAAAGTTCTTCATTTTATCCCTTTATCTATTTATTCATTAACCTACTCATTTATACATCTACTTACTGTTACATTAATTCACTAGTTTGTTCATCCATCTATCCACTCATTTGCTCATCCATTATCCCTTTTATCCATCAATCCATCCTTATTTATTGACCCTCTTCCTATTTGCCACACACGTTGGACAGAATAAAGTCACTGTCTTGTGGTCTTTACAAAAATGAAGGGAAACTGCACACATGCAAGAAAACAAACAGGAACATGTGACAGAGAATAATTAAGGAGGGCACCTTAAAAGGCAGAAGGATCAAGACAGGCCTCTAGTTAAGAAATGCTATCCTCTGGGCACAACCCAGCCATTGCAATCAGGAACTCATAGCAGCTGTGGCTGCCTGTACTAGGTCTGCTCAAGGTTAGAGCTCTTAACAGCCAGTCATGGCTAAAGCAAGATCTTACAGGGCTAAACCCAACCTGCTAATTTACTGGCTACTGATGAATTCCTGGGGAGGGGAGTCATAACCTTTAGATGTGCACCCACTGTGGATAGGCCATAGTGAAACTTAGTTGGTTGGGTCACAAAATAAAGCAAAAAGATATGAACGTGGAGGAAGAGACTTGTAGGGAACAGGGAAGACGGGGTAACAGATATGAAGGAGACAAAATGTGGGGTGTGAGAGTCACCAGAAAGCATTATATACACATGTGCAATTGTCAAAAACAAATTTAAATAATTTACAAAGTGAGGCCTTTAAGGCAATACCTTTGGCCCCCAAAGAGAGTGAGCTGGTCAGACCAAATGTGACAGCAAACACATGAAAGCATCTACACAGAGTACAGGCTTAGTGCTAAAGACAGCATGGCTAGCCTCAGCAAGGATGGAGCCCTCCATCCTCTATCCTTTTGCCTCACTTCTCTATGCAAGCTCTTTGTCAAATGTAATCCTACACTTGCCACGCCCCCACTCAAAAATCCTGGTCTGATTTAAGGTGCTCAGGGATGCTCAGGTCTTTCTGAGTCCATTCTTCCAACTCAACTTTGTAGCCTCAGGCTCCTCGCCCACTATCCCAGCCTCCTCAGGTGCAGCTAGCCCCTTCTGCCTTCTCTGACTTTGGGTCCTGAGAATGAGGAAGACCCTAATGGGGAATAGGAGGAATTTGGAGTTGATTTATCTGGTGTTCAACTTCTGATTCCCTTGAGTGTACTTGGAGGAAGTTAGATACAACCAGGTGTTGCCGTTGATCTTGAGTTTCGTGTATAGCAACTGGGGATAAATGACCCTGAAGCTTTATTGTAAGGGTTAGTGATTGCATATATGGAAAGCTGGGCATTCTGAGTGATTAGCACTACTGCTGACACATATTGATGATTCTACTTAGAACATCCTCGGTGATTCTTTGCTTGGTACATATCCTGATTCTTCCAAGACCTCTCTGCCCTCAGGCTTTAATGTGTTCCTTTACATCCCCGTAGCAGGATGCATACAACCACCACCATAGCCTAAATTCATAATGACAGGAAGTGTGACTTTTAAACACTGTATCATCAATACTTTTTAGAGCCTCATACATAAATAAATATGAAATTAACATTGGTTGAATGGTTATTTGAATTATATATTCTACTCCTACTTCAAAAACTAGGATTGGCTTACTGCCAAATGATCCAACTGTCCAAAAAAAAAAAATCCTGTCAAGAGCTTGAAATATACAGCTCAGTGGCAGCACATCTGCCTAGCATGTGTGAGGCTCTGGGCACAATAGGCAGCAGCAGCTCATACTTAAGAGCTCAGTTGGTCAAGATTACCAATAAGCACAGACAGTTCACTGAAGGTTGGACCGTCAGAGGAGAGTAGATTGAGGCCAAGGTTTATAAAAGTCACAGCCAAGAGGGAGACAACTCCAAAAAGGAGGTCCAGGAAGCCGGGACGAATTGTAGGAAGTAGTATTTGACTTGGTGTGGTAAGAAGAAATGCTTCCAGATCTCTGCAGAGAGATGGGTCTGTGGGGAGGACCTTACTGAAGGGATGGTCAAGGGATGTGGCCTACACTGGCCGCAGAGGAAGGTGTGGGGACCAGATCCACTCATTTCTTATTTACTCCACTACTGTGGATTCCAAACAAGCAGAAAGCAGAGGACCTCCTCTTTTGCATCCTGAACAATTGAGATCTGAAATTTAGATTGATACAAGTCCTCCACCCCTTTATATGTGTGTGCATGTGCATATGCGTGTGTGTGTGTGTGTGTGTGTGTGTGTGTGTGTTCAGTGAGTTGAGGAATCAGTGTGGCACAGCACAGAATTATAGGCAGATGCACAGGAGGTAGTGGTCAGTGGAGGCACTTGGACAGAAATACCAAATTTGGAACTGGTGAAGAGGTGCCTGCATAGAGGAATGTCCTGATGTGCAGATGAGGAAGACAGGGAAGGAGTCTAAATGACATGGGTGACTAGGTTGGGCTTGCCCTCGTCAGGGCCTGAATGTGACAAGGACTCATCCACAGAGGGGAGGTTACCTCGCCAAAGGAGAACCAAGGCTGCCTACAAGGAGACAACATCAAGTATTTAAATATATTAAGTGTGCTAGAAGCTGGTTTCTCTCTGTCAGAGAAGGGAGAGACAGGTTGAGAGAGTAACACTAGAATGACTCACAATAGATCAGCATTGGATTACTGGATGACAAGGGAGATATGGCTACATCTACAGATAGGTGTGGGTGTGTTTTGTGTACAGGTCACATATCAGATCCACACTTCTCTACATGATGCTCCTTGAAGCCAATATTGAGTTAAAGAACTGTTCACACACATGTGTGGGCACACATGCATTTTGTGCCTCCATGTATTTCCCAGGTCTGTAGTAAATGTGGGAGAAGCAATACCCCAACAGTAAAGAACACTTCTTTCTTGAAGTCTGTGTTTCTAGATTCCATACTTCACTAAAGGAAACCCTGATTTCTTGGTGAAAGGGTTCATCCCAAACTGGTACTCAGAATGTACAAAACAAAACTCCATCGTAAGGATGAGCTCAGATAATGACAGGGGCACGTGTGTGAGTACAGCAGCCGCCTTTAATGGTCTCCCACTGCCCGAATGTGGGATAGTTTAAGCATAATAACCCATTAAAACCAGGAAGCCATGAAGTAGTACAAATATAAATTAGTAAGTGGAATGTTTGAAGAGCAAGATATTTACATGGCTAAAATTAACTTCCTTAACATACTATTTAATTTCAAAGAGGGAAGCAATACGTTTTTCATTAGGGAAACTGGGCAGCAGCACGCAAGAACACAGATTCATTTACCTTCCTTTTTCCAAGGACTGTAATCTGATTCTGGCCACAAGAAAACACTATACCAGTCCAGACTGGCTTACAGTCTTCAAAGGTGTCACAGGAAGAGTAATGTCTACTCCAGATAGAGGAGACTAGCAACATTCAACATAGTCACAGATCTGCACACCATCTTGTTGATCAAAGAGAGCTTACTAGGACTCCTGGATAGATTCAACTAGAGCTCAGATCACAAAGAAATCGTTACCGCTACTCTGCTGGTCCCCAGTGCTAGTACTAGGCTTATGAAAGGAACTGCTTGTTTCTGTGTTTTATCATATATACGGCAGGGCATTTTATCATCCCCCACTGGCCTCACCACTCTTCTTCCTTGTCTCTTATTACTCATATACCTTATCCCAAATAGTCCCGTTTCTGCGTTCCTGTCACACATATTCCACTAACTCTAATATCCTAATAAATTGGGTGGGAAGAAGAGTAAATCCCCTGGCCAGAATCACTCTGCTCTGCACATTCTAAAGGTTTATGAGTATTTTAGAAAATAGAGGAAGAGGAGGAAAGGGAGAATGAGGAGAAGGAAAAAAAGGAAGGAAGATAACAAAAGAGAGGGTATATGCAGAGGGTATAAAGGGGAAGACAGAGGACAGGACAAGGAGGAGGAAATAACTCTTGCAGTGTTCCTTATAGGGTTTACTGATGGAAGCAATCAGAAGGAAGTAGGTTGAGGCATGGATCTGAAGGTCAAGCCAAAGATACCATACTTGGTCCTAGCTAGGATAGAAATGCAGGGAAATTATAGGGGTATGAGAAGGGCCCAGATTAGACCCATTCAGGGTGAGATAGCTGTAAACTGCATATGAGGAGGGATAGGAACTTCCTTAGCCCAGAGTCCAACTGGAATCGCCCACCAGCTGCCACGGGAATCTTAGCACAAGTTAACATCTGATGCAGAGGCTGCCCACACAGAGTTACTATTCCTTTCCTGTATAGATATTTATGTTAAAGTGGCCACTTTACAGCCAGGTGTAAAGCTTGAAGGTCTATGATTTGGGTGGGGCCTCATCCCTCCAAAGAGGCAGCCTGGGAATCTCAAATGTAATTTTCTTTAGAGTAAAGGTATAGGAGCTTTCAGGAGCCCTTTTATCTTATCAATTACTCAGGAGTTACCTGGTGATAAGATAGCACTCAAGGTCCACCCACGTCCTGTACATTCTTACACATGAGTATAGTGAAAGCCATGAGCAGGATTTCTCCTTCGCCTACTGATTTATTCTGAGCACAACCTTTCCTCTGAATTGTCCTGCTTACACCTGCATTAAGGCACCTTTGATATAATTTCCAATTTTTTTTCATAAATCAGCTAATTCTGAAATATTTTCCGAGTCAAGCCACAAATCCCAGTTTGGCCTTAAAACTCTAGGGGAACGCCACAGGCCGCTGGGGTAACAGTGGGGACATATGCCTCCTACAAGAGAAAATTCAGGTACCCGCCCCTCTTCTGAGGTATAGTCATCTAGCAAGCATCCCTTCATCCCTACTGTGCACCCTTAAACAGAAGGTCTTAGAAACCAAGCTTTAAGGTGACTCTGATCTTAATGCAAGTGTAGAGCGTCATGGAAGGAGCAGCGGGAACACTGTTTCCAGAGCAAGACAACCTTGACTCAAGCCCGTCTGGGATTTCCACTCTCCTGGCTAAAATCATGGTTAGTCAAGAGATCAGGTGAGCTCAGCAGCAACCAAGAGCATGATTCTTGTGGCTTTTGTTCTAAAGACTGGAATAGATTCATTTTCCCCATGAAGGTGAGAAAAGGGGCAAACAGCATCATCATTATCATCACTTATTCAGATAGTGATCCTAAACAAGGGGACTTTTATTTAAAACATCAACTTGTTTGTACAATTCATGCAGCCAAATAAGGCAATGGTTCGTTCACAATAACTAAATCCGAAGATTAACAACTAAAACCGTACCCTAATCCACTAACCCCTGTTATCTTATGCATTTGAACAATAGATCCCGTTTGGGCTTAAGTCAATTTAAGATGGATTTTCTGTTTCTTGCTGTATAATATATTGAGAGTCAATTCAAATGTCAAACCAGATGTAACAATGTACTAATGCAATTAGGAATAAATTAATTATGATTGGAGACAAATAGACCTCTGAACTTGGTCAAGAAAAAGCAGAAGAGGAGGAGGTTGGAGAGATTGGCTTCCTGGCAGCTGGCAGTGGCAAGACTAACAGGGATATGTAGCTTTTTGTATGCAATGAACTCTTTTTTGTAGATGTACAACGTTAGATGTCCTACAAGACTGTTTTAGGCTAGTACGGAGACAGAAACTTGGAATATTCCAGGAAGAAAAAACATGAGAGGTAGAAATTTCAAGCTTTTGGTGAGAGTCTTTACCCACTAAAACTCCCAGGGATATCATATAATTATAGACCCTTCCACAAGCTCAAATAAACTGATGCAATCAGACTGGCTTCCCGTGCCTACCCCACTCATTCCAGCCCAGGAAACTGTGGTTGTAGCAATCTGGAAACTTTTAAGATAAACCTAGATGAACAACTTAGGCAGATTGCATCCAGTCACCTGTGCTTTACCCTTCTAGGTCACAGCATGAAGCCCACTTTGTTTAGAATAAAAAGGAGAGAGGGAGAAAGGGAGAGTGAGAGTGGGAGGAAGAAAGAGGAAGAGGGAAGGGGAGACAGAGGGGGACGAAGAGAAAATATGCTTCAAATCTCTCTCTTCCAAATGCTGATAAAGCCAACAGCAGGCTATGTCCTTCTGAATTCCTGAAGATGAGATAGATCTCAGTTGTTTTCTGCATCTTCAATAAACCCACACAGTCTGCCATTTGAACCTATGCATTCTGGGGTGAAAGCATGTATAGAATTCTGTCCTTAGTTTAATTTCCAAGGTTAATGCCGAAGGTCAGGGTACTGTCTCTTACCTCAACAACTGCACTCTCTCCAACCCAGTCCCCCTTTGTCTCATCTTTCTGCCTGTCCTAACAGTCACTCATAGGGCTTACCAGCTCCTTAGAGGAAATAAGCATTGCACTTTGTTTATTAACCCTCTTGTCCTCCTCCATGTCCAGGCACTAAAATATCTATGTAAGTAAAGGCATGTGCATGTGTCACTTCTCATTTGAAAAATCTTTGATGGTTCCCACCAGTTTCACACAAAATCCCACAAGTCTATCTAGCCTGTGACCAGGTCTTCAAGTTTGCAGGGAAAGGTACCTTTCTTCAGAGTATTCTAGAATGTCCCTATGGGCAATCTCAGTCACCCACAAGGACTGAATCTGCTGGACCATCATGCAGGCAGTTTGCAAATGGCATGTTTTCCCTCTGGAAGATGTTTTTTTCTCATTCCAGTGGTCCTGAGGGCTTAACTTCACCATTCTTCTGCATTATAGAGTTTTCTTTCATACTGCACTCTGGCTAACCGTTTTCATTTTCAATGATTTCAGAGGACTTTATGCTTCTATTTTGACATGTATGTGGCCCAGTCATCTTACTAAATTTGGTGTAGACCTATACAGCCATTAATCTTTTCCCATAATTATAAAGAAAGGGTATCACATCACTGTTATGCCTAGCCACACTGCTCAGTCTCTCAGAGTTCCTGCATTCATCAAGTAAACAACATTCAATGCATGCTCTGTAAATATTTCTTGAATAAATAATCTCCCAAAGGGCTAAATGTTATTCAAGAATGGGTATTGTGCCAAATTCATTTATATTTCTTTCTTACAGTGGCTAGAAAAAATGAAGTAATAGAAACTCCTGCAGTTTGAATAAAATATCAGGTGCATTCCATGGTCCCTTGGGTCACTGCATCCTTGGTGAAATCTAGGACAATTTGTTATTTCTTCATTCCACTAGTACTTACTGAGTATGTAGTATATGCTACACTTTAGCGTAAACAAGATGAATCCCATACATGTCAAAGTGGAGAAAACAGCTGTGGATGCTAATAAACCAATTGTCAAAGGTTTTCTTGACTTTTGAATCCCATTTCAGTCAAACAAACAAGTAAAAAGACCCCTTCCTATGGCCCCTCTGTACACCTCCCTTCATAGTTTATGAAACAAAACTGAAATTTTATATATATAGTCAGTGGAAGAGGAGGTAGAGGCCAAGGTAAGAAAGAGGAGGAGGAGGAGGAGGAAGAAGAGGAAGAGAAGCATGAGGAAAGGGGTGGTGAAGACGTTATTTTCTTCATTTGTAATCTCTGTGCCAATCCCCACAGGCTCGCCATTCTTCCACCGTGGGAACTAGAATTGTGTACTGATTATTCCTGCTCCCGTGTTTCCCTTCCTTGGTATTCCTTCCCAGTACTGAGAAATTACTTTCTAAGAAAGCAAAGTTCCTAAAATGACATGAAAGAGAAGAGAGATTCTTTAAGAAGAGGAAGGCAACCAGTGTGAGGTGGGAACAAGGCTCTGACTGATGACAGGGGCTGGAATGTGATAAACAATACTATACACATGCATAAAAGTTTCATAAGGAAATTAACACACCATTTTATACAATCAGAACACACTAATAGTGAGGGAGGGAACATTACCTAATGGGGAAATAGAAGGATCCAGAGGGTCCTAGGAACTTACAAGAAGAACAACATGATGGGCGGATCTGGACCTAGGGTGTCAGCTGAAACTACTGTACCAACAAAGGACAATGCATGTAGTAAACCTAAAACCCTTATTCAGATCTAGCCAATGGACATCACATTCTCCACAGTTGTGTAAAGAGCAGGGTCTGACTCTGACACGAACTCTGATGCCCTTTATTTGACTACTTCCCCTTGATGGGGAGGCCTTGTGGCACTCAGAGGAAGGGTAAGCAGGCTACCAGGATGAGATCTGATAGGCTGAGGTCATATGGTGGGGGAGGAGGTCCCTTTCTGTCACAGACCTATGGGAGAGGAATAGGGTGAAAGAGGGAGGGAGGGGGGAATGGGAAGATACAAGTTAGCGGATAACAGTTGAGACGTAATCTGAATAAATTACTTAAATACAAAAAAGCGATGGTATTATTAGACCATTAGATACCCACAAGACCTTGGATTTGACAGCAGATAGCCCAGGAGAAAGTTCAGACACTTCAGCTCCATACTAAAGGAACCTTCCAAAATCTACTTCTAGGGTCTTTACACGGTCTTCTCACTGTTTTTCCTATAATAGAGACTCTCGCCAGATAAATCCTGACTTTGTAATTCTGGATGTCTCATCTCTTGGTATTTTTTTCTACATTTTATTTCAATTCTGTCTGGATCTGTAGGTTAAAGGAAGAGTCTTAAGTCAGTCTCTAATCCTTCAATTGCATCTCTGCTTAGAGAAGCACTTGGGCTTTTATCAGTCTAAGCTTGTTAATTTTTCCTTGTGCTTTGGCGCTTTGTAAAAAGTACATGCTTCTAAGTAGAGTGTATTTAATCATTCATGACATAGGCACTGATTAAGAATTTACTGTCTACTATCTCAAAGCATCTAAAACATATCGGATTCACAATAAAGTATTGTGAATATTTTGTTTGACAGTGGCAAGCTCCCTGATGAAATGTATCTGAAGTCAAAACAATCTTTCTTGAAAAGATGACTACATTAAAGAGTCACGTCGCAATGTTAACAAACTAGTAGTTATCATAATGAAATTTGTATGAAAAGAGGTAGAGAAGTTAGTAGAAAACTAAGCCACACAGAAAGCTATCAAAATTATTCAGAGTGGTGTAGAAGAATGGAATCAGTTTTCTTAATTCAGTTCACAGGTGGACGTATCTGTTCAACATATAAATTCACAAGTACACATACATTAGTTAAATGAATGAACTGAAAAAATGCAGTGTCAGAATTTACTGAAATAAGAGTTACAGGACAATGCATATAGTATGCCAATAAAAAAGAATAACATGAAAATATTTTCAAGACAGCACTTAATAATTTTTGTGACATTTGATAAAAATCTATATGAGTTTTTTTCCTTCTCTTCCCTCAGAGCAGTTTAGAAGTTGATTGATGCCTCCTTTTACATGTCTATATTTGTATTTCTTTACTTTAGAAGCTTTCTAAAATTATATTTAGGACATCTCTAGTTATAGCAAGAAGATAAAAGGTGATTATTTATAGGCATCATTTTCTTGATAGTAGGCTTGCAGAAAGAAAATGCAAACATAAATTTTAAATGCCTTTTGGAAAGACTCAGAATAAAAACATTAACATAATTTCTCAGAAACCCTGGTTTTTTTATTACCAAATTTCAATACTCCCTCCAGGCAAAGGAGCAGCTACTTCAAAGATTTATTTGATAGTGGAATGTTTGATTTTTCTTCTTTCCTTTCCATACGTGGGTAGGCCGAGCTTTCATTCTACCATAGTGTGCAGTGATTTGAATTTTGAATAGGCTCATTACTAAGATTTTTAAAAATAATAGTTCTATTTTGGCAGACTAAAGAACTAAACCAACAGCAGCAGTAACTAAACAGAATAAATAAATTATATACTACGTTCTGCAAAGCAGTCCGTTCAGACACCAGTTGCCTTGACGACAGACCAGCCACTGCTCAGTCCGGGTCTGATGCTGAAGGGGCTGGAATGTACAGAACTCCACTTACCTGCCTGTCCACTTCTGGGAGCAGCAGCAGGAGATACTGCTGGAAATGCTGAGGGAAGGAAGCAAAGGTGTGCTTGTTTATTAATGCCCTCAGGTTAGTGTTGACGAGAATAGATCCAGGGGTTTCTATGTCAATGTCCTCAGCTTTGGTCCATTTCAAGTGTCCTGTGATGAATAAAGCAAGAGGTATGAATTTACTACAGAGTGAAGAAACATGCATATATGTACTCCCTGAACATATGTTATGTTTATTTCTATCACTTCTAAAATAATTTCCAGAGAATAAATCAGAAAATAAAACCTTTATTAGTAAGGTAGATACCTTTGTTATATTTCAATCAATATTTATTTGAGTCAAATTAGCACGCAGTCATAATTTTAAAAAGCCCTGTAATTATGAATATCTTGTTTGTTATTTGATTTTGCTTTTTCTGAAACAGGATCTTACACTGCAACCCACGCCTGCCCGGTGCTCACTCTGGTTCAGGAAAATGCATGGGAACTTGTGGCAATCCTCTTGACTAGGGCTCCTGACTATGAGGTGCAAGTAATTCTAAATTGCAAATTGATCAAAGCTTTCAAAACATTTAGAAGCATAAATAAATAAAAATGTTATGTATGTTCTCTAAAACCTAATCCCAATAATAGCAACACCTTGTTAATTTAATTTTTTTTTTTTTTTTTTGCAGTACTAGGCATTGAACATAGGGGTTTGAAGATGCTCAGCAAATACTCTCCCACTGAGCGACATCTCCCTCTACACAGTGACCTCAATTTTAATGATGGAGATGGAAGCAATAGCAGTGTGTGTTCCCACCATGTTTCAGGCAGGGCAGTAAAGCACAGATAATTTTATAAGATTTCCATTCAAGGTGTTTTTTTTTTTTTTTTTTGAGAAGGATAATTTAAGAAAATACTGATAAAAATTACAGATGCAAGAACCGAGGGGGTAAATTTTTTTTTCCAGGCCATTCCATGATTCAAGACACTCTGGTGTGCAGAAGCATCTGTGTGCAGACTTCCCAACTGGAAATCACAACAAATGAACACAATCTATCATAAGCTACCGACAGCTGATATACACAACAGTAGCAGGGCAATTGTTTATCACTTGAGCTACCTATCATATGCTTTGACTCGGAGGCCAGTACACTGTGGTCTCTAAGCTACCTCTGGTCCAATACCTGTTCTGCTGAATACAGTTTGGCTAGAACGCAATCATTCCAAGTATTTTCTAGACTGTTCTGATCTGCTCTTTCAACAATGGAAGAGCTGTAGAAGAAATCTAGTACAGCTTCTACTTATTTTCTGGTCCTTTATGGAAAACAAGCAAATAAATAAGCAAGCAATGTGTTGATCTTTGTTTTAAATGATTAAAAATGAAAGTTAAGACCAAAGGCAAAAATGCAAGGAATGCTGGACAGCTGTGGATCCCTGTGTTAACCAAGTCTGCAAGAAGAAGCTTCTCTGAAAAGGGTTGAGAACAGGAGTAACCTATGGGTATAAAGCTGAGCATTCAGGCGGCAGTATAATATGTCAATTTATCAGAATGACAGTAGTAAGAGCCAAAGGCTTTCCAGCCACAGCAGTTGACCCAAGTGGCAATACCAGGTGAGAATTCTGTCTTATGGGATGGGCTGAAAAGCTATTGTTGATTGATGGCTATTGAAGAGAAAATTTTTTGTTTTGATTTTTTAAATGGTTGCAACCACAGATAGGCTTCCCATGATCTCAGGGGTGGCCCTATACCTATATGCGTATAGGTAACCCTAAGTGGACTCAGCAGGTTTAAAAAGAACAAATGACCGTGGGAAGGAAATCTAGAGGTAGTGGTGCATGCCACAAGCTAGAGGGAGTGGTTTGAATGGATTTGATCTAACTATGATACATATATTGGAATTCTCAAACAATAAATTAAAAATAAAGAAACAGGGACTGTTATGTACCGTGTCAGAATGCCCATCTACAGTGGTTTCAGAATGAGAAAGGAAGAAGGTTGCAGAAGGGGTGATATTTAAAATCACTGGGTAAAATATGTTTAACACAAGGGTTCGCAGCTACAGTAGAACATCAAGTTTCATAAAAGATGCATATTCATTTCTATTTACATGTGGGTTGAAGTCTGTCCAAACATCAGAAATAAATATTCCTTATAGTCATTTTTTTTTCCAAGAAATAATCTGTGCTATCTTCACAGAACCAAGAGAAAATAAAAATAAACTTACAATTTCATTAGTTAGTGGCTGTGGTTTTCAGATGGCCACATGCAAGAACATTTAAATATCCTAAAAAGAAATGCGAATCTGGAGAAAACCTTGTTGATAGAGCTACTACTGGTTGTTACTGACCAAGGATTTCTACTAAAGAAAGAGCAAACAAGTGCAGCCGCAATGGCGAACCAAAAGTCAACCAATCAAATGTGCTTCTACGTAAATACTAATTGTAGAAAATAGCACTCATGACTAACAGACGTTAAATCAGAGTGGAAACAACTTATGTATGTGAAGGAAGATGCATGTGAGATGAGAACATGTACAAAACACGGGCACTGAGAATACATTTTGTTAACACTCTCCAGGCAGCCTCAGAAGAACAGAAAAAGAACAAATTTCCAAATTAATAAGCAGAAGTAAAATATCAAAGAGCAAGCATTGAAGAAAAAGGAAGAAACACTAAAATTAAATCCAAGAAAAATCACAACAAAATAACCAAAATTTTATATTGCAGGTAAAATATGAAATTTCCAGATGTCTACTGTTTTCAAGAATAGTTAAAAATTCCCCTAGATAAGCTAAAAATACTAATAATAGATTTACAACAGCAACAAAGAAACAACACAGTATCAACATAGAAAAGATAGAGCTCATGTAGGAAATGTTACTGAGCATGAAATTGACTATCCAGACCATGTGTAAAAAATAATGACCTGAGCTTCTGAATACACAGGGCAGCCACATACAACAGAGCTGAGAGAAACAGGAAAACAAATTGTCGTTAGAGAGGTAGGAGAAGTATCAACAAACGTGGCTAAAAACACACATATCACATTATAAAGATAATTTAAAAACACAGAAAGCTTTCATAAACCAATAACTACACTCATGCAATTAACTGAACATGGGGAACTGCACTAAGTATTAGATACAGGCATGTGCGATTTGTCACTACAGGAATAGAAGGAAACTACACCACAACTGGCTAGTGAGTCTCAACAAATACTGAACTAGCATCATAAAACCACATCTCTCTGTCCAAAGGAAAGGAGTTAAATCAAGACTCACAACACAATGCCAGGGAACCTTCAATCCTCCCCACATCTGCTATGTGTTGGATAGTCCAAGGAGTCCACAGTACTTCAAAAGTCAAAGAGAAACAATTCCAGTATTTATAAAATGCTACTCAATTTATTTAAAAACTAAATCGCCTATTTTAGAATGAGAGAGAAGAAAGCCTGAAAATTCACAAGAACCAAGTAACTAATTTAATTAATCAAATCAATCATTGAATAAAAACCCAATGAAGAGTTAATCATGTTTAAAAAAAATGAGTAGAGATCCATGAGGTAGAAAAAAACAATGATGGCTATCAATATGAAAAGGTTGTATTTTTAAAATTAAGCTAATGAAGTTAGAATTTTCTGAGAAGAAACTTCAAACATAAATAGTAATGAAAAATGAGAACATGGCTCTAGACACAGGATGGTTTAATGGACAGATGTAATTAAAAGTAGACCTTTATATGGACAATTTTGAATTTTTGATAATACTGTTAAATAAAGATAAGCTGATTTTATTGTATGCACATATTCATATGTGGGAGAGAGTAGGCATGTATGTGGGTGTGCATTCACATGCATACACATTTCTGGGGAAGTTAAAGTTGACATAGGGTGTATTTCTTAATTACTCTCCACCTGCCGAGGCTAAGGAGTCAGCAGTGAGCCCCACAGACCCTTCTGGGAACTGGGATTACAAATGTATGCTTTCATGGCATGAGTGCTGGAGATCAGACTCTCGTCCTTAGGCTGGTTTAGGAAGTACTTTATCTACTTACCCAAATCCCCAAGCCCTAGTCTATTTTAAGTTTATAAATTTCCTGTTAACTTTAACTTTAAGATAGAAAATAGGCTTCCTCTCACATACATACATACACACACATACATACATACATACATACATACATATATACATACATACTTACAATAAACCAAATATAAATAGCTTAATAATTAATTAAATGGAGTATAGGTAAGTTTATCTTTATTCTGGACACTCTTATAGAAAGGGCAGGAGGAGGAAGAAGGGGAGGAGGAGCCGCCACCCACAGTAGCACACAGTCATTTATGACTAAACCAAATAAAGACGTATGTCCAAACCGTCCATCTAAGCAAAACTATGTTTTATAATTCTGAAGAAAAGACAGAACAGATTAACTAAATTTGCTCTTACAGAGAATGTTTAATTCCATTTTAATTATCCTCACACATGTACTCTTAATTGGTTTAAGAATAATCCAATTATATATGATTGTCTTATCTCATTAAAGCTGGCACTGCACATCTCCCTACAGTGCCCACAGAAGGAAAAGTATGAAGTCACTTTGGTGTCTAATTCGCAGATGCTTAGCCTAGAGGGCTGTGGCTGCAGAGGCGGGCAGAGAGGACAGGAGAAGCCACAGAAAGACTGCACTAGAGGGTCCATTGCATGATAAAAATCAGGGGCATGTGTCCTGCCAAGGCCCTGGTAATTAATGCTCTGTTTTAATGTACCCAGAGAGTCCTGCAGTCACATCCCATGTGGACACATGCATTTGTATTTGGTTTACTCATAAATGACTGTGTGCCACTGGGGGTGGTGGCTCCTCCCCCACCCCCTCTTCCATTCCCTCTCCTTTCCCCTCCCGCCCACCTCACCCCTTCCTCCTCCTGCCCTTTCATTAAGAGAATTCAGGACAAACTTAAAGAATGGGTGTCCTGGCTTAAAGACTCATATTTCTTGATGGGATCATGCACAAGCAATAAGTGTCAAATGCACCAAGGAAGAGGAAGAAACACACACACACACACACACACACACACACACACACACACACACACA
>OU015744.1:61572123-61582218 GCA_907169655.1 Acomys percivali
CACACACACACACACACACACACACACACACACACACACACACACACTCAAAATCAATTCACACATACACCATGTCTAAAGAAACTCTAAAACAGAGCTCTGAGGAGAAAGGTAGATTTTTCCAAGTCTGTAGATACAGGGAAAACACTATAACTGGGGATAAAAGTGTAGTAATAAAAACCCAACTCAACAACGCCTATACAAATGATCGGTGTGGCTAATCAAACATGGAGAGGTGGATCCAGTAAACAAAGAAGTGGGTCTTAAGAGGCACAGGCCTTGTAACCAAACCTGTGGTAGTCAGTTCCCAGCACTGAACTTAGGCCACCCAGCTTGGCAACAGGCATTTTAATCTGCTCAATCATCCTGATGGCCCAGCTTTTCACAGTTCCCAGACTGGAGCGCTACAGATAGATCTTAAGGTGGTGGTTAACAATTCCTCTTTCTCTCCCTCCTTCCCTCCCTCCCTCTCTCCCTCCCTCCCTCCCTTCATCCCTCCTCTCTTTCCAGGCTATGTCTAATTGATAATCACTCCAAGAGGAAACCTCAGTTCTCTCCAACAGACACTCACTGGGAATACAAACCACCCTTGAGGCCAGGTACCCAGCCCAGGAGTAGATGACTAATAAACAAACTCACTGGCAGTATCTTTGTCTCATAAGGTTTTGACATGTCATTTTTTTTAATCTTTCAGGTCCCTTGCATATATATTACAGCTTCTGGTTTTATATTTTTAGGGGATTCCTGTATGTAAGAACATGTGTGTCTCTGCTTTCACATGTGTTTCTTGTGCTTTTTCTTTGTCTCTTTTTCTTCTGTTTTTTTTTCCTCTATTACAATTTGTTGCTGTTTTATTTTATTTTATTGTTATTTTTTAAATGCCCGCTTGTTTAATTTTTTTTATTAATTTATTCTTGTTACATCTCTATGGTTATCCTATCCCTTGTATCCTCCCATTCGCCCCTCCCTCCCATTTTCCCCTTATTCCCCTCCCCTATGACTGTTCCTCAGAGGGATTACCTCCCCCTGTATGTGCCCGCTTGTTTAATAAGGAGAGACAAAAGGGTATGGGTTCTGATGGGAGGGGAGATGGGAGAAATGCTGGGGAAATTGGGGAAAGGAAAAAAAACATAATCAGGATATATTGTATGAAAAATATCTATTTTCAATAAAAGAAAAAATCCTCTGTTTCTTATTTATTATGAAATTAATTAAACTTAGTACTTTTAATTAAAATAGAGTCTTGGTATATATAATCTCTGGGAAAATAGATAATATTAAATAATGCCAAATGATCATCAAGAAACACTGAGGATATTTTGAATGAAGTGTAGAATTATTATCCAATTTTCATTTTTATTTTTCTGCATAAATTTATTTTAAAAATATGAAACATTTTCTAAAACCAGCAGAATTTTAATCTTTGTTACAAGAACATTAAACAACAACAACAAAAAATAATGTTGGCCTGAATCCCAGAAGTTGGGCTCAATGAGGACATTATTAAAACTCCCTAAGAGACATCCATTAAAAGCTTGGGCTTGTTTAGCAAGCAGTTTTAAACTCCTACTGTGTGACTGGGTAGGGTGGAACAATTAAACACTGGTTTAGGTCAGTGACCCTAAATTTCAAGTCACTTGTATTTTAGCTAGAGGGAAAGATATGCAACATTAAAAAAAAAAAAAAAAAAAAAGAGCAGAAGGGAAAAACCAATGCGGAAGCTAGGCCAGCGGAAGCATACCCACAGAATGTGGGTAGATGGCTGTGATTTCATCTCCTGCCACCCAGAGAGAATTGTATGACAGTGACCACTACAGATCCAGCTTCACAAACAGCAATGATGAAACCCTGCTGTGGTACTTGCTGTAAGCCCTGAGGGGGGGGCTGTGCATGTGCAGAAGGAGGGTGGCTCTGTTTCTGCTAGTTCAGCTGTGAACTCAAAACTCCTCTGGAAATAGTTTATTAATTAAAAGAATTACAAGAGAAGCCACAGAATCATGTACCACGTAGGGACTTTATTTAGTGGGCCCCAAGGCGGTGAGCTGATGCGGTCCAGTTGTTATCTCAGAAAACTCACAGGAGAGGCTAGAAACGAGTTTGTCCTTCGCTGAGATGGGGGAGAGGACATCAAAATAACCACGCAGGCAAGAAGAGCAGGCCACACTGCTCATCCGGTGGCCTCATGAGGCGGTGATGTGGTACCCAGCATGGACTCTCACAGTTCTTATCAAGCAAGGCCCACAACAATTAAGCAGCTCCTGCCGATATTGATAACATTTAGCTCTCAGTATATCGGAATTCTGCTCTCTACCATGGTTCATTTAGAAATACAAGAGGAATCAACACAATTTAGTTTTGTCTTGACAATATCATCATCAGGAAAAAACTATCTTGAACCTAACGGCAATCTTATTTATTTATTTTTTTCAGCTGCACTGACTTATACCATCCTCAGTCGGAGACTGTACAGAGAAATATCCAGAATTTCCACATGGAACCTATGCCAAAAACCAAAGGCATGAAACAAGAAAGCGGCACCAACAGTAGTGGGTCTGCATGACGGGGACAAGGCTCCCCGAGCCCCCTAAGACAATGGAGGGCTGTCAATGCCCATCTCTACTGCTTACTGCTGGCGTTAGGATGCCATTCTGGACTCCCAAGCCTCTCCCAGGGAAGGTGGACATATGATGTGACACCCAAACCTGTAGTGAGTCCTTTACTACAGAGTTCTCAGAGAATTGTACTGGGCACAATGCGTATTTGGCTAATTCATTAGATTCCAAGAAAAATGTATACCTGTATCTTTCATGGGGTGGGTATCATTCCCTTCTAACGAATAAGTAATTGCAAAAGAATCAGAGGATGCACATGGAGGATAATTAGATATGACTTTTATCCCACCAAAGGAATCTCGCCATGACAATGAAAATTCAGGCTTATACTATGAGATATAATTTTGACTTTACTTTGTCTCAGCATTACTGCTTTAAACTAGAAGAAATGTGTGGTATATACGCTAATTTAGAATGTTTTTTTTAGCACATAAGAACTTGTATACTGCTACCCCTGTGCATCTGAGTCAGGTGGGCGAAAGGAATAAGGGTGGTGCTCCCAGCTGGCTGAGGCCTTGGGAGGAGTGGGGTAGGAGCATGGAGAAATACTCCTTCCTTCCATCTGACCTCCACTTGCATCTCATAGCTTGTGTGCACTTACTACTACCCAACAAATAAATAAATATAAGGAAAAATTAAAAATATATTTTTAATATCTGAATGATTTGTTTTGCCTGAAGATTGTTAGACTTAGGGTTCTTTCCTCCACATCTCCTCATTTTTCATTTATGCTATTGGTGTGTATTAGAAGGTTAGTAAGCACTGCCAACTTACCAGTGTATATACTTATAACTGGGCTCATAAAGAATGCTCTTTTCTGAAGACATCGCATCATTCAGGGGGATGCATCATTCATCTTGACCCACTTACTAACACGTTCAGTTGACATTTACACTCATTCATTTATTCAATATTCTCTCGGCAAACACCAAACAGAGGGTGTGGAAAGAATGCTGAGGATGGGCAGGACGACCTCCATTGTCAATGATCCAACAGCAACATGACAAGGTGAGCACCAAATATCCTGACTCTATTGGGATACTGTAAAAAGTCACTGGCTGGACTGGCAAAATGGCTCAGCAGGTCATGATGCTTGACAACAACATTCCTGAAGGCCCAAGTTTAACCTCTTGGGACCGCATGGTGGAAGACAACCAACTAGCGGAAGTTGTCCTCTGACTTCCATATGCATGCCATGCGTGTGTACACCTACCCACCACCACCCAGGTTTTTTTTTTTAATTATAAATAACTATAATGAAAATACTGAAAAACATTTTTAAGATGTGAATGAGATGGCTTGCCTGAAGATAACTAGTCTGAAGTTCCTTCCCTCCACATCGCCCCATTTTTCATTTATTCTGTTGGCGTACATTAGAAGGGTAGTGAACACTGAAACTTCATTTGCACAAAATAGGCCACTCTGTGCATCTGTTTGCTACCTTAGTCAGTCAAGGCTCCTTTCAATCTCCACTGACTGTAGGTGTTTGACAGGTTTCTACTTTAACAGGCTTATTTTATCTCCCACTAATTTTTCTTTTGTTTGAGAGAGTTTTGGCAATGAGACCTTAGACCTACTGGCTCTCCTTCCACATGCAACTAAAGTGCCTGCACTTAACACTTAGGCAGACTCTCCAAATTATATAGAATGAGGTTATTCCCCAGTGACAATGACAGCTGTTGGATGCAGGGTAGATGATCCGCCATTCAAAGTCTGTCTGAAATGAATGGTTCAAATTGGAGATTCACATGCGTTAGCCTGGCTCTTAGCTCTGATATTTCCGAGAAGCCTTCTTAACCTCCTGAGTTTCAGATTGGTTTCTTTCAAGTGTAAAACAGAACTCATTTTATTCTATAATACTAAGGACTTGGGTGAAACTGACGTTATATCAAAATTTAGTCAGGTGAGCTCAGCTAGAAGGCCACATGAGGCTACTTGAGGTCCAGGATAGCTTCCAGTGCAGCCCAACATGAAATCAGAAAGTCAGTGAAAATATTATGAAATTTTTTTCTACCATGAGTATGTAGTTCTCAAGTCTAAACTTTTAAACTTTGCAGAAGGCAGTGTCTCATCCCAGCATTAAAAGGTTGACACACGACACACCTGGCCAACCAGTCCATTAGCCATAGACTAGGGCTCTCTGCATACCTTCTAGAAAATAGCATTATTACCTCTACAACTTTATCTTCATACGCAGCAAAAATCATCTAAGACACAACTCCAGCACAAGGTTGAACATGTGTGCTGGCCAGCGGTTGTGCATGATTGCCTAAAGTAACCTCCTGTTACTCTGTCTTTCAGTGACTCTCAGAATGAAACAACAACAGTAATACAATAAACCCAAAAGCAATTCTGATTATCTCTAATTCAGTATTTGACTTCAAGGTGACAACTGTACCACATGAGATCCTGATAGAAAAGACCAAGGCAAAGAACTTCTGAAAACACAGCAGGACCAAAACCAGGCAGGCCAAAGGAGAGAGTTCTTGACCTTGAAGCTAGACACTGTCTTAGTATGTCATTTTCTTTACTGAAGTTGTAGTGGATTGTTAATTAATCACTTTATTAATTTTGAGAACATGTCTTACCATGAACTGTATAGCCTTGGCTGGCCTCAACTCACAAAGATCTGCCTGCCTCTGCTTCGTTAGTACTGGAATCAAAGTCATTCACCACCGGACCCAGCTTTGTTGTTGTGAGAAGGTCTAGCCATGGATGGCTAGATTTTCACTTAGACTTGAAGTCCTGGCAAAGCTCCAACCTCAGCCTCCAGAGTTCTAGGATTACAGAAGTGTACCAGCACGCTTGGATGCAACACTCTTTTTAATTAAGTGCCACTGATCTTCAAATCATACCTGGGTTGGTCATGAGAATGAACAAATACATATGTGCCCGTATATGTGGCTCAGATGTCTTTCTGTACATGTCATTCAGAATTTCCCATTTTACAAGTGACTTAAAGCACTCAGACTCACACGGGAAAAAACTGTCAGTGCTTATGTGTGCATGGTGATGACATAACACACAGAGACACATTTGGGGTTATAGAGAATAACTATAAAGGCCTTAGAAATGATGGAAAATAGATATCTATGCCATGTTAAAGACTTAGATTAAAAATTGCTACTCCTTTCCCATAAACCTTTTATCTGAGAGTCCACCAGTTATGTTCCAATACTTTTAAGTGAAAGTGTGTCCCAATATTTAACAAAATTTCTAGCATACAGTTAGGCAACAAATAAAACTACCAAAATCAATCAGTCAACCAGTTAACATCTGGCTGAATTTAACAAAAAGAAAATCAATGCTAAGTTCAGGTCACTATGTTAATGGTTTCTACTGACTCCTGTAGCAGATAAGAAGTGATGGGGCTGCACACACACACACACACACTCACACGAGGGTATGCATGCACATGTGTGCATGTGGAGGCCAGAGGCAGACATGTAGTATCTTCTTTGAATGTTTTTCACCTCATCTCTTGGGGACAAGGTTCATCACTGAACACCCTGCTCACTGACTGGCTACACTGGATGACAAACAAAGTTTCTAATCTGCCTGTCTCTATTCCTACTTCCCATGAGTGCTAGTGTTATAGACATGCAAGACCAGGACCAGCCCTCACACAGCCACTGGAAATATACAGTCACATCTTTATCCTTTTGTGGCAGGCACTTAATCCACTGAGATACTTGAGCACTGCACCCAGCTCTCAGATATTCTAAACCTCTAGATTATGTCATCATTCTATCTATTCATAGGTGAAGTCAGTGCAGCCAGGTCCCCAAGCAAGGTGTGTGTGTTTGAGGAGCGGGGGTCGGGGGAGTACAGTAATCAGCCCACATTTGTCTTAACTCTCATATTTCTGTACACTACAAAATCCACAGACCTTTGACTAGTATCTCCCAAGCCTCTCAGAGATTGTACACTCTTTTTGTTTTATAGACAGGTACTACTGAATATTTCAACCATCTCAAACAAAAGTCAAGTCAACACATTCCCCAGTTCACTGCATTCTTCCTTAGAGCTTCATTTTCCCATATTCTAGAATATTCCAATAAAGGGGGCCACATTATAATACTGCACGCCAGACAGAATGCTTACAAAGCCAGGCAAAAACTTGAATAGACATTTCACTTTAGTTTTGCTCTTTATCCTCTACTTTATTCAATATCATCACATTCTGTTGTAAGTTTGAGACTCAACTGTGACTAAGATGCTTCCCAACTTAGCATGTTTTTTGTTTTTGTTTAGATAATTTCTGTTTCCTTGTTTAACCGCAAAGAAAGTTCTGCTTTTTAAAGATGCACATCTCTAGAGCGTGGCCTGGTACTCACCTAACCCGGACTTCTTTAAGCGCTTTAAGTGCTGATTCGTTTGTTTTCCAGGGGGAGATTTTTGCCCCTGTTTCATTTCTTTATCTGAACTGTCTGCTTCCCCATTCTTAGACTCGGATCCTAAAAAAGGAAATAGTTATTATGCCATTATCTTCCCTTCCTTGTCCTTGACGAGAAACATCTAAAATTGTTTTTAAAAACCACAGATATAATCTCCTTCTTCTTTTCCTGAGTTAATATACTACCTTACCCACAATCTGATTCCCCTATTGGATATGAAGAGAAAAGGCCAATAAATCAATCAACCTGGACAAAAAGCAAGAGCAGATGGCCTCATAGCAGAGTTTGACATGCATTCACTGATCAAATAGCTTTTAGATAAAAGAGCAGGATCTTCTGTAAAAATACATGAATAAGCTTCAATACGACAGTGCCATTTAGAGATCATATGGGGGAGGGGAAGAGAGGGAGAGAGAGGAAAAAGACCAGACCTTAATCGATAGCTTCACACTGAAGCAGGAACAGAAAATGCAAACACTAATCCATACTGAATTCAGCAGCTCACAGCTGATGAAGTGAGAGGAGATAAATTAGAAGAGCAGGCCAGGGTTTCCTGGAGGTGAGAAGAACGTTGCAAGAACACAAAAACCTCATAAAGGATTCTGGGATTTGCAGCAAGCAGTGAAAAACAAATTCACACTCAGAGGGAAAGAAAAAAAAAAAAACTGCTCTCAACGGTGTTACACACCAGCATGTGGCCCAGAACTCAAGTTCAGCATTCAAGAGAAAGCTAAATCAAGGATAGAGAAGCCACCAGCATCTGCACCCACTTCCTCACAGCTACTGGCATTAGCTAGTTAAGTCATTTGTTGACAAATGGGCTTGTGCCTTTAAAATACAACAATTGGGAGGTACTCTGCACTTTTAAATCAATGAGAGAATCAAAGAGAGGTAGGCACATATAATACATATATACATACTAAACATAGCTATATGTGTATAAAACTGAACCTCACATGAAAGTATCTTTTTCAATTTCAGAAGAGGAAAAAAAAAATCAAGCCTTCTCTCTCTCTCCGTGAGGATTCTCCTCCGGGAAGGAACTGGCCAAGCATACAATATTTTAGCTCTTTACCTGAAGGCGAATCCGACTGTTCGTCAGACACCTTTAATGGTGTCAAGACAACACGAGGAACTGTCTTGTTCACCATCATTGAGACTCCATTTCTTCTCTTCTGCTGCTGCCTCAAAGCCTATAAAACAGGATAATAAAATATAGCATAGAAATGTATCCACAGTGATTTCTGGTGATTGAATTACATGATCCACTTGCTATCTTCAATTCCACAGAGCCCCTGATCTGTCAGGATTCTTGGTCATCATCACCTTTGTCCATTTTTCCCTCAAAAGCATAAAATTGAGCTTTGGCAAAGGGGTTTGAGCTGAGACTATTTTCAGTCTAATTCTGATAACAAACACCACAGAATGGTTTATTCTACCTTAGCAGAGTGGCTTGAATGCCGGTGGAACCTGATACTAGGGCTCCCAAGGAAAATAAATGTAAAATAAATGTTTCGAAACCAGGATAAAAATATATGTGTCTGCACTTCTTTCGCAGGTGCTTCGTCTCCAGTGCGCTGCTCAGTCAGTCAGTTAACACCGGGTGTCATCAGTATGTACGGCATGTACGAACTACTGTATTGATGCATTCACTCAGCCGTGGGGAGCGCTGCACAAAATCACCGAACATGGCAGGAATCATTTATTTCTGTGAAGGGAATCAGTCCTAATCTTGGAAAGCTTGCAGCCCTTGGCTTCTGTCTGCTTGACTTTGGTATTAACCTTCAGAACACGAACATGACGGGGTTTGGGCAAATCCAAGGGAAAAAAAAAAATAGATAGGAGAATAAATCTCTTCAAATGGGAATGCTTTGTGTTTCATAAATGAATCCGACATGGTGATGATAATATAATAAAAGGCATTTTAAAGTTTTGAAATACAGTTTTATCTAGCGGATCACTTTATGCAGAAAATTACCTGTAGTAAAAAGGGTTTTAAGCACACGGAACAGGAAGAGCTATTAAAACCTGAAGCCGCAGGAATCCTGAATTCCTCAAAAGGTTAAAAGGCTGGCCATGGACTGTCTCACCCTCTTTATTCCTGGATTCTGTGCAATTTCCACTAATTTTACAATGTCTCAGTTGTATGATTAATGGGCTTTGAGCAACAGTTGTCGCAATCTCTGGAAATACTGCCTTGACTGTATATTCCTTGGCTGTCAAAACCAATGTGAGTTTATTTACACAGGGTATGAGCTGTCTGTTTGACTTGTTGGCCACAAGATTTAGAAATCACTTAATTATAGAAATGAAAAGCTAAAGCTCACTTAGAGGAGAGATGGCAAATTCAGATGAGATTTAAAGCCACATGACAGAAGGAAGAGTTGGAGAATTTATTACAAACAGTACATTTACTACAGATAGCATGAGAGGATTCTTATATTTATAGAGTTTTTGTGAAGTCCTGGGCACTGCCAAGGAACCTGAGGTATAAAGATTAATATGATGCCTTCCGTCTCACAGTTATCTGGCTGTCAATACTATATTTAATGAGATCACATGTGCAATAAAGTATTTAAGAATTTTCTCTTTCTTAAAGCCATGTATATATAATTAGACATAAATTGTGTAACAGGTTTGTATAAATCTTCCTCGTCTTTTATATAAGAACTCAAAATACACTATAGACATTAACTAACAATACAAGAGAATTGGGCAAAGCAGTGCTTCCAGTTATAACTGAGGCTTTCTTCACCCACTGTGTAAATCTCCCTAAACGAAAAAAAGGCAGCCAGTAAATACAGCAGTGAGTCTCTACAAGTGCATGTATCACCAATTTCAACCTTCCTGTCAAAAGATTAACCTTCTTAGAATCTCCTCTCTGTGTGTGCACATACATACACGTGTGCATGTAAAGTTCAGAGATTTATTATGGAAAGTGTTGATTAACTACAAAGGAGAGCACTAGTTATAATGGCCTAGTCCTGTAATCAGAAAGTCAAAGATGCCATGCTTGTTTTACAACCGATGGTAAATAATAATAATAATAATAATAATAATAATAATAATAATAATAATAATAATAA
>OU015744.1:61596667-61628483 GCA_907169655.1 Acomys percivali
GTGTGTGTGTGTGTGTGTGTGTGTGTGTGTGTGTGTGTGTGTGTGTGATATGTTGCTCCTTAATGCACTGGTATGCACTTGTATTTGGAGAGCAAAGGTCAATTTTTGATGTTTTCTTCAAGGACTGGCCACCTACTTTTCAGGACAAGTATCTCACTGGCACATGGGGCCACTGATTCTGCCAGGCTGCCCGGCCAGTGATCCCATCTCTGCCTTCCCAGTTCAGGAATTACAAGTATGTGCCACCACACAGTCTTCAATGTGGGTGGTGGGACTAAAACCCGGGTCCTCATATTGTGTGGCAAAGACTCTACCACCTGAGTTCACACTCCAGCCCCCCCAATTATTTCTTTCACATTGGCATAGTACCCCTCCCATCTTCCATGCTACTCAGTTTACTCAGAAAAGGCTCAGAAAAATATAAGAGCAAAAGGCTGGTGTGGGTCAAGGGTAAGGGCTTCACTAGTAAGCCTATTGCTAATCACCCCACATGTCAGTATGTAAACCATCAGGCAAGGTACACAGATAGATGCTTGAGAAAGAGTGAAAATCACTTCGCAGACAGAATATGGATTATCGACACCAGGGGAAGCACGAGGCTTTGAAAGAGCATGGCTCCCTTGTTCTCATATACACGTCTCAGACGATATAAATCAAAATTAGCTCGTTAAGAGGAAGAATTGGGGGAATACCTTTAATTGTATTTTTATGTGAGAGAGCTTGTTTTTCTTCTGAGATCACACTCCTCATCTTTACCATTATTATGGAATTTTTCCTCTTGTAACACAGGAGAAGCTAGGCAATGATATGTAAGAGGAGAATTTTATCTGCACAGAAAAGCAAACTTTCTCTTCCCCCGTGACTCTGAGCCATTAAAACTGACTAAGACCCATTTATACACGAACAGAGTTCACAGTTCAAGGAGGGAGCTGTAAGAAAAAAGAGGCCCCTGATGGATAAAAGGAATGGAAGTAATATCTAAGTCGTGTTTGAAGGAGTGGGAGTGAGTCATATGGAGAGGACGAAGGGGGTGGCGAGGAGATGATAACCAGCTGTTCTCCATCACGGGGCAGCAGAAGAAAGAAAAAGTGTGTTAACAAAAAGCACAAAAGACTTGACATAAGGGAATCCTTTTTTGTCATAAAGGTTATCAAAAGCACAGAGGGGAAAAATGTAAGAACGGACTGCAAGATTCTTCCCCCCCCCCCCCCCCAGACATGTTGTTAGGGAAATGTCTCATTACATGGACTGGATGTAAGAAAACTTGGAGCAGAACGGTCTTCGGAAACCTCTTTTATTTCCTCATGAAATGTGAAATCTGCAGGCTGGGATGAAAGCTTGAGGGATAGGAAGGAGTGGGCAGAGGAAGTTTTACATCCCACCAGTGGTCAGTATTCTCTTTCCTCTCTACTTTCTTCCATATGTAGCTAAAACAACAACATTTTCACATAACTTAAGATTTTGGAGCCCACCAAAGTTGAGCAGGTGTCTCCATTAGCTAACAAGCTGTTGACTAAAATGCAGAGATATTGGAGAAGGGACAAATTTGTTTAACCCAAAGAAGCCAGGTGGCTTGGTACAAACCCTGAAGTAATTTCTTTCACATGCCTGCAAAGTTCTTAGGAAGGAATGCCAGATAGATAGCGACCATGCTGTCTCTTCTTCAGCAGGCAATTGGAAGCCTGCCTGAAACACTCTGCACATCCCACCCCAAACACATGTGTGTGTGTGGACACACAGCATCTTGGAACATGTCACACTGGGGCATCACAGGTAAATAGTAAAAATAAGACCCCAAACTGGTTAGTCTTTATTGTCACCTTGACTCAATTTGAATTCCCCAAGGGGACACACATACGGTGTACCTTGTAAGAGTGTCCCCATAGAAAGTAACTAAGGGGAAAATACCTTGGATGTGGCTGGCCCATCCATGGACTGAAATCTGGGGTGAATTACAAATGCTGAGCATCAGCAGTTATCTTTGTGCTGCCTGACAGCAGAAGTATGTGGACAACTGACTTGTGCCATGTATTCCCTGCTTAAACTATAGCTAAAAAACAAACCCTTCCTTTCTTAAGTTGCCCCTTTTCAGGTATTCTGTCATGAAACTAGGGAAGAGTAGCTCATGTAGTGGACCAAATCTAGTTGCTCAAGTCGTTCCCTTTGTAGCCCTCTGTCCCCATGCCTTCCCAAGGAGAATATTCTATACAGTAAGCACATGTTGAGGCCACTCGTGCAGGGAGCCTTCATTAAAACTTCCCACTCCATCTATGAAGCTCCTAGTCTCTGCATAATTGCTGTATTGGCAGAGATCTTACCCACACACTTGAGCCATCTTAAAGCACCTTTCACTTTTGAAATTAAAAACAAAACAAAGCAAAAAAACCGAAGGACCCCCCCCCCCCGCCCCACTCAGTCTGTAACCTCTGAGCCAATGAAAATAAAGAGTGAGCTGAATAATGTTTCATTAAGTTAGTACAACTCTGCCAAGAATCACACAGTCAGAAACTCACTTGTAAAACTGGCCATAAAGAATAATGAGAGAGGGTCGTATAAAAATCTTGAAATGGTGAAATCATTATACACACTGGGATTTAAGGTTTTGAACATTGGACATGTGTTTGTGTTTCTCTATGTCCCTTCCTCACTCCCTGCCTCTCTCCCTCCATTCTTCTCTCTCCCTTCACCTCTTCTGTACTCCCCTGCCCTCTTTTCTCCCTTTCTGTAAATAGAGATTTTAAAAATACTATTTCCCTGGAGTGAGCGTGGCTTCCTCGGTGAAGCCATTATGGCTAATAACAAGCAGAAATTTTCTTTCTTTCTTCTTTCTTTCTTTCTTTCCTTCTTTCTTCATTCTCCGCTTTCCTTATTAAAAGGAGGGAGGTTGGCGGCTTGCTGTTTTTCTTAAGCACGAACTATATTACAGCTACAAAAGAGAAACCTTTTCTCATTAATAACAAATTTTAAGTAGAGGATGAAGATGGTAAAGGCTGTATATTGATGGTATTACTTGATATAAAATATTATGGGTTCTGCAAAAGAGTAATGCATTGAAAACAACTTACCATGTGAGGAAAATCATGATATGACTGTGTATTATGCTCAAAAAACAACTGAGACACAAACACACTCATAAATCTCTGCCTAAAATAGACCATAAAATTCATAATATTTTCTTTGTGTGACACAGATCTATACTTATATAGGTATAACTTGTCATGGCTTGTCAACACAGATATATCAACCGATCCACCTAAATCACTCTTTGATCTCCAGAGCTTAGCTTGTAAAATTTGAGCACTTTACTTTCTCAGATCTGTGTGTTCAATACTTGTTCACCTGAGGGACTGCTCAGAAGCCAAAGAAACATATACCTAGCCATAGTTTTTTATCACACAGATTCCACAGGCAAAAATATACCTCTTTTCCCTCACTGTGAACTGTATGAACAAAACTTTTAATAAAAGCATCTTGGTAAAGCAGCTGTCAGCTTCTAAGAATCTGTTCTTGTGGTCAGCTGACTCCAAGAGAAATTAAGGCTGGCCTTCAGTGATTTAAACTATACCAAAGGGACTGACACTCAGATACTATAGCATATATATCTTGATATAGTTGTATCCTTAAGTTGATACAATTGTATACTTAAGTTTTATTTTATTTTAAAATTAAGTGCCTATGCATGTATCTGTTCACGTTAGTAAAGGCAAGAAGAGGGGTAAGATACCCTGGAGCTGGAGTCCAAACAACTGAGAAGGGAACTCTATAAGATCAGTAGACAGTCCTAATCAATGAGCCATCTCTTTAGCCCCAATTGGCTATGGAAGACACTTCCTTTTCCTATACACCTTTGCTTCCCTCTCTGGTGTTATAACAAGTGCCAGCAGCATATCTTTGGTCATTTGAGATAACTCGGTGATACCAGGTTGATTCTTTCAGTTGTGCCAAGGTATCTTACAAAGTACTGATTATTATTCACCTAGCTACTTCTTGGTCTCTAAGCCAAAGAATCAATATGAGAGGCTAGATAAAGAAACATATTGTGACCCTGATCTTTGCACCATTCTCCACTTCTCTCTCTGTCTCTCCCTCACACCCATATCCACAAGTGGAAAGCTTTCCTGCGAGCATCTCAGGGCTCACATTGGAAGGGCAAATTATCTTTGTATTCTGGTGTCAGATACACACCTGGGCTTGCATACAATATGCAAGGTTCCTAAGTCTGTTCTTTGTGGCCAAATCACATAACAGTACCTATAACTGCATCTCCATCGCAGGAAGGCTGTGATGATTAAAGTATGTGTAACCACATGCAAGGCAGCCTGTTTGCAAAGGCTGGTCGTCATCAGCACTCAATAGATTTTTCACTCTCTAGGTTTTCTGTGCTGTACATGGTACTTTTGCAGATAGGAAATATGCTTGTCCCTGCAAGAAGCAATTATGGTTTTGCAATAACACAGAAAGGTGGGTGAGCCAAAGAGTACTCAAGGAAATAAGCTATTTACTATTCTTTTAGTGATTTCCCCAAAGCAATTTCCCTAATGCAACTTCAAAGGGGAGGCCAGGAAATCTAATTTGGGTCACATTTGCTGGATATGTATGGGTTGGAGTTTTTCTGTGAAGTGCCCCATCACATGTCAAATTAGGGAAGTCTGCTTATCCCTGTTTTGACTTAATTACTGGCTAAGGGTTCCTCCCCTGTCTTCTATCCTTGCACAATCACTAAAATCATTGTCTCTCCTGGAGTTCAGTGTCAGTCTTTAGCAAAACTTCTGCAATGCCAATATTTTCTCTGAACCATTACTTGGTTTTCTGCTTGACAAATCTTGGCTCTCTCCTATGTCCACCTGGACCCCAAGATACTGCCACACAGCAGACTCTGTCTTTTGCACATGGCTTGCACCACTAGGTCAGGACATAGGGGGAGTGACCTATGAGACCCTCACTATTCCTCTGCATCATTCCTCCATTTGTTGGATGCCCCCAGTGTTGTATTTCGTGTCATTAGTGCATGTGTATCTGGAGGTGTATAAAGCATCATCTGTTGATGGATCTCCCCAAGACCAACCCAACAAAGCAGTACACTTACTGGAATTAATTGCAAGAACACAGATGAGTCAAAGGCAGTTAGATCACAGAGTAATCTCTTCTCATCCTGTCATTTTCCTTTTACAGAGTGGCTGCCACACTCTTAGATAAGGACCATCATCAGCCTCCTTTCTCTCTCTCCTGTTACTATACTTGACCTGGTGAGCATTGCTCGTGGGTTTTCACAGCTGTTCTATTTCAAGGTAGCCTTGCTCATGCCCAACCCAGGTGAGATAAGTATGGCATGGTTACTAACTCCTACTTCTCACTAACTGTACTTTCTGGCCAGCTCTTGGGCTACCCTCCATTTGGGGAAGATTTTAGTTCTTACTTGGTACACTTTATCAATACTATTTCTATCATATTTTTTCAGCTTCAATATTCACAAAGATTACTGTTGAATATCATAACCAGGGCCTCTATCAGTTTTTATATCTTTGTTCAAATTTTAAAAAGATAATCTGTCCTTTAGGTAGACCCCTCCATCCAAGGCACTAGCAAGAACTAGCTTAAACACTATGGAAACCATTCATCTCTCTTCCACACATTCTCCATCCCTTCGTCCTTACATTGCATCATCAGCCACATCTGGCAAAACCTAATGGCAGTTGATTCCACCTGTGGCCCTGAACACACCTCTGAGAAATCAGAGTATGACTGATGCTCTATTACACCCAACATTGATAAAATTACGAGTGTGGCCTTAATGCTTTCAGATGCATGAGCACACCTAATTGTTCTTCTGCCTAGGCCTGTGAGAGTGCTTCCTCATTCCAAACTTTGACTTTTGTACTGATGTTCTTTCAGTAGAATATTGAAACAGAAAGACCCAACTTCTTTGGGACCCTTCCATGTATGTGTACTCACCCGCCTCCCCTTCTACTCGAAGAGCCTGGATTTTCTAGTGCCTGCTTTCCTTCATGTCTGCCCCCTTAACTAAAACCAACCTCTGCATTCATGTAGGTCTCATCCTTTCATCTTATTAGGCACATGGCAGTACAACATCCTTCCTCCTGGGATCTGCTTCTCCTCCCTGGAATTTTCCTGGGAGGAAACAGTGATTCTAATATTTTGTCCTCATTAAGCAAAAACAATTGCATCGATTATTTCCCCTTCCAAGCATTCCTCACTCCCTTTTTCTCCACCTCAATATTCCTAGAATCCTTGAAACTGTCCATGCTCCTCTCTGAGTTGTTTCTACTAATTTTCATGCAGGCTGACGTCCACGTCCAGAGAGACGTCTCTGTCCTTATCATGTTCCCCCCAAAAAAGCATGCATGTAACAGAAATGGGTTTTTCCCGTTCTCCTCCATCACTCCCTCCTCTCTCTCCCCTTCTCTCTGCACACTTCCACCCATCCTGGGACGAGGTTTCCAGCCCAGACTGGCATCAAGCATCCTGAGTGGCTAAGGATGACGACAGTGCATCTGGCCTTGTCTGAGTTCAAAGCTAAGCAGTGTTGGACTGGTTAGTACTTACATGGGAAGAAGTGTTGTGAGTTTTCAGCCTCTCTCTTCTCAGAAACATATTGTTCTTCAATCTTCCCATACAAAAATTGTCTTCCATATCCATCTATCTGAAAGTGCATTCATTCCCCTTTTCCTAGTCTCTCTAACCCCTTGAAATTCAACTGCTCTTGAGCTGAGTCTCGGACCCTCTTTTCTTTGCAATTTAACTTCAGTGACCTCAACCAATTCTATGTCTACAAATGACGCCAGGAAACAGAAAATCTCCAGGTGTCTACTCTCTGCTCGCTCTTTCCCTTACATCTCAGTGACCATTTAACCCATCTGTCACCATAAACACAATCTCATGTTCCACATGCTAACCTGAGCCCCTGCTCTCAATAAACCTTCCTCTAGTTAACTCTCTTTTGGAATCGCAGCATTCTAGCTGGGACAGTGACTATTGTCATCAAGCTGACAGGACCTAGGACCACCTCAGAGACATGTCTCCAGGAATGCCTGTGAAGAAGTTTCTCGGTCAGCCTAATCCAGGTGTGAGAAAACCCACCCAAACCAATAGGCTGTACTATTCCATGGGCTAGAGTGCCAGTCAGAATAGACGGGAGAAAGCAAGCCACACAACAGCTGCTTCCTGACAGAAGGTGCAATGAGACAGCTGCATCGGGCTCCAGCTGCCAGAATGTCCCTGCCATGGTACACTCAAACTGTGAGCCAAAATAAATGCTAAGCTTTTGTGAAGTATTTTGCCCAAGGAGCAATAAAAGTAGCTAATACAGAGGCTAAGGTGTTACGAATAACACTAGCCTTTGATTCTTCATAAGCAAAGTCTAGATTCCTCCTCAAGCCCTTTATCTTAATTCTACATTTGTCGGCAGCTTCTGTTGGGTCATCCCTCAAATAGATCCATCCAGAAAGTAGTCAGTGCCATTCCAACCATTGCTTTTCTTTCTTTTTCAGCGCTGGCACCTCCCCCACTCCATCATGACAAAGGCTCTCTAACTGGCCTCCCCGGTTTTTGTCCCTGTATCTCATTTTCCTTATAATTAGTGATCTTCGTAGAATCCAAATGGGCCATTGTCTCTAATTTAGAGCCAGGCAGTGGTTCCGTATCTCATTTAAAATAATATCTGGACACCTCGAGATGCTATATAATGTGTCCTTGCGACTTT
Organism: Acomys percivali; assembly: GCA_907169655.1. Lineage (NCBI taxonomy): Eukaryota > Metazoa > Chordata > Mammalia > Rodentia > Muridae > Acomys > Acomys percivali. The sequence goes on from OU015744.1 coordinate 61,604,388, forward strand.
GTGTCTTACTAAAAATCTCCCTTGTGCAGCCATCTCTTGCTATTTCTGGAACATTCCTGGCACTCTGCTGCCTTGAGGTCTTTGTAATTGCTTTTACCTCTACCCGGACCTCCCAACCCTTAAATCTCTGTTCCCTCATTCCATGAAAGAGTTTGTTCATTCCCAAGTAGGAACTTGTTCACTCACTTCCTAGTCACTAATCCACTGGATAAGCAACAACTGTTATTTATTTTGGACTTGTCTTTCAAAGTACTCAAATTCCACTAGGAATTTGCTTTTGCTGTTTCTTGCTGATGTGAACACTACTTGGCTGTAGAAGATGGGAGTATATGTTGAGAGAGAGGACACTAACTACTTCACACACAGTCAGCACAACGTCCAGACTGACCCAGGCAGCCTCTCCTTCACCTGTAGGAAGGCAAGAGGAAGCCCTACCAGGCAGCACATCTAGAATGCAGAGTTGCGCTTCTCTGCCTTGCCAAAGCACCAATGGGGAGGCAGAAGGGGGGTTGAAAGGGAGTGGAGGAGGGACGCCAAGTCAAGTGTAGCATAGTCAAGATGAATGAAATACTGTAGCTGTTCTAGTAAGGACAGAATCTGTTTCCAATGTTAAGTTTACAAGCTTGTCTGCAGTTCGAATGGGGATGAAGTAGAGTTTGGCTTCTGGGGCCCATAAAAGAGCATAAACAGTTTAAAAGGCTGGGCTGGTCACTGTGCTAGGAGCAAAGTGAATAACTCAGGATTATTAGTGAAACGCCGCATTTTCTTCAAGGTAGATTTGTTTAAAGGTAATTCACTGATTTCTATGGGTCTACAGAGGAGACTTTATTGCTGTAACTTTCCTCCCCAGGAATGATCTGTGGCCATTTGTTGGCCTGGTGAGTTGGCTGAAAAGCAGCACAGTAGCTTCTGTGGAATGAACATGGAGCTTACGTTGTCTTGATTCTTCGAGGAACAGCAACATTAACCGTAACTCATAAGAAACAAAGAAATAACCAAAACTAGAGCTGTGTGTGGTAAGACCCTGTCGATCTTAGTCCATCCATAATAAATGGAGAAACACTACCCAGGATCGTTCTTACTATGTTGGGTAATATACAGATTCTGTAACACCAGAAAAGTCATTCAGGGAAATATATGGTTTAAAAATAACAAAAGGGAAGGAGTGCCATAGTTTTCTTAGGTGCTAAGCTTTTAAAAACAAACAAGCAAAAAAGATGGACAATAAATCTTAAGTGATAAAAACGTAGCAGAAGAGCATTAACTCTGTCATGGTGAACACCAAGTAGTGACTGAACGTTCAAGTGATAGAGCTTTGAAGAGAGTGAGGTGTGCATGCTGGAGCGTCCCAGAGTCAGGCACACTCACCGCTGTTCTCTTCTCCACTGGCACCGGCCTCTGCCATCTCCGTGCCATCCAGGTCTGGGTCACAGACTAGATCCAATGTTCCATCCACTGGGCATGATGACTCCTCTTTCTGCGTTATTTTGAAAACAAACAAACAAACAAACAACAACAAAAAGTTTTATAGAGATGTGTTAGCAACTGAATACAACTGAATAATACTTTCAGAATCTTGAAGTTATATCAGAGTTATATGTGATTAAGAATTGCAATAATGGTCGGTTTTTTAACGTTAAAGTTACTCTTTGGATGCAAGAAGGAAAATAATTAAAGCATTGAAAAAAGATCACCACCATGGTTCATGCTTCTGGGCAGTCTTCTGAAATTCCTACACAGGGCCAGAGGGATCTAAGGCGTTAAGAGCACTGGCTCTTCTTCCTGAGTTCAATTTCCAGCACCCACATGGTGGCTCACAACCGTCTGTAACTGCAGTTCTATGGGATGTAATGAATGCCTACTTCTGTTGTGCACGCATGCAGACAAAACACCCATATACCATATACATAAAACACATAAACAAATCCTAAGCAAACCTATACACAGCACTTTCCTTGGACATGTAAGGTTTTCATTCTTTCAATCCTTCAGCTATAAAGCAGTGGGCTGACAACTCAGAACTTTGACCAACAAATCAAACACCCAGGAAGCTATCAAAAACAAATGGAAAAAAAAAAAAAAAAACACAAGTCATCTTCATGATCCTGTGTTATTTTCTACAATATACAATGTGAGAGGAATGGGAGAATTTACTAATTAGGGTAGAATTACTTCGCCAGATATGACTGTTGGCATTAGAAATAAACTTTTCAAAGGAAATTAATTAACTTTAAAATCAAGCCATCACTTAAGGCAATAACTTCTTTTTCACTTAGGTGCCTTCCTAAAACACACTAAATCAAATTATTCTAGTAGAGTATAATTATTCTGGCATATCACATTTTTAAATTATTTTGGCACAATCCTGAGTAATTTTCTACTTTATATACCACTTCCCGCTCTCAAGAGCAAAGAGGAGTCCATTGAATAATTAAGAACCATTCATCCAAAGTATCTTCTAATATTCATTTATATACCTCATGTTTTTAATTTTTATTTCCTACAGTTATATATATATACACACACACACACACAACAAGCATTTACTACTGATTTAAAGCAAACTTTCTCACACTTATGATTTTCTACCACACTGAATACTTAAGTCAGTGTGATTTCAAGCAGAAGGAGAGACTGTCTTCTTCCTTCAGAAGACACACAGGTGCAAGGTGTACATACCTGACTGTAGTAAAGTCAAGATGCGCATGGCAACTGTACTCAACTAAAACCGCCAGCTGGTGCCCTGTGACTCTCCTCCCTATAAATCTCAGAGAATCAAGAACTTCCAAGGAAGACACAACATTTTCCATTATGCCACATTATGACGTAAATAAAACCACAGGTTTTACCTGAAGAAATTAGTCACTATTTATTCTTCATACAAAACTCACTTCTATGCCATCTGACACCTCCACGGGCACAGAGGTCACTCATGAGAATCTAACTGTATTGACCCTCATACATGGTGAGAATTCACACAGTGCGCACAGCAGTCCCACTTACTTTGAGGGCATAGAGGCCTGACTTCCCAGGGATTTTGAAGAATGTTCCATCCCCTATCCGTGTGTTAGTGTGAAGCATGGCATTCAGGCAGGCTAACGGAGAAGTTCCACTAGAAAAAGAAAGGCGTGCACAAAATGAGCCTGGCTGAGACACAACTTATTAAGCAAAGCCATTCTCTGAGTCTCAAAAGAAAACAAAAATCAAAACAAAACAAAAACCTCTTTACATGCCTTTTTAGAACATCCTCCCACTCTCGAAACATCTACATTACAATAAAGAGCCTGCGTAGTTTCCTCAAAGTTAATCAGATTCATCTGTTTTACAGACTTCAGGCAAAAAAATCTCTTCAACGCAACCAACATTGTACTTTAAAGAAACCAAAGCTCAACCTTTTATGTATTGTTATTTTGTAAAAGAACATGATGAAGCCTTAGTTTTAAAATAGTACAGACAACTTGCTGGTTGCACTTGAATGATTAAAAAAAAAAAGTTCAATGCCCACTCCATCTCATAGGTTGAAAAACAACAAAAGAATAGTAAAAAACTAGAGGAGAACCGATTTGAAATTGTAAGTCCTGAGGCTGCTTCTAGTATTGAATTGCTCACACGGCAAATTAAGAATTTACAAATCCATTCCTATCTGTCCTACAGCCTCTGCAATGTCAACTTTTCTTTGTATATGTGAAACAAAGAAATGTGCATTTGAGCGTTTGGTCCAAATAACAACTACATCTGTAGTAAAGATGTAATGAGATGAGTTGATAAATCAATATTGAAAAGAAAGCACACTATATTAAATAATGATTAAAAATATTAATGTGCACAAGCACAGGCACTTGTGGATTGTATCCAAAGCCTTAGAAAGATGTTATTAAAAGGGACTTCATGTGTGTATTTTAGTGTACTTGCAATTTAATACCTTTACAAGCTAGAATTTAAAGGTATAAATATTGTTTTGACTTAATTATGTGTGTATGCAATATTATTTCCCACCATTCCAAAATATCAGTATTGGGTTAGATCAGTTCTGACTAGAAGCCCTGCCCTACTCCACAAGACCCTTAAGAGTTATAAGATTTTAGCCTCAAATATTTTGAAACAAAGGAAGCTTTTAAACAATGAAACTTTGAATTTTAAGTAAAGCTACAATTTTATGCTACTAAATTTTACTAAAAGCCAAGATGATCAAATCTCTTATTTACTATGAAAGCTTTCTGGTAAAATGAAAGCAACAAGATTGCTGAATTGCAGGAACACACTATCGCAAGTCAGCATGGATAGGCATCCTGTCCTGAAGGGTTGAGAGCATTATAATAACGCGAGTCTTCTTTATTATTTTAGGAAGCAGTGTTGTCTGTGCCAACATATAAATATAATTCCATTGGGTTTGACAGGAAACAATAGTCCTAATATAAATTTGGTCAGAGAAGAATGTGGCTGCGACATTGTGACTCACGTGGGAACAGTGCTATGGCCTTATGTAATGTCTCTCCTCATGAAGATCCTACAAGCTCACTGGCCTCATTTCATTATTTTCCCTCATGAAAGATGTTTGCTCATATGTAAGTGGGCCCAGCCATAGCTATAAAGAAAGAATAGATTCATCTCCCTGGAACTATCTCTCTCCAAATGAATTCCAGATAAATAATGCAGCACATGTTATACTGAACACTGCAAAAATATGTAATTTTTATACTCTACTCTCCAGACAAAAGCACAGAAATTTTGATGCTGGAAATGGTCGTGCCAGATTTCAGGAGTTTTAAATCAGTAAAACTATCAGAAATGCAGAGTTTCTGCAAAGACTTGACAAGATGTTAACATGACAAATCACATGGACTCCAATCCATAAAAATTACACGTGGTAGGTCTTTAAAACCATAACTTAACAGAATCCTCCACCTAACATGGAACCCCACCACAGCCTACTTCATTCCCAATGTACACAACTCCAAGCATGTGGGGTTAGAATGTTTATGAAAAATGTAAATTTAAAGGCAACTGAAAATACAGAACAAACATAACACAACTATAGTTTACATTTTCTAAGGTAAACATGATTGGACAGGATAAATTGGCAGTTTTATGCAGCTTCATGCTATGGTTAATATCAGCATTTGTGCTAAGGACTTCATCTCATACAGACATTAAGTTCTAATGAGCACAAATGTATTGCTAAGTTACACGGCTTACTAACTTACTAAGCTCAAGATTTACAATGGGAAAAATATTAAAATCTATAATTGTAAAGTGAGATAGCTCGAAAACTCTTTTAATTTCCCCAAATATTTCCCACAAGAAGTATATGGAATTTGTTTTGATTTAAAATTACATTCATATTTTTAATTATTATAAAATATTTTTGCAACTTAACTCACTCTGATTAGTCACCCAGATTTAACGTGTCAATTGTATTTCTACATAAAATTCATCTACATATCATTATTTGGGCCTATCTCATTTAAAAACAATGAAAAGTTATCATCTAATGATACCAATGCTTCTTAAAGGAAACAAATAAATCCAATGTAATATACACAATAAAAAGTGCACCTTTAAGGTATTCTAGCCTCCATCTTTACTTCTGGCAAATAAACTCAATTCTATAGTCCACATAATCCAACCTCCTTTTCTTGAAAAATAAGTGTGTGATCTCCCTTAACTGATTTATAACAAAAATATGTGGAAGCCTTATTTGTAAGATTTTATTATTTCATATTCATAAAAATGCAGTATCATGCACACAGCTATGGCTATGGAGGAGGATGAAACAAATGTTTCCCATATCTGAATCCTCAGACTTTTCTGTACAGTTGATGCAAAGATTAACCTTATCCATCAGAACTGAACACACAAGCTTCAGAGTGGAACATGTATTGTGTGTGGCGCACCATAAAGCATCAGCATCTAGACAAAATATCTCAGAAATTTCAGGAGCTACTTACTTTCTAACAGGATGGGTTGGTGGAAGGATGACATCCATTTGCACAAGGAAACAAAGGACAAAGAAGAAAACAAAGTTAATTTTCTCATACAAAGATTTATTTCACTATGTCAACAAATAAGCCAATGTTTAAGAAGAATGGATTTGGCTGCCCGCGGTTGGTTAGGAAGAAAAATAAAGACATTAGGCTGTAGGGCGACTGTGACCTCTTCTCTATCACTTCTAAAATGTCTCCACTAGGCTGGCAATGAGCATGGAAAATGTAAGAAAAAAATAAATAAGCAGGGTTCCTCGCCCCACCCCTCTACTGTACAGGCCGTGTGGCTGTGCTGTTCTCAACACACCTGCCGGGGTGGAACTCCTCTACTGGCTAGCTTTTTCCCCCTGGACTACAGGCTTGTGGAACCCTTCCGGTTTGTTTCACTTCCCACAATCCCTAAAGCAGAATAAGGGTGGGATTTGGAGGCAGGGAACAGCATAATTTAAACTGTCTAGACATCAAGGAACCCCCAGAGACACTTTGCAGAGCTCTGGTGCTATGTGAAATACAGAGAAACCATTTCTTTCTATCATCAAATTGCTGATGGAACACATAAAATTTACCAACAGTGAATGCTGAGTGCAAAGAATGGACAGCTTGTCTCTTCAAGTAATGTGCAAAGCCAGCAGAGATGCTGGGAAATGTGATTGAAAGAATGTTCGCAGATCTGACAAAGCCCATCTCAATCACAGGTGTCCATTCCTTCACATATAAAAATAGGGTTTCGGAAGAACAGTTAAGTCACATAAATCTGAAACTACTTTATTACATTAATGGTGTTTTTTTTTTTTGACAAAATGTTAGAGTCTGTTTCTGGTAAATGTTTCAAAATCTCATTTTTCAAACATATGAATATGAAAAATTAAGGCTATGCAATGTAAGTCTAAAAACTCGCCAAACTCAATAAGCAATTATGAAGCTCCCTTATTAGCAAGAAACCATGCTAAGTGCTATTAATATAAATAGTTATATGCTCACTCTCCTTTCATAAAGGAATTGATAACAGCTTCCTACAAATATTTCCACAGTAAGCTCTGAGGACATATCTTCATTTTTATAAAGAACATTTGCAAACATAAATGATGTGAGATCTGTAGGTTCAGATAGGCTCTTTCTGCTTCTTTGTGAAAACTGAACTGTTTATACTCAGAAAGTGTACACTTAACTCTATGTTATATTTTACAAATTATGCTCTGGAAATGTTAAACAATGAGTACTGTATCTTCAGTTATTTTCACTATTTGTATGTTTACTAGACATAGGCCTACCAATGGAGAAGAATTAGTCATATCACCAGTGAGTGTGGTGCCTTCTAGGCACACTAATGACATGGTGCATGCTGACTGATAAACCAGTAACTTGGACTGAAAACACCCTAGAAAATCAAGAACACACTAACTTGCTGCTATGAAATATTACTGCCAGTAAAAGCTGAAATACTTTCAAAGCCAGATCCTGTGAATATATTATGTGAATAATCTATGCATGTAAAACATCTAGGAAATGACAGATGAATAATCCCAGCACAGAATGTGCATTTCACAGGACTGCAATAACCCTGACATTTGAATTTTGAGAACAGAATCTCCATGATTTGTTGAAGAAAGTCTCTAGAGAGTTCAGCGAAGTCTGAGAGGTAGGAAATAACAAGATCGGAATTCAGAAAAGTATAAAATAAATATGAACCAAACTGACTCAAATAAGAGATGGCTCAAAGGAAGACATGTTGTAAGTTTATGTGTGATGATATATACATCATAATTTTTCAGTACTAGACATCAAGCCCAGAGCTGTGTGTGTGTTAGGCAAGTATTTCACCACTGAGTTACATTTCTAGCCCGTCCATGACTTTCAGTATTCTTTATATCTCTAAGGGAAAGTCACAAATGGAGTCTTAATGTCCATTGAACAAGTAAAGCCACCAAGGCATGTTATCAAATAACATGATTTAATTCAAGAAAACACAACCAATTTAAAAATTTAACACATATCTCTAACAGCCTTGACTTATATGGAGACACGTCTTCTTAGAATGTTATTCTTAGACATTTGAGATGAGAACTTTGTCCATGTTATAAAGACCACCAAGTTCCTGCCTGATGGATTACAGGAATCCATAGGGATGCTTACTTTATTGACATGCCATCTTGAAAAGATTTAGTATTTATGTGGACAGCAAGAAACCTAAATTCATTGTAAATATAAACAAAAGATATAATTTATATTATATAACTTTCAAATAGTCTGCCAAACATAAGGCTAGGTCATCCCTTCCAGTTACAGACATCCTGTGGGGTACATGCTACAAGTGCACATTACTACTGCCAACTATCTCATACAGCTATGCGTGCTATGTGTTGTCATAGCATCTGGACTACTACAAAAGCTAGTCAAACACAAGTAAGACTTTGGCTTTGGCCTCCAGAGATAGTCTAGGTACAACTGAGGTTGAACTATTTACTAGACATGTCACATTGAACTGGTCTATCTTGATGTATTAGGTCCATCAAATACAAAATGTGAACAACAAAAGTTACTATGTCATAAAGGACTACACTAAGGCTGTGCTAAAGCACAGATAGAATTGTAGACTACGTTGGTACATTACAGGGGCTCAAGAACTTCTGAGCTATTCACTACATACCCTACCATTACTACTGAAAGTGAAAAACAGCTTCAGGTCCAAATAATGTCAACTGGAAAAAAACCTGGCATTCATTGCTCATGATGAAACTTGACTGGATACAGTTCTATTTAGTATCTAATTTTATTTTCATCTCATAGTAAAAATTAAGTGAATACACGCACGTGGGGACACTTGGTGAACAACCTGTTACACATATTATAGGAAATAAGGGAGGAGAAAGATAGAAATGGATATCTATCATTATGACCGTCACTAATTCAGAACATTTATAGTATGTCTAAGCATTTGCCAGTATTCTTTATTCTTCATATTCCTTACAGTCATCATAAGGTGTCAGCACAATTCCCAGCCCAACAGCTGTGACTGAGGCCTGGAGACTAAGAAAGACATCAAATAACAAGCAAGCACTAGACCAAACTCTAACTTTATTCCCAGGCCCAGGCTCTCTGAAGCATCTGGCCTCAACCCACAGAACTGTCCCCTCCCCTGAATACTGAAAGGAGGAAGAAAAGACACAAGCTAAAAGCAGATACTGTGGAGGTTAAGATAGCCGAGGCTGTCTCCACTCAACACTCATGACAACTACCTCCTAAGGGTTGATTTCAGAAGCTATGAAGACCTGGGCTGTAGAAGCCAATGGCTGCCTGTCTTCCTCAGGTAATGCTAACCCTGACAACTAAGGAAGAGAGAGCTTTGAGAACATACAGTGGAGGAGTCAGAGCCATAATTGAGATGCCTCTGTAGAACTATATCATTAAAGGAAAAAAATTCTATTCGTTGAACAAACATTTACGCAAACCCTATATAAGTCAAGCTAATCCTCAAATAAATTTGCACTCTGACAGAGCTTTGCACATAATAGAAATGTATGCTGAGCTGAGATGAATTCTCTGAATACATATGAAAGGACAGCAGACTCAAGAGAAAGGCAGCCTTAGGCATGTTTCAAACCAGAGGCAAATCATTTGGAATTTAAATACTGCCTTTTAGTGTATTCCAAGGGGATGACTGCCATCAGTCCAAATGCAGCAACAGTCAACCCACAGACACTCTGTACCATTCCTCCCCTCCACGCCAGGCCAAAAGATATATTTCCAAATAAATATCTCCAAAAAATTGGTCTTCCAAAAGTAAAATATTGAATTTCATATGCCAATGGACAAACATGAAATACAACATGGTAGATTTGTCTCATAATAGACTGTCAGCCCATACTGTGCTCCATAGACAGCTGACCATCCTCTCAAACCACATGAGAAACAGTTTAACACAGCAACAAGTCGGCCTCCATCTATGGGATGTTACACTGTGTGATGCTGCAAAAATACCACAAATGATGGTAGAGAAAACATCTTTTTATGTTCCCACCTCCAACCTTATTGAATAAATCAATAATACATATCAAAATTACAGAAAACTACATTTTGACTTTGTTCCCTTTCCATATAATAAAAGAATACATCAAAACACAGCCTGGAGAGATGTGCACTGTTATTTTATGTCGGAAATTTTTATGGGACAATCCTATCTATATTTACCTAGTTGGAGTCACTAGGAAAATTATTTAGGAATATTCACTCCCAGAAACAATTAGTTTGATTGCTCAAATGATAACATTATTTTTAAGAGTATACAAAATATGTATTTTTAAAGATGTGTTTATTTTTTATTTTTTGTGTATGAGTTGTTTGCCTACAAAACATATGCACTATAGGCGTGCCTGGTGCCTGCGGAGACCAGAGGAGGATGTCTGATCCATGACATCTAGGGCTTAGGATAGTTGTGAGCCTCCATGTGGGAGCTAGGAAACAAACCCAGGTCCTCTGCAAGGGCAGCAAACACTCTTAACCACTGAGCCATCTCTCCATTCCCTAAAACATTTATTTTATCCCATAACACAATACAATGTGCTGATTGCTTCCTATACAGCTCTTAGAAATCAAAAGATATAGCCAGGAACTTTAGGTAGCACTGAAAAATATACCTACCGAAAATTGAGAATGGCATGTTTTCAAGATTGTACTGGACAAGGAAAACACCTTTTTCCTGGTTCCTTTGGTTCCTCCTCACCACTCCTAACTAAATTACCCATTTCTTTTACCCATATGAACCCTCACTGAAGCTCACCTTAAATCCACGTTCTATACTTTCACGTGCTCTAACACACTCTCACTCACAGGAGGGACATCCCATCGTCTCTAAACGTCCTCCCCGATTTCAGCATCTCCTGGTTCAATTTGTCCTCCTCCTTAAGAGCAGCTGCAGAGTCTCCTCCATCTCTAGCAATCAGGGACTGAGCAGCTTTGTTACGTGACGACAACTTTCCCTTCCCTACTGCAGGAAATAATAAGCACACTGGCAAGTGAGTCTCATAGAACCCACTTGGCACCCATCTCAGCCTCATCTGCTCCAACGCTCCAACTGCTCAACTCTGCTCAGGAGGCTGCAATGCTTCCATGGCTCTCAGCACTCTGCTTTGGCCCATGGGATGCCATGTGGCAGGAATTACCACTCTCACCAACAATGCTTAATCTTTGCATCCAAAATCCAAAGTCTAAAGGAAATTTTAACTATCACACACAAGGTGACAACTTTGTGCTCCAGGGAGATCCCCTTTCTTCTGGGGACAGTCTCAACTCTTGGTTACTTTCTCATGCTTCATCTTCAAAAGCTGTATATACAGGATACCTTCCCACCCTCACCAGTTCCAACTGGTTTGAAAACCTCATAAGAAAAAAAAATGCCTATTTATCTTTGTACTGTCTGACAAGCTAGCTCAATATACTCTGATGGTATTTATTATTCTAATAATGTTGCAATCATAACAAGGAAGGCACAGAAACTCTGCAATGAATATCACCAATATTCTTTTACTAAACTGCTCCAATCAGGTCTGCCTGCTCCCTACACACCAAGCCGTCTAGGGTGTATACATTATGCTTGCATGCACAACAGCTCTTTTTAATGCCCCCCTCTCTTTTTTAATATGATTCCAGCATAGCAATCAATAAAATACTCTTAGCATCCATACCAGGAGATAGCTGGATAAAGTTATCTCTGTGTTCATAGTTGTTGGGAGTTTTCTATACTCTTTGGAATATTAATACAAATATAGACAACAAAACAACATAAGTAATTTTCAGTTGGAATGTTAGCTGTGAAACACACACACACACACACACACACACACACACACACACACACTAAACAAAATAACTCATGCATGCTTAGCCTCCACAAGGACAGACCTTGTTAAGAATGAAGCTAGCTAGAACAAAGTAAAACCAATCATGGGAAAGGGAAGAAAATGAAGTCCAGAGAATCCCCTACATTGAGTATTGAGGATGAGTCAATCCATGCCTAAGTTAAATAAAGCAAAAGTGGCCTGGTGACCTTTCCCACTTGACTAATAGAAAGCCTGAGACAAAGAAACTTAATTTATCAAAGCAATTATTTCCCTACCCATCACATGATAAGAACACAGGTGTGGGCTTTTAAAATGTATTTTATTACATTTACATGTTTATTTTGTGTATGTGTATGTGTGTGCATGTGTGTTATTAAACAAGGGTGGAAGTCAGAGGCTAACTGGGAAGAGCGGGTTTCTTTTTCCACCATGCTAGTCCTGGGAGCTGAACTCAGGCAAGCAGGATTGGTTGCAAGTACCTTTATCTACTGAGCCATCTCACTGGCCCAGCTAGTGTGTTAAGAATCCCCTGGTACATTTATAGCTAAAGTCTTAAGTCAATCTGTAAATGCCACACTATTAGCTTTTCAAAGTGTGTTCAAACTGGGCACCTGACTACATGTTTCTCTCATGTCGATAGTGAATGCACTAATGGTATCTGCTGTCCGCCATGGCCTCTACTGCCCACTACAAGCATTGAGGCTTAAGCTGATCTGACAGTGCTAGTTTCTGGACCGGTGTTCTGACTCTATTAATGATTCTCTATGCTCCCCGCACATTCAGGGACTGTTGATAAGTTAACACTTCACAATTACAGAGAGGAACACAATTCTTCAAGATTTGTAGCAAAGAACACAACTGGAAGCCTGGCATATCCAAGAATTGGCTGAGGCTCTCCTGACATGGACATTGTGAAATATTCTTCTGAGAATATAAGCTGATATTACCCAACTTGGCAATATCTAGTAAAAAGAATCTATATGTTATGTAGATCAACAATTCCATTTTTGCTATAAGCTCTAGAAGAAAATTCATATTTTTACTGAGAAAGGCTTTTAATATGTGATAAAATCTTAGATCAAAAAAATCTTCCCATGTAAACATACTGTGTAACAATTGAAGTGTTTATTATAGAACACTAAAACTGTAACATAATACAGTTATGTAACATAATACATTTAGTTTGTATGTTATATTAATCACTCACACAGTGAAAGAGACACTTGTGTAGATTGGTTATTGTATAGCTATCTTTCAGAAACAAATTTCAGAAGTGGAGTTTTTAATTTGAAGGGTCCACTAAGACTGTTGAAAGTTATCTTATAACTAAAGTACCTTGTCAATAATGGCTAGTATCGATCTTTGGATCTGTGAATTGAGAGGTTCTGGAAAAGCATAAAGGAGAAACAAATGAACAGAAAGGAATGCCCTGTGAAGCCCTTTCCTTCATTGCCATTTCTAAAGCAGTGCCTTTGAGGGAGAGTAAAGAAGAGGCCAGAGTCAAGAGAGAATCAAGTAATGCACAATGGTGCATCAGACAGTGTATAATCTTATTGTTTTACTTTATTTTTTGAGATTATAATTGTAACACTTTTCCTTTCTCTTCCACCCCCTCCCTTCAAATGCTACCATGACCGCTCCTTGCTCTTTCTCAAATTCATGGCCTCGCCAGGCGTGGTGGCGCACACCTTTCATCCCAGCACTCGAGAGGCAGAGGCAGGTGGATCGCTGTGAGTTCGAGGCCAGTCTGGTCTACAAAAGCAAGTCTAGGACAGCCAAGGCTACTCAGAGAAACCCTGTCTCAAAACACACACAAAAAAAATAATGGCCTGTTTTTCATTAATTTTTGTTACAAGCATATGTGTGTGCAAACACATATATATTCCTAAATATTATGCATGCAAACTGCTCAGGCTGTATGTTCCTTCTGTGTAGGTTTTCAAGGCTGACCATTTCTTATTGGATAAAAGATGGGTATGCTCTTTCCTAGGAAAGACTTTTTCTGCCACTCTCAGCATTTCATTGTTTTTTTTTGTGTGTGTGATTATTTATGTAGGATTGAGGCCCCCTGACCTTTCCCTTCCTCCACAGTAGTATGTCTATGGTTGTCCCAGTCATGTTGGTGGGACTTTATGGGTGTGGTTTCTGACATTTCTAGGAGACACAACTTCATTATAAACTCCTCGTTCCCTTGACTCTTAAAGTGTTTCTAACCCTCCTTAGCAACATACACTGAGCCTCAGGTAAAGGAGTTACTGTGCCATGCAATGGAAATTGCCAGAACTTCACCAGCACAACCATGGTGGAGCCACGGATGGTCACAGATGTGCAGCACAACTTGAGGAACTTGTGGACAGAGAGGGCATTTAGCCTCATAGTACAGAGCTCACCTAGCAAGGGGAGGCCTTGGGTTCTATCTCCAGCCAAATGTAAATGAAAAGGCACGGACTAGACATGTCAGATAAGTATTGGGGGTAGGGTTTAGTGTTATTTCAGGGACTATAGGTAAGCTGCTGTATTACTGATTAAGTTGGACAACATAGAAGAAGAAGGTTTGGAAACAATCGTGAATTTACTTCTGGACTTTAAAGATAGGCAGACGAACTTCATATATGCTCATAAGAGTTGGTGTTGGGATTGGTGACCATCAACACACAAAAGACATTTAATATGGGGACACCTGAGGCATCTCAGATAGAGGGGAAGAGAGAAAATTATTCATTTGAATTAATTATATTCCAAACTTCAAAAACATATTAAAATATTACTGACATCAAAGAGAGGAGAAAATGTTATAAAGATTTCATTAAAATACTATTACATATTCCTTAATATAAATACATGATCATTTTAGAAGCTGAAATAAATCTCAATTTTTCAGTACAAATGATCCATGCATAGGAGGTAACCTAGAAGATCTTGCCAGTAAGATCTTAATAGAATTTTCCTTTTGAAAATTATACAAGAACATAGTTAAATATTTGCCAATGGATTAAAGAAAAAATGACTCCAGATATAACACCTCAAATATTTTAAACTTTGCATTTTGCAACCTTTCTTCTACCCTAATTTTGCTTGCTTCTGTTTTACTTTAGGTAGTTACATATTACCTAAGTACCATATAAGACTATTTCATTTTTATAACATACTTATTCTGACCCTGCTACAAAAGCACCTTAAGTGTTAAAAGGTTGATTGGTTAAATATCCTATATTCTTGTGCTATTCAATGGTCTTCAACCCTTTTGTATGTTAGAATTGAGAGGAATTTTTAAAATGCCAGTTTCAGGACTCTATGCCTTCTAAGCAACAACAAAATAGCAGTAAGGCCCTAGAACTATTGTTCTTGTTGACGTCTCTGAGCGCGCCGTGCATGCGGTCAAGTGTCCCATTGATGCCACCTGTGATGGCTAAACTCATAATCAATTGAAATAAGTGATCAAAGAAACATCTCAAGTCTTCTGGGCATGGTGGCACATGCCTGCAATCCCACCACTCTGGAGGCAGAGGCAGGCAATTCTCTGTGAGTTTGAGGCCAGCCTGATCTACAAAGGGAGTACACGACAGCCAAGGCTACATAGAGAAACACTGCCTTGAAAAAAAGCAAAAGAAAAAAGAAAAAGAGAAACTTCTTAATCTTTATTGTTTGGTTATAACTAATCTTATGTTTTTAAGCAATATTTGTAGAGATGAAATAATTAACTCATAGGATACGGGTTATGTAAAAATTGTTGTGTGAAAAATACCAAAAGGATTTGAAAAGCATTGTTTTGGTTTACACCTTCACCAATAACAAATGAATGGGTAGGAGTATCATTTGGAGAAAAATAAAAGTGCATGGGTCAATTAATTAATTAGATAAATACATAAACAAAAAATCACCAAGGATGGCTTTAATCTTATTTTTTATTAGTGTTAGAAAGACCAAATGATGACCCACATATCTATTTATTATTTTGTTTTATACATTAGCACACATTTGCGCATGTGTCTGGACCATTGAAGTTCCAAGGCCATTATTACTTTTATTTTTAAATAATTTCTTCTATGATTGAGGGGGACCTCCTCCCCCTGTATATGCTCATAGGGTATCAAGTCTCTTCTTGGTAGCCTGCTATCCTTCCTCTGAGTGCCACCCTCAGTCACAGTCATAGAGGAGGGGAGTAAGGGGAAAATGGGAGGGAGGGAGGAATGGGAGGATACAAGGGATGGGATAACAATTGAAATATAATAGGAATAAATTAATAAAATATATTTTAAAAAGTGAAAAATTAATTTCTTCTAATGCATTTAGCATACTAAAATATTTTCCTTGTGAGTTAATTGCCATCTTCTGTTATTCCTCATACACATATGCATGAGAAGCCTCAGGACCTTCATCCTTCCCTGTACTTCACAGATACCATTGCTTGAATGCCTGGTGTCTCAAGATCTGTGCCTTTATCAACATCAAACACACTGGTCCAATAGTCCCCTAGTCCAAACGGAACTCTTGGTTTGCCATGACTCCCTACAGTCCCGAAAGGAAGAGAGGCGTTCTCCCGTCCACTACTTCTCGTCTGTTCCCTCCGAGCATTCTGTCTCTGGCTGTACTCATCAAAAATTCCTTCATCAGCAGAATGTCAGGAGAACTCAGCTCAGAATTTTGCTGGCTATGAGAAAATTTTTACCTTTAAATGTTTGATAAAGGAAACAGCTAAAAATAATTAGAACAGCCACTGCTGTTTAAGATTGGTATTTGTAACAATGATTTAACTTAGCTTTTTCTCTTCTTATGATGGCTTCTATTTTCAATGTTTTGTCCAGGGGTGTAATTCTTATTGGACATATGAACATATTTAATAAATACACCTTAATAAAATGCTTGATGAAATTTAAATATCATAGTATTCTGCTAGGATTGAATACATCTGTAAAATGTGAATAGAATTACATAGTAAGAAAACAAACTATTTTATGAAAGTGCTAATTTCAGGGTAATGCTTCTAATGAAAACTACATTTTAAAAAGGAAGTATTAATAGAAAGATGTGTGGATTCACATGTTCCTTCCCTTCCCCAAACTTAGTATGTGACAACATAAAAACATCATGTAGGCATCAGCAGCAGGTCCAAACAAGGCACAGTTCATGCGATTCTTATTTTAAGTCCATCATCATGGAAAAGTGATGCAGAAGAGACAGAAGTTGACTGCAACAATCTCAGAAATAGGTGTGGCACAAACCGACAGCAATCGTCTTAATTCACGGGTGGGGAACGGGTGGTAAGTAAGACAAAGAAGACTGTGGATAAGATCAACGCAAATGCTTAAAGAGAATGCATAATGATTGTGTGTATATGTGTGGGTGCAAGTGTGCTCGTGTGTGCAACTGTGTATGTCTGTGTGTATAATTGTGCATGTGCATGCAGGCATGTGTATTGTGTGGGAGTGTAATTGTGTGTACATGTGAGTATGTGTGAGGGTGCATGTGTATGTGAGAGAGTGTGCATGTATGTATGTGTGGGTGTATATGTGTGTGTGCATTTGTGTGAGTGTGTGCATGTTTGTATGTGCAGGTATATGTGTGTGTGTAAACAAACTTCTGCTTTACGATAATAAAAATTTTCTTAGGAGAATGTATATTTTGATCACCCCATGAAGAGATATGCAGTTTTGGATAAAACAAACTTTCGAATACCAAATTTGACAGCAATACCAACATTCCAATCAGGGCCACACAGTATTCCTTCCAGAGAACAGTTAACTCCAGCCAGGATGATGGAGAAAACACAGTGCAGGTAGAAGGCAGGAGAATGGCTAGCTAAGGCGAGAATTCAAGAGAGATCACCGCAAACCTGTGCATCCACTTCACTGACCAGTAGCAACTGAGTTAATAGCTGTGAGTGTTCTAGAACACTATCCCTTCTTTTGTAAATACGGGAGAAATGTTCTTCTCTGCCTTCATCTTGTTATATTCCCAAATGCCACAACTTGGAATGCCATGGCTTCTGGCTGTTTGTCAGACGCTAAATAGGGAGAGCTCCGCTCTAGTCACTGGATGTGAATTACTATTCCGGAGGCTCCAGACTGCCACTGACTTAAGCGTTCAGGAAATAGTTCCTTCATGTGCTTGCCACCCACTTTCATGAAATCAAAAGCTCACTCCAGATGAGGCAGAATATCTCAGGGTGCTGTGTCCGTCTCTAAACACCACTTCGTAACCTGTCAAGATACTGTGGATGCTGAGCAGAGCTCCATTTAAAGAGCTTTTCTGGCAAAGCAAGTGCACCCCTGGGTGCCAATAGGACAAACAGCATCAGCAGACTGTGAGAGGCTAGCCACAACAGCTTAAATAACTTCCAGGGACCTTCCTATTGACAGTTTAGGGGGATATCAGCTCTGGTTTGGTTGTGGGTGGGGCAAGGAATCTATTGCAATGATAATAACTGCCCAGCCACATCAAAACAAAGACTACCTGGAGGGGCCCAAACTTTATGGAAATGAAAAGAATCATTAGAATATCCACAAGCAGAATACCCAGATTCTCTGCACTTCGCTCCTCACAGCTCCACATAGGAAAAATATAAATATAAACGGTAAACACCTGGTGTTCGCCTTCAAGCACTGCATTTTCGTAAATAATAACTAACTGGTTGACTTTACACACTGATTCTTTAAGTATTTTTCCTAGGGTACAACATAAGGCATCATTACTTCATTTTCAGAACAAATGTCAGAGCAAAGACATAAAATCCAAGTTCTAAACCTGTCTCTCTCAAAGGGGAAACATTTGCTGACCCTAAAGCCATTCCTTTTGTCACCAGGCTTGTCAAAGCAAACTCTGGAAGTTTTCAAAATAAACAGTGAGCTAGTACATTCCCGTGTCTCCCATTCCCTCCTTGTTCTTCTCCCCTATTAGGCATGTTTTTCTTCCCCCTTCTCTCTGGGGACCCCCTATTTCGAACCCAACATTTGCTCGTAGACTATTGTGATGAAAAACAAGCTAAGACTCACATACCATCCCTCTCTATTGAAATGGTGAGACATTAGGCAACATACCTGACACCCTTCAACTTCAATTTCCTCATCTATAAGACGAAGAAACAGCACCCTCGTTCTCAATGCTTCTGTGAGAATCTAATGAACTAAAAAATAGAAAGCACTTGGCCCTGTGCCTGACACTGATCGCTTACTGCACAAATGTGAGTTTCCTGCCCTTTTGCCAGGGTGACATTCAACCAGCGGCTCTAATGATATTTACAGATACGCACACATCTGTGTTTCCTTTCAGGTCTCTACCTGAACTTCCTGTATGTTCAACACTAAACACACATGTCATTCTCTAAATGAAAGTAACTGAAATAATATTACATGAATAAATAACAACCAAGGAGAAGCACCACATTTCTAGGAAACATATCTGATATGGAAGAACGTCTAGCCCATTCTTTGTAAAAATGGACAGCGCTAGAGCAGAACAAGAAAAAAATAGAGGCTGTTTGCAAATTGGGTGAACCACCCAATTTGGTTCTTAGTACAACAGTCAAAATAACGAGGTGCTTTCGGGGAAGACAAAGCAATACATTCACCTTTAGCCTCAAAGGTAATTATTAATGTCGTCAGACTACTTTCTTTCAAAGAGTCCTAAGCAAATGGGGAAAGAGCAGACTACAACTTACACCAATAAGACCATGGAGATGTAGTTAGTATTCAGAGGGAAGAGGCCTTGAAGATATTCCAGGGAGAAAAATAAACATTTCTATCTGATATTATGATTTTAATGGCTAGATAAATTCATGCATAACATATGGCCACAGTTGACAAAGACTAATTCCAGTAGAGAAATTAAAAAGCACGCTATAGCCTCTCATATTTCCACGCCCCAACAAACCCCACTTTCTGAGTTTACATGCTAGTCTGCATCATCACTCTGGAGAAGCAGCAATGACAGATATGAGTGACTTCAGTTGGGGAACCTCTCTCAGCACCTTTTGACCCAGTCATTCAGCTCACACCGCCTGGCCATCAGGCACCCTTGGACTCTCTCATGTCCTCTAAACAGGAATAGGGGGAATGAGTGCCTGCCGTGGGATTCCATACGGGAAGACCCTCAGTGTCCATTTCACCCACAACACTAGCTGGTACCTACCCGGAAGGAATGAACGGAACCACTCCAATGCAATCCCAGCCACTCCTGCTAGTTCAAGCATTCGGTTCAGCATCACCTCATGACCACCAGGAAAGCAGCTGAGGATCTAACACAATCATCATGGAAAGGTGTCCCAAATCCTTCATTCGAGGAAGAGCCTTCATACACACCAACGCTGTCTCCAGGCCATGCCGGGGTCTGAAACCAGACTGGAAAATATTATATATGTGTATATATAGTAAAACTCCCACAAAGCACTCTTCTACTTTGTCATAATATTTATAGCCACTAAACCCATCTCTATATAGCTCCTTTTCAGGGTGGAGGTATGAACATTCAAGGAAAGGTCCTTTCCAGTAGAAGGGAAGCAGTAAGCCCAGGAAGACCTGGTGGTCGAGGCGATCCCAAATGAAACATATTTTGTCCTGAAGGGAAGAGAGAAAACACACGGTAGTTTTCCAAGCCTAATCTTCTAAAATTGTTAAACAGGATCAAACTATGCTCACACATATATATTTTAAGGAGTCTTAGCTTTCCCAGGAAATAGAAGTGGCAGGTAAATTCTTGAGGGTCCATTTAATTTTTCCTGAGTATCTTCTGACTTGCCCTGACTCTCACCTTGTAAGCAACTCTTTCTGAGGCCCAGCAGCCACACGTTCAACTGCACTCCTAGACTGTCACTGTGAAGAACTCTAGTCTTATCATGGGCACAGGGCTCAGGACCTTAGGCTGAACAACAACTTCAGAGGTGTAAGTGACTAAGGGCCACCCCAAGAGCTAACATACCTTAAAAGGCAAAAAGAATTAAAACAAAATATTTTTTTCTGCTTACTGAATAGATTACCCAGAAATAATGTGAAAGCCATGGAGATCTCAAGGATGAGGTAGAAAGTTGACAAGCCATGTTTTCTTGGGCCCTTTGCTGAAAGACTGAAGACTAGCTCCTTTCTAGCCTGTCCCTTAGTCTACAATCATGCAATGCTGACAACTAGCTGTAACGTTCAATCCCACCACAAAATTTTACAAAGTTTCTCTGCTCCCAGAATGTGTTTAAAATAAAATTCAATGATTTGAATCACTTCAGCTTCACTGTCTACATGCTTACCCTAAATTAGTGCGTTTTTTTTTACATGAAGCAAACTGTGATGTACAAATTCTCTATTATAAACAATTCCATTTAAACTAATCGAATCCTGCCTCTACCTCCTTTACTATCCAGACGCATCTCGCTCTTGTCAATGATATTCAATTTACACTAAAATGAAAGGGCTTTAGAGTGACCATCTGCTCGACTGCCTCTGTGGCCCACCTCATATATCCTTTCACTATACAACTCAACTATCCTGTAGACGTTGAGTGTCTAGAGACCCTTTAGACAGATCTGAACCTGATATTTTTACCAAATATATAATACTCATTATGTTTGTCTACGTGGCCTTCACAAACTTCATCACACCTCATAGCAAGTGCCATATCTTTCACTATGACTCCTGTGAAGAATGATTGACTCTTCTAGATGAGCAAAACATTTCAGAAAGTATTATTTGTAAATTCATAAGGCTATAAAAATAAAGGGATAATGTCTTAGTGGCATAGTCCAAGTTCACAATCACGGAAAACTGAGCGTCACATTGTAAGTCTTTATGTCTGACATATGACCAGCCGGTCCCTGGCTGCACAACCCAAGGTTCTGACCACAGAACCCTAAAAGTATCAATCTTTAAAAACCATCCCGTAGGCAGATACTAGCTAAAGATGCCTACAAGTAATAGAGATTTGATCAAATAGTGCCTGCTGTGATGTGCCCATGATCTGGAAGCTGCATGGAGAATGCAAATATGAAAAGCTGTGTCTATAGCTTTCTATAAATTCATAATTTAGCTGGGTTTAGAAAGATATAAATGAAACAACTATAGCAACAACAACACTTTTAAAAAAAACTTCCATGGGACAGAAAAGAAGGAAAGGGATTTCTGCCAAAGTTATGGAAAATGTTTCCCAGGAAAGGTAAGAACCTGCATCTTAAATGGCAAAGAGGAATTAAGATGTTTAGACACCCAAACGGCCAACGGCCAGTCAAAGCACTAGATCTACTCAGCTTTCAAGAGCTGTAGAAAGCACTACTCCCAACAAAAGCATGTTCTATGCTATAAGCAGTTTAGTTGGAAATAAATCTATTTCAGTGTTGAGAAAAACTAAACACATTGTGGTCACTTAATAAACATTAAAATGTAAGACTCAATGACAGTACACAAACAACTGCACAGATTTACCAAGGAACGGTTCCCTACTCATGTAGAGGTAGACTTCCTGAGATGGTGTTCTTGATATCTATGCTCCAAAGTTTCATTTTCTGTGCTTAAAGCTTCACGGTCAAATTTCAAACAAAACTTGGATGACCCTGAAAATCTGTTTAAACGAAGATGGATGCATTTGCCACTTGCACTGCTCAGCCGGAAAATCCCTTCT
This sequence comes from Acomys percivali, assembly GCA_907169655.1. Taxonomy (NCBI): domain Eukaryota; kingdom Metazoa; phylum Chordata; class Mammalia; order Rodentia; family Muridae; genus Acomys; species Acomys percivali. The sequence continues at coordinate 61,626,805 of OU015744.1, forward strand.
TCTAGACTCCAAAACCCTTGGCTGCTGTTCCACGAAGAAACAATTGTTTCAAATCTTGTTGTGGGATCTTAATTAAGAACACAAACTAGCCAGAATTCCCCTTTTAAGTTCTGATAAAAATTTACATGAAATAAGAAGTAGAAACTATTATATCTTTCTTTTTGAAATTTGAAGCATTTGCTGCCAAAATGCTACTGCATATTATTTCAGGATACAAGTTGGACTCCATTCCATCATGATTAACTGTTTCCAAGTTACAAACAAAGCAGCCAACAGTGACATTTTCTATACCAAATATCTTAAACTTGGCAGCACATTTTCCAAGGTTTTCCAAATTACTTTATCTTTGTAACAGCCTTATGATGCAAATAAAGTTGGATTTAGCCTATTTTACTGGAAAGACAGAGAAAAAGACTGAGCGAATTATCTAGAATGACACGTTATGTTTGAGGCAGAAATAGAGCTCAAATTCACATTTCTATTTAGTCAATCAGAAAATTTCATCAACCTATTATATGAAGGGAACCACAGGAGAAAGAAAAATCAATGAGACATAAATTCCACCATCAATGAAATGGCAGTCCTATTACAACATGGAAAATTTAAGTGCTTATTAGACACCACAGCAAAGGAATACACACATCACACTAGCATGAAATAGCAAAGACAAAATGATGACTTGAGGCTGGAGGAAGAAAACGTCACATTTGAATTGGGCCTCAAAGGTGGAGATGGAAAGAGGAAGAGTCAGGTAGAAATAAAACACGTTAAGGGATATGTAAGGTGAAATGGTGATTCTTAATGTAAAAATGGTGGTACGTGTCTAATATAAATCAAGCCCAAGTAGTAAACTGAACAGGAAATAAGATGTGAGCACATCTGGTGTTATTTCCACATTAAGGTCCTTCCTCAAGATTCTCTCCTCCCTCCATCATTTTTTAGCTGTAAACCCATATATATCCCTCATGAGTGTCCCAACATATGTTCCCCAGCTTTCCTTTCAGGTCTAAGCAAATGTGTATCTGGCTGATGGAGTATAGGGACAATTGATACATACTTCTGGAACATGTCTTTAAAGGATGTCATGTACTCTCCTTTTAAGCTGCAGGTCCTCTTGGACTACTGGCATTAAAACAGAAGTGCACAGATGACAAAACGGCATGATGCAAGGGCCTGGCAGTATAGTATTCTGAAAAAACAGAGCTACGTTATTGTGCCCTGGATTCCTTCTGTAGGTGCTGAATAACCTGAGAAGTGAACTCATGTGTGACTGAGCCAATTGTCCTAGTAGCCCACAATACGACACGAAGCCTACACATCAGCTTATAGTAATAAGTGATAGTTTGAAGAACAATCAGAAATCATTTGTTTGATCTGTTTTCAGAATGTATGAAAACTTTTTGAAGGTAATAATTAATTACAAATGGCTTAATAAACTCAGCAGTACACCTTTATAATATTCTTTAAAGTTTATTTTCAAATTTTAATGTATATTAACCACATATATTATAAAGACAGGATTAAATTTATTCTATAACTAAGGAATCAAACAGTATATGATAAAGTTAGTTATAAATGAGATTGATAGGCTCAAATGAAGCTAAATTTAACTTTATTTAATCAGATAAAGAGTATATATATATATATATATATATATATATATATATATATATATATAT
>OU015744.1:61632959-61666573 GCA_907169655.1 Acomys percivali
TCTCTCTCTCTCTCTCTCTCTCTCTCTCTCTCTCTCTCTTTTAACCAACAAGTCTAAGACTTATTAGGAATCATTTACTTTTGAAATCATTGCTCCACACAAATCTCTTCCCTTATTTGCCTGTGAAAACAAATCAAAGCTAAAAAGAACTCCTGATGTCAGCATACCCAGTGTTTTGCATTTGAATTGTACCATCAAGTTCAAAACACTGAAGCAAAACTGAAACTCCTTTTGGTATGTGACAGTTAAGAAGGCAGAGCAATGAAATGAGAGATGAAGACAAAAACACCCCTTACAGAAGAATTAAATAAGATCTCCCAGGTAAATGTCATCTCCTCCCTACAGACTTTTACCTGCACAGGATACTTGCAAAGACTCATGCACAGAGTAATTTTACATCCATTTCTGGTTCTATTTCAGCACTGAAATATTTATAGGATATTCAGTGTTTCTGGAGTAAATTATACCTAGATCTTGGTTAAGCTAAAATCACTTAAATTACCTTTTTTTTGTTCAATTACTTGGAAGAATGGAGAACGAGAGACTGACAGAATGAAACGATGTATTAAGCAATGGCCGTTTCGTAGCTGTAATTGCACAGCTTAGTGGATATTGATGCCTTCAAGGTTGTAGGCAGTCACCACAGCTATTTTTACCAAATGCTTCAAATAAAATCCAAATCAATTCATATTTTTTAAATATACATATTATACGTGCACACGAACCTTCTTGAGCTGAGTGTTTCACCAGCTAGTGTGGTAGGAATACCACAGGAAAACACACACTCACCGTGCACTCGATGGAGACATGCGTGCGCTTGAGCATGCTACTACGGATTCCTTCTAAGCACTCTGGATAATCAGTCCTAGAAAACAACCTTAATGCATCTCAGAGACTTTGGAAATGTCCCAAATTCTGAATCATTGCTACTGATTAAATGTCACTTTCTTCTAGAATCTCATACAATGAACCCTTGGACCTCAGTGTGACTACAGCGCGATAAGATGACTAGGGACATATGAGGGTGGAGTTCTGATCTGATAGGGTTGGTTGGTTTCTTTGTTAGAAGTAACTGAAGAGTCTGTGGCTTTCTGTGAGGCTAGCGTGGGGAAAGGCCAGGTAAAGACCACCAAGAAGAAGGAGAAATACAATACAGAGACGTCTCTAGAAAAGTCATCACCAGATGTCAACTTGGGACGTGACAGAGAGAACAGACTCAGAGTTACTCTGGATGTGACTCTAGGTTTGGAACAGGAAAAGCTGCCCTGGAAACTTACTGCATCAGTAGGTGGCATACCCTAAGACCGGTACTGAAGTCCAGCTACATAGAATGGCTTGAAAAATGACAGCAAAACATTTGAGTGTGCATGACACACACCAAGCATACATAGCACATATATACAGGCATGAAGACTGAACCAAATATATACACACATGAGCATAACATACATGCTCGCACACATGTACCACATATGCACATTTATGCACATCATAGCATATACATGCATGAACACATACTACACACATACACACATGTACCATATATATACCCATTCACACATGTACACAGATGAACACATCTCATATACATACACACATGGGCTCTGTCCTTTATCTTTTATTTCATTTACATATATATTTTGTTGAGGGAGGTTCCTACTATGTAGTCCAGGTGAGTCTCAGCTTCTAACCTTATCTTCTAAATCTAAAGAAACTCTGGGAAAACTTCCACAATCTACTGTGGTAGCAACATCAGATGCCTGTTCTGAAGGCTTCACAAGTGCCTAAGTCCAGCTTGCTAGAATTGTTCAGACAAGCTCTGAGCGTACTGGGAAACATCTCACATAATTGTGCTCTGACTTGTGAGCTGCTTTACCAATAATATGTAACATGTCAAAAAAAAGTAACATGCCTCTCTGAGGCACCATTTCAAGAGCTAGTGAGATGGCTCAGTGGGTAAGACCTCTTGGAGTCAATCTTGATGACCTAAGTTTAGAGACCCTGGGTCCTCCCTGGTGGGATAAGAGAACTGAATTCAGGAAGCAAGTCACACTCTATTCCACATGCACAATATGACATGTGCATTCACACACACATACACACATAAATACACACACAAAAAAATGATAAGTAAAAGATGTAATAAAATTTATAGACTAGTTTCAATCATCCTATCACTAAGCAGTTTTTAAAATTTACTTTGACAGACTTCAAATAGTTAGTGATATTCTAACTTAGGATGTGTACATAGTCCACATTACATCATCTAATAGAAAATTAATTACACACAGAAAACAAAATGTTAACAAAACTGTTATATTGATATATTTTTTGGAAAAACACACATATGTACAAAATTTCAAAATTCAAATTTTTACCTACTTGTTCAATATAAAAATGCTCTTGTGTGTAAGTTTTATATTATCAGAATGCCATGGATTTATCAAAAAACCATATTATTAGAAACTGTTATACCTGATTTTTCACAATTATCACAGAATATAACTTACTAATTTTTGATTTATTAACTTACAAGGTATCATATTGGCCCTAGAATATTTTGCAATATCAGCTAAGAAATGCTACTGTAGATGACCATAATTGTTGGAGGAAAAAATAGATTTGAAAAGGGATTTTTCTGGGATTTGGTATCTAGATAAGAAAATGATATAACAACCTGTATCAAAAATAAGTATTTGAATAGTGGAAAAAATGTGGAAGGCAAACAAAGAAAGATGTAATCAAGAAGCGAAGCTGACACGCCTCATGAACCTAGCGTAAGAGGAAGGGAGAAAAGCTAGGAAAGACTCTCATGCAAATTTCTAGTTTGAGCAATGAGAAAGTAAAATTACACACCAACCAAGAAGTAGATTATTCTAAATGTTCGCCTATACACAAATGCACACACATAACCATTTGCAAATTGTCCTGTGTTTCTGTTTAATCACGCCATTGTCTCACACATCCCTCCCTCCGTGGCTCACTGTGCACAACATTTCCACAATGAGAGAATTAGATGTTGACAAATGGTAGGGCTGACACCGTGCACTAACACTGTAATTCTAAAAATGCTCCGAGACAAACAAACTGCACCACCGTTTCGGCATGAAGGGAAGAGAGCTAGCGTGGACACCAGAGATAAGAATTGATTTTGTAATAGAAATTATTTGTGTTTCTTATCTCCAGACAAAACATTTCAGCACCCAGGAAGAATCACCTCCTATAGTGCTAATTAGCAACGTAAATCTCACGGAGAGCAATGTCAAAAGACTTTATTGTTTGCCACTAAATGTGGTAATTGAATTTCTGACAGTTTATCCTTTTAAAATGCAAAATCTTTAATAAACCACAGTTTAAAGTGGAGAGCCCAATTTCCACATATCATCTCACACAGAAAAACATGAAATGCATTAAAGTCGGAGGTAAAAGCAAATTTATTCAGAGAATGATCAGTGGTGATAAAGGATTCTCATGCATGCTAGAATAATTACAAAATCCTGGTTTGTCAAATGAATATTTCACATTGCAAATTCTAACATGTGTCTGCCTTCTGAGTAACACCAAAACAAATAGAGATTGCTTAGAAAACTGTGTAAGTGTCCCTACTGGGATGTGCAATTACTGGCTGCAATTCTATAAATTTTTGATGAAATCTTTAACACATTTTGATATAGTAAGGCATCTATAGTATTGTAAAAGCACACACACACATACACACACACACACACACACACACACACACACCTGTCTCTAACCTTCAATAGACTGAATTTATACTGTGTGTATGTGAAGGTGTGTATATGTATGCGTGTGCTAGTGTGTATATGTGTATATAAGTGTGTAGTATGTGAGAGTACACATGTATGTGTATATGTGTGTATGCATGTATTTCCTTTACAGCTCTATTATCTTTTCTTAAGAAATTATTCTCCTAGTCTCTCAAATAATACAAAAACATTACAATTCTTGTCACATTAATTACTGGTATCTTATAACAGTGATGCCCAGCACATGGTAAATTGTTACTTTTTTTGTTCTTGTTGGATAAATGATACAAGCCTTAAAAAAATCCATGGCCTTGCAGCTTCTGGCTATGTCATACTAATATAATATTTATTTATTTATTGAGCATCACCTTAAAAATTACATGAGACAGGACAGCAAGAAACATCCTGAGGTATCAAAACTATTCATGTGTTTCTCCTAGAAAAGCAACTTCTGACTAAGGAAATCTTATGCAGAAAACGCAATGAGGTAGCCTGCAACCTTCTGAGACATGTGGATTGGGTACAAATGTTATGTGTGACTGCAGATTGGAGCTTGTCCATCTCTGTCCTGATGATCTGGAAATGCCCAGCTGAGGAACTCACAGAGTATCAGATGTGCATCCGCAGCACAGCATGGTGGAGTGTGCCCACTGTCCCCTCCATCCAATCAGCATCACTATTTGATATAAGACTCTGACCATCTGACCAGTCTTCTGAACAATTGCAATTTATCACTTGTGACAACCAATAGGCATGAAAGACCCAAAGTCTAAGTATCATCAGACTCAGTAAAACATAAACAGAGAGGGACCGGATTAATGTTTTATAATACAAAGCTATATTGATAAATTCCTTCATCCTGGCACATGAAAGGCAGTAAGGTTACCAAAGATATCTTCACTGAAAAGAAAACCGATCTATAGAACTGTGCTGTAACAGCATTACCAACTTTCCAAAAATAGTCTGGCAATTCACTATGTTCACATATATTTTTTAATTTATACATGGACTACATTCTAGCTTCTCCAGATAGAATTTAATCACAGTCTATATGTTTCATAAATAACATGGGGATGACAAACAAAATCTGTGTTCTATTTATCATGTCTACATTAAAAATATTTAATTTACAGCATCACTTTCAAAGAGGAAAAGTCAGTATAAAATGTCACATAAGTGTCAAAGTATCATTATTTCATCTGTTAAAACTATTCTCATATCCACATTAACTGCATTAGAATAATTGACATTGTGATGTTTTTAATTACCCATTTCCTTAGGTGTTTAATTATATGTATGACTTTTCCCACATGTTTGTCTGTATATCACATGAATTAAGTATCTGTAGAGGCCAGAAAGGCATTGGATGATTTAAAACTGAAGTTAAGAGTTAGTTGTGAGCTACCGTGTGGTCCTGGGAAGCAAACCCTGGTCTTCTGGAAGTTCTGTCAGTGTTCTTAACTGCTAAGCCATCTCTCCAGTCTTTAATTCATTACAATGTCTAAAAAATAAGCCCCAGAACCATACTTTTCTTGGTCACAAGTAGTCTTCCTCAGACTGTCAATATGTACAAACATTTAATGGGGATGCTGTGGACTAGTTAGTCTCTTTTTGATTTCAGAACAGCAGTTCTCGAATAGGATATAAACTCCAGCATGTTGGTTTGCAAGAAGCTTCTAGTGCTGACTCTATGCCAAAGTCCTCACTGGGAGCCATCAAAGTAACATCTTGAGGGAAAAGACTATTTACTCAACAACTATTTATTGAGTATCTTCTGAGTGCCAGGAGAGTTGGATACTCTCTGCCCTTAACAAGCTCGTAACATCCAAGGAAAACACCCCCACAGAACTGCTGTGCAGCTAGACCAGTGGCAGGGGTGAGCCTGGCACACAGAAAAGCAAATACCCCACAGTGCTCTATAGAGATGTTCTTAATTAAGTGCTTGGAATGCTAAGGGGCTCTGCAGAAACTGTTTCAGGAATGCGAGGGACAGTGGTGGACTGTGCCGAGATGGTTGACATTGCTAGTAACCCTTAGAACACTAAAGACGCATGAGAAACCTCAGGATCACTTCTCTGTACTCAGTCAAGCATCTCTAACCTGTTTGCATCTCATGGAAAGCACCTCATTAATAAACAAGAAGAATTAGTCCTCCAGGGTTGACCTCTTGATGAGGGAATGTGTAAACTTTACGTAAGAAAAACACGTACAGCTACACTCCATTTATTCAGCTACTTTAAATATTTGGAATCATCTAAGAACTTCAAAAGTAGCCCAAACAGTACATTATGCAGGCAAAACAAATGTTAGCACCTGCTCCCTATGCCAACACACGAGACATAGAAGAGGGCTCCAAACTCACCCAAAGTCTATGTAGGTTTGCTTTAGAGGTTATTGTAACTGGTAACCTAAAACTAGAAATCAAGGGAAGATTGGGCAGAAGCACATGGGCAGAGCGTAGCCGGTCACAGCTGACAGAAAAGCAGAGAGGGAAGAAAGAGCGAAAAGACACGGAAACATGGAATGCATGTCTGAAGCCATCCAAAGCAGAGCTGGCTTTACAGATGATGAACCTGGCAGTCTTCCTCTTTGCCTCTCCCTTCCCTAGTCTCCACCTGGGAGCTGCCTGCCAGAGACCTTTTAATGACAGCACCTGTCTATTTAGCAATCGTACCACAGTAACATTCCACATAGAAGGACACATTAATGATGCACCGAGGGGAGATGATTTTAGGAACACCCAAAGGTGTGTGCTCCATTTCACTGATCTTAATTACTCTTTAAAGGCATTTCACTTTAGAGTGTTGACTGCTTTTGCTAACTGCATAAATGTAAGATCATTTCAAGCACAACTTCAAGAATGAGCAGTTTGAAAACACAGCATGTAAGTATTGTGATCATAATGGCAATTAAAATATTGTTTAGGACCACAATGCCAGAACCATATATAGCAAGCTCAAAACAACAGTGGCAGTCGCTTCTTTGGATAAGAATATCTGTGTCTATTTGGTGTACACATGTGTACATGCTCATGAATGAATGCATGTATGAGTGTCCACGCATGTGAAGTCCGGAGCTTAATTTGGGTTTCTTCTCTCACTCTCCACTTTCCACTTTGACACCGTCTCTCTCTGAACCTTTAGTTCATGGGATAAGCTAGGCTGTCTGGCCAGTGAACTTTGGGGATCCTCCTGTTTCAGTTTCCCTTGCGCTGGGATTCTAGGCACACACCACCACACCCAGGCTTCTCCGTGTTTGTTGGGAACACAAACACAGTTCCTCATGCTTGTGTCATGCGCACTTTATGCATTGAGTTATCCTTCCAGCCCTGAGATGAGTATCTTAGTGGACCACTTCCAAACATCTGCTTTCTAGGAGTGCAATTCACAAGTGTGTTCCCTGGGACAAAGCTCATGCATTCGACATGTTTAGATGGGGACTCCCTCTGGAGTTCCTCTGGCTGTGGTATGAAAATTTTCAATGCTTCCTCAATAGCATAAATATTTTTAGGATTATCGACAGGCTGGCAAAGAGAAAGCTGTCAATTTCCCCATCATATTCCCTAATTTCTCATGCTGATATCTAGCATAAACCCGGATTTCCTACCGTGCGGCTTTTGGCCTCCCACTGTTGCCACCACTGTGGAAACAGACTGGTAACATAGTGTAGTTATATTATCTCACTCTGTTTCTTCATGGAGGTCAGGAAAATGTCCCCCAAAATGGAAATGAAAACTTGAACACAGGTATCCTACACCCCACTGACTTGGAATGTCTATGGATCTAACTTGAAAAAGAGACCATTCAAACCGCTGCAGACTAACGGTGCTTATGCTTCTGATTTGAAAGGAATCGTAGGTAAAATCCATGTTGAAGAAAAGCTGGACTCAGGGATTTTCATTCCTCTCTGCCTGTCTGTCTCAACATCAAAGCACTAAAAGGTATCTCAATGGGTTTACTTTCCATCACCTTATAACCATTGTATGATGTTGCTCATGCCACAACTTGCAGAAATCTATGTGCTGTGATGTGGATGATGAAAAACATTATATATATATATATATATATATATATATATATATACACCAACATGATTACTATGCCATGTGAAAATATCTTATCTTTTTGAGGGGTGTTATCTGTGTGGTTCTGAAAAGCTGGCCAAAACCAAAGCTGTAAAATTAACACATAAACATAAATTACCACCATGAGTAAAAAAAAAATGTGGTATATTCATACAACAGAAAATTATTTGGCAACAAATAGGAATGAAATCTTGATATACATTAGAATAACAATCATTATTGAAATCATAACACTGAGGTGGAAAGCCAGAAGTCTATATTTACTTACATAAGTTCAATTTATAGAAAATGCTAGAATAGCAAATCCATGGAGACAATAAAGATTAGTGGCTAAAGTGGCAGAGGTGACTAGTGGAGAGTGGTAAGTACAGAACACCATTTTAGCATGGTGAGAATGTTCTACAATAGCGAGGATGGCTGCAGACACAAGATACCAAAGGGCAAATTTTATTATATGTGAATCTTATCTTAATAAAGCCACTATTAAAAAATAAATAGAAAGGCTCACTATCTGATAAAAGTCACTCAGAGTAGAGGCCTTCAATATAAGAGGACTAAATTTTCAGCCACATTTTATTGGCCCTTTGAATTTTATCGGAGTCTGCTCATCTTTATATCCCGGGATCTATTAAGCCTGTAAAAGTGTTTCTCGTCTATTGCTTAATTTCAGGAACACTATCTCCTCCTGAGAGAAAGAGGGGAGGCTCTGACGAGGGGCTAACCTACAATGTCTTTCTTTGTTACTAAAGACGATTTTGTATCAATCCACCAAAGGTGGTTATTATGTTAACAGACAGCTCTGGAGAGATCTTAGGTCATGTAAGTATTTTACAACCAGAAGAGAATGTGTGTATAGTTAGCTCATCATCCACTACCATGTTAACTCTAGATGTGCTTGTTGCTTCACTAGTGGCGGGTATTAGTCAGCAAAACAAAAAACAACTTTATGATGGATACTGACCTTGTCTCTTTTAAGCCTTCTTTCTGAATGACCTCCAGAATCTGCTTTGCTGTCATTGGGGAGTTGGGGTGTTTTTCTAGTGCCTAAAATAAAACAAAACAAAAATGAACACGAGACTCCCAAATCACTGCGTGGAAGCATGCAGGATGAAAGCTTGCATGGATCACACCGTCACTTCCTTATGATCTAAAGAGGAAGAGAATTTCAGGCCAAAGTAAGTCCTCACTGCACAGCTCAGAAGACATTCTTTCCCACCTGGACTATTAAATTAGCACATTCTGGAATATTGGGAGGCGAATTCTTTTAGAAGGTGTCACAAAGGCAAATGTGTCATACAAACTGTGTAAAACCTGAAGAAAACACATCACCCAAAGCATGCGATGATGTTCTGTATTTGAACAAAAATACTACTGTGCTCCTGACATCAACTGTGCTCTCATTAAAGACACACCTTCAGGCTGATAAAGTGTTTGCTCTATGCCTAGATCCACAGAAACACACAACCCAAACACAACAGCAATGAACAAAACAATGAACAACCATGTGAGATTTGACAAGACTTGGTGGGATGCTTAAAAGGAAAAGATAAGCCTAATGTTGAGAGCCCAAAGCCCCTCGCTGCCATGCGTCATACCAGTTCAGCTCTGGCTCTTTCCCTTCACCATGTTTTTCCAATTAATGTCGAGTGAGCGTCTCCCTCCTTCCATCAAGCCCCCTTTGACTGCCTAAACCCAGTCCCTTTTTTCTTCCCTCCTCTCCTGTCATCCTCTACCTTTGGGGCGATGCCCGTCTTAAGTGGGGAGCCAGAGAACACACAAGGCCCCTGATTATTTCACAGACATCAAGGCCATAAGTAAGTTCTTCTATTTATTCAGGGCTTCGGATCCATGCAGGGGAGGATGGGATGCCGCAGAACGAACGCCGCTCATCCCTCAGCAATCTCAGGGACCATATTAGGAATGTGTAACTTCACAATGAGCTGCTTTCCAAGGGTGGATGATAACCAAAAAAGATCCGTATAGTGGAGCCTCATGCCTGAGCCATAGCCCCACACAGCTTAACGATACTAAAGCTCTCATTTCTCATTATTTAACAGAAGGATCAGGGTTACTGAAAAAAAATAAGAGGCCACACTAACAGCCTTCCTAATCTTTTCAAAATAGATCTGTGATATCTTTCTACCAGCAATAATGAAATTTCCGTGATCCTAAGGATCAACCGGGCCTGTCACCGAGTGGTAAACAGGTGTTCCCTCTTTACCCTCGGGCCACTCCTCAGTTCTCAGACCATTTTCCCATTGCCCAGCTCTTGATCGTTACTTGCTAACAGCTGATAAGCCATTTAAAGGATAAAGAAATATTAGCAGCATCTAGCAAGGCAACTAGTATGTCGATAGGAAAGGAAAATAGTCCCCACGGGGGATGGCCCTGGAGAGACAATCTGAAAATGGGTAAGTGCAGGGAAGCTTAGGGAAAACTATCCTGGAGGAAGGGTAAAATAAACAAATACTGGAGGAGGAGGCAAATGAGGAAACTACATGACTTGGCTGAAAGAGGGGGAAAGAAAACAGACAGCAAAACAAAAATGATAATTGTAGGCAGAACAGTGTATAATTATGAATTACCGAAAGGGCATGCTGAGGTCATGGAGCTGCTACAGGGGATGGGGTCATCCCACGTGACAAGTAATGCTGGAACACTAATGACCTCTCAGGGCAGATCAAGCGTGTTTCAAGGAAACAGGGAAGACAGGATGGTAAGAAAGGAAGACAAGAGAGCAAAGCAGAAGGGAGGAAAACTGAGCTGAATTGGCACTAGCTGGGCATGGTGGCACATGTTTTTAATCCCAGCATTTAGGAGGCAGAGGCAGGTGGATCTCTGTGAGTTCAAGGCTACCCTGGTCTACAAAGTGAGCCTAGGACCACCAGGGATATTGCACTGGGAAACCCTGTCAATAACAATAATAACAACAACAACAATAATAATCATAACAATAATAATAATAATAAAGGACTAAAGAGGGAGCTCTCCTGTTCTGGACAATGTTTTAACAGAAATGTGGGTGCCCTTACAAGTGTGGTTTACTCACTGTACAGGCAACTACAGCTGCTATGTGTTTCTCTTCCTGAGTCCAGGCCCCTCAGCACACCACAGCAGCTCCTCCCAGCAATTGAGAAAAAAAAAAATGGATATCCCTGTTCCCTTCTGTATGATATCACTTCCTGCTCTACAAAGGAAGTAAAAGTGCCAAGAATTGCATCAGGAAGTTGAAGAGGAAAAGGAAGAAGATGACACTACAGAGAACATCAGAAGCCATCCTCCATCCCTGAGAGAGAGAGAGAGGAGAGGGCACAAGGTTGTGTGAGCAAGCTTTACTGGATATTAGCACAAGATAGGGAGAAATTCCTTTCACCAAACAGACCGCTGATACCATCAAAATGATGCCCCATGTGGAAAAGACACAAGCGGACTCACAGGCAAGCCTGCTGTATATTACAATTGGGGATCCTCACTCAGAGTACAGGTACACCCCAAACGCTCAGGTCTCCACAGTATACCAAATAAACAGCCCATCACACCCAACAAGCCTGTGGCCATGGGGTAATCTTTGCCTTCTTGTTGATTATTTTAGACTTTTATATTGTACATACAATCTTTCTTTTTTTTTTCTATGAAAGCTTCTTACATAGTTATGTGACTATGGGGTGCTCAGCCACAAACAGGACATCTATATTACAACCGTTCCCTAAAGAGTTGGGTCCCTCTCTGAAGAATGAATAAAAGAATTGCAAAAGCCAGAAGCTGGGGAGGGCCAGAGCAAACCAGTGTCATCTGGGTATGACAGGACCGCTGCACTCACAAACACATAGCAGCCGTGTTGCCTGCACAAGACTAGCATAAGGTGAAGCCAACCAGCATTTTAATATTGAGTGGATTTTGAATTTTATGCCCAGGTGACATTCTAACTTAACATCCTCCTCCATTTATTATTAGTCAGCCACGTTTCTCCATTTTGATGGGATTTATACATCATGCATGGTTATAGAGAGGCAGCCTCTACCATGTAGCATGTGGGACAGTATATTTCCAAGAAGGAGGGGAAAGGCGGAGGGGGAGGGGGAGGGGAGAGGAAAGCAGAGCGGGGAGACACACATGCTGGTGCAGGCGCGCACACAACACACACACATACACACACACACACACAGAGAGAGAGAGAGAGAGAGAGAGAGAGAGAGAGAGAGAGAGAGAGAGAGAGAGAGAGAGGGATTTTGCTGAGCTGGGCAGGGGCAACCAGACCCTCATGCACACTCCCAGTCTAACTTGGAGAGCACTGCTCAGAGGCTTGTCTGGGCTGCTGCTGGTTCCATTAATGCACCAGTTGATGCCTCGGCTGTAACACTTCAAGAGACTCTATGTTACACGGCATTGGGAGCTCCTGATTCCTCGCTAAGCACTGCATTGTTCACCTCTTTAGGGGAAACTGAGACTGAAATTGAAACATTTGATTAAATTTTGAAAAAAATTAAGGTCCGGTGTTTCATTTACTATTTAATGCCTTTAATAGCCTTCCTATTTTCTTATTTTTTCAGCTGTAACTGTGAGTAACTCTTCTATAATATTTTCACTTTTTATTGCTAATGCTATAAAAGCCAGTTAATTATGTTAATTATTATCTATATGAACTGGTAATTGAACTCCTAATAGCTCCAACAGTACGACATAAATGGACTGGATTGTTTGTTTGTGTTTTATGAATAATATTAATTGTTCTCCTTTTGAATGCTTCTGTTTTGTCTCTCTTTCCAACACTGTTTACCCTGGCTAGAGAGTGAATATTTGTAATCCATTCCATAACAACACGTGCTGAAAACACGACTTGCTTTGTCATTTATATCCTCTTGATATTATTGTGTTTTGCTCAGGAAACATGTATTGAAATTTATTAGAACCAGCACTGCAAGAAAGGAGGATGGAAACAACTGGCCTGGTGCCCCATCTCCTCTGCAGCTGAGACTGTGTCTCAATGGTCGATCCTTAAATCAGCGGCCTTCTAATTATCTGTGAAATAGATTTTTTGGCCCATATTGTAGCTATATTTGAGATCCTACTTTGCTCTTACACTCTGGAAATTAACTTGCTTCTCTTAAGTTTTTCTGTTTTGTTTTGTTTTGTTTTTTACTTCTCATCTACTTCTTTCCACATCCATAACCATGAAAGGTTCCAAATACAATATGGCTTTTCAGAAAAGTGACTCTCCTTGACCAGCAAGGTCAAGGTGTGTGTGCGTGTGTGTGTGTGTGTGTGTGTGTGTGTGTGTGTGTGTGTGTTATTCACCCATTGGCTTTCTAATGACACATTCTCGTCTATTTTTTACTGGAAGTGAACAAATTCACAGAACTGGGGAGTATGCCTTGTCCTTCCCCCTCAAGCTCATATAATCTCATCCCAGCAATGACCTCTCCAGACAACAGCATGGCCCAGGAAAAGCACACCTTCAAGAAGAGGACACCTCTCTATATAAGGAGGAGTGATGTAGGGAGAATGATGGGATGCTATCCACTTAAGGCATGAGCTATGTGAAAAATGCTGCTATGTTTAAGTACGTTCCTGATCCTGGATCCCGAGGCAGACATTTAAAGGCACCCTCCAGAATTATTTAGTGCCTCCCAAATACAAAACTCATTGCAAATGTCTCTAAGATAAACACATTAGACCAGTGTCCTCTTTAAGGTTAACATTTTGGATCTTTGATCCCTACCTAAAATATTCTGAGAGTGATAGCTTCCTTGAGTGACAAAATACAAAGTTCACAATTAAAAAGTCATTTCAGAGTTGACTTTTGTTTGATCCTAAATGGATATCAATGACCAGGCTTCCTTTCTTTTACTAACATTATGATCTTCCTCTAATCCATACTGGCAACTCATCACAGGGTTCAGATATTAGTGACCTTGCATCCTGGACAAAGGATTATGGAGTTGGAGCTACAGAGCACTTTCACATAGCATATACTATTTCATTTGTTTTCATGTAGTACGTTATTTGATTTGATTTTTTAAAAAGAAGCTCTGTGACATTAACAGAAGACATCTCCTGATCCTACTTTTCCAGGATGAGAAAAGTAGCAGTATGTTTCACATAACTTTTGCCATAAGTGGATGCCACTCCATCATTTTCTTTCGCCTTAAATACAAAGCTGTCCTACCTATGGTAGCCAGGGTTGAATTAATAGGTTTCGAGCCATAAAACTACCAAATGGAAGAACAGAGCCTGTATAGACAGTGATAATAATGACAAAAATGATCAAATTAGTAAAAGCAGCTGATATTAAAGAACACCTGCGTGCTAGATCTTCAAGGAAACTGTCACACGGTAACCACGGACCCCAGAATTCCTACAGCCTTTTCCTGTTCATATTACTCCAACATTCAAAGGGCCCAATGATTTTGTCATAACCAGGATTTAGATCACTGGCAGTATTCACATGAGAAAATAAATCATTTCAAACATCACAGCACTCTGCCAAATACCTTGTATCCACAGTTAAAATAGATTGTTCTCAACTCCTAGCATACTTGGTTCTTAATTAAGGGTTTAAAGATGATGCTTACAATTTTCTGTCCTAGTAGAATGTGTTTTATGGGAAAATTACATGCTGCATCAGTATTCATGAGCGTGTGACTTTAAAAACAGAGAAAATATAATGATAACTTCCCTGAGAATCAGCCCTACTTTACCCCAAAGCAACATGAAGATAATTTATCTCAATCCCACAGGGAGTAAGTGGTGGGCCAAAGACTCTGGATGCTGGGGTCTACCCTTTCTACCCAGTTATGATTTCCACAAGCACATTGCATTTTCCAAAGTGAAGGCTTTGCAACTGAGATAGGCAATACAAGATCCAACTCGCAAGCTTTCTCCAGCCTCTCACACTTAAGATCCACTGCTTCCTTGAACTCCCACATAATGGTTTAAGCAGTACGCTTCCTCAGTAGGCCCTGCCAAGCCTGGCGTGACTTCATGTACCTGCTTAATGATAATCTTCCCAATACACTGCAAGCCTCATGAGATCAAGGACCTTGGCCCTCACTCACATCTACATCCCTAGACTGCAGCAGTGCTAAATAGGTTTAAAGAAATCAAGGCCGAGGTAATTTGGAGAGAGGGTTTGATTAATTCTGTATTTGGAATGTTTTATAGAATTATGATGTAGGTTATGAGTTTCAGAGTCAGATAAACCAAGAGCCCAGAGCCACTGTCCGATATTGGATAATATGTGTAACCCCCTGGGTCTCAGTTTCTTCACTTCATCATTCATAAAAGTGTCCTGAGGACTGAATGGGATAATGAATGGGAAGCACTTATCATCCCAACGAGCCAAGTGACTTCCTACAGCAATGACAGTTAATAAGCTAATAGCATTGAGAGGGGAGCACTTCGTATTCAGCCTTAAACACAGATCTTGTCAATACCTTCCCATCACCGTAAAAAGGGGAGGCTTAAGAAAATGATGGACAATAGGTATTATTATATTAGCCAGACATTCTCAGCCCTCATCCTCTCGTCATGGCCAAACATGTTCCAGCAGAGATTCACAAGGGAGCCGCGCTGTATAGTTTCTAGTGTCACCATGGCAAGTGTGATGTTTTTATTATGCAGAAAAAGAAAGGAAAGAGAAAGACACCTAGGAGGTATGGTACGTACACTCCAAAAAGTAAAAGGGATAATCACTGCATAAATGATTACATATATTTGTGTATGTGTGTATGTATGTATGTGTGTATGTATGTATGTATGTAGGTAGGTAGGTAGGTAGGTTTATAGGTATATTTCTCTTATGACATACTCTGCAACAGTCTATTCTATGCAGAGTCCACTATATACTAAAACTCCTTTTCTGCACATCAAGTAAAATCTGTGCATTCTTCTTCGAAATATTCATAGTTGTTATATTTGAATATACAAGAGTTACATAATATGAAATCATAATCAGTGTCTAAACATGTAATCATAAAAGACAATCTGTGGGCTAAAGAGATGGCTCATTGGTCAAGTGTGTTTGCTGCTCTTCCTAAGGATCCAAATTTTGATTCCCAGGACTGACTCTGGGAACCTTGGAATTGCTTGTGTGTCTAAGTCCAGGGGATCTGACCACCTCTTCCAGCCTCTGTGGGTATATGTCTGTTTGTTCACACATATGGGCAAACACAAATCTTTAAAATCAGATGAATAAACTATGTTGAATAACAACACAAATAGCTCCCCTTAATTATGTAGTCAGATAATAGGCTAGTGTGCATTTTCAACATGACTGAGGGAAATGTCTCCACTAGTTTTTAGTTAGATTCACAGAATCTTATATTCTCTCACCAAATACAAATACAATGTTTTCAGTCTCAACCATCCAAAGCACCCTGTATTGTTTAGTCTTTAGTATTCCAGTATCACAAAAGTTCACATCTTTAAGGATGACACTCATTAAACTATATAAACTAGACTCCATGAGAATTAAAATGTTTCACTTAATAAGTACACAATAGAAAGAAGTTGTCAATCACCATCTGACTCTTAGAGGCATATTAACTACAAGCCAATATGACACCTGCTCTTGTCATTTCATGAAGGCCTTCATTTAAAACTCCCAGGTCTTCTGATATTTGCTTCTAACATTCTAAAGTCACAAACAAAGATATGTGCTGTGTTTTCCAAAACTGACATTTATGTATGTGTACATTATATGTGTATATATAAACATATGTATTCACACATACACATCTTCCTTTACAACACTTATGTTTAAATCCATTTCTGTAGCCTCTCAAATCTTACTAGTCACAAATATTACTTTCCAATATAATTGCTTTTAAAAAAAACCAGATATCTTTTCCACCAGATTTCCACAGGGCCCAGAAGAAAATCCTGTAAAACAAAACAAAAAACAAAAACAAAAACAAAAAACAAACAGCCACTGATCCTGGGCCATTTTGTCCTTTTAACTGCAGTCTATTAGTTTAAGCTTATAAAGTTCATCCCATCACTCTGTAGTGCAGCTGCTCAGTCTCCCTTTTCATTCTGAGAGACCCACACACTTGATGCATGTCTCTACATTATGCACCACGGACTCAAACAGAGCAATAGAAATCAAAGTCTGTGGCTGCCAGTGGGGACCAGTTCCAAGCTGATCATGATTACTCAATCAATATTCTTGACTATAGATGCTCAATCTGCTGCAGAATCATTTAATTATACTATCAGCTGGTTCATAATTGTCCATCACTTCTAAAAGAGTTTCACAATAGAATCAAGTCAAATGAGTGGCAGAAATTTAGCTCTAACAGGCATATCTTCCTGATGTGTAAGTCTAATAATCCTATCAAAAGTAAATTAATTTAGTTTGACATGAATTAGCTGAGAGAATCCATCATGCCTTCCAGGGATCTTAAGTTCCATTTGTAAATGCTTACAGCCATCTGTTTAATAATTTCTAGAATTTTACTTAGAGTTGAGATAAGGCTTAATAGTTCTGATTTCAAAGGTCTGGCCCTCTTATCATCTTAAAAACACTACCAGAGGCTTGTGGGAGTGGTTTAGTGGGTAAAGTGATTGTTACATAAACCCAAGGACCTCAGTTCGAATCCCCAAGCATCTGGACATAATGCTTGTCTGTCATTCCAATGCTCCTGAAAGGAGATGGGAAGCTGAGACAGTGGAGTCCACAGAAGCTTGAGGACCATCTAGTTTGTTTACAGTGGAGAACAATGAATGGATGATACCTTTAGTGGGGTGCAAGGCAAGGACCAGCATCTGAAGTGGTCCTCTGATTTCCATACATATACATTGGCACATGGGATTCTCTTCTCACTCTAATAAGCATGTACATTTTATATATATACTCATGTCATATATTTACACAACATACAGATAATACACACAGAGACCCTTTAAAAACCAAAAGCCATTACTGACAATGAGCCTCATGCTACCACCCATATGAGGTCATGTACTTGTAATAACTCCATCACATAGGGTCCATTATAAACCTCAATTTAAAAATGACAGTAAAACTCCAAGATGTTTTGGTTGGTGAGGGGCTCACTGAATAATCACGAGGACCTGAAATTGATCCTCAGCAAGCATTTCATTTGGAAAGTGGTTGTGTGCACTTGGAGTCCTGGTGCAAAGACAGCGACATGGAAAAATGGAGATTTCTGGATGAGATTTAGCTTCCTAGAGCTTGCTGGCTAGCCAGTTTCACCAAATCAGTGCCCTCCAGTTTCAGTGAAAGATCCTGTCTTAAAAGTCCATCTCCTAAGCCATCTCTCCAGCCTGAGTTTCTTGTGTTTTGTACCTTATAATAGTTTTTACAGCAGCTCTACAGAATAAATAAACTAAATTTGTTATCTATTTGACAAATATTCTTACTATGTAACTGTTATTAAGATTAAAATATTACAATTTTCCAGGAAAAAAAAAGTTCATCTCTGTTCTCGGATCTATTTGCACACATTTTTCCATGGCCTGTCAGTAAACTCCCTCAATGTTTCTTATTTCCTCTGCAGTTGGTGTCACATCTCTCAGCATTATTTTTCTTTCTAAAGCTCTTTTAAAAGAAACCTGCATCTATTTAAAAAAAAAAAGGAACATATATAGAATGCTTCAAACCTGAGACGTACTATCAGATGATGGATTTTCCCTGACTCGGCTAGAGTCTTGTCCTAATATCAAGACCATCTTAAAATGTAGAAATAGTGAACTCAAATTAGCAGAGTGAAAGAATTAGAATGTGTCAGATCAAGTAAAGGCTTCATATTTCTAAAGTGACTGAATTATTTCACATCAAATTATTCATGGTCCTGAGTAGAAGAAATGGCATCCTCAATGAGGGTTCCAGAAACCAAACACAGAAAACTAGAAGACACATGGTGGAGCCTCCCATAAAATCCTAAACATGACACAAAATAGGATTGAGAATAGCATTTGAAATAATCCAGGTAAATCTTTCCATGATCTAATATGATTAAGTGATGACTGTATTCTCTAATAACAAT
Organism: Acomys percivali; assembly: GCA_907169655.1. Taxonomy (NCBI): domain Eukaryota; kingdom Metazoa; phylum Chordata; class Mammalia; order Rodentia; family Muridae; genus Acomys; species Acomys percivali. The sequence continues at coordinate 61,651,820 of OU015744.1, forward strand.
TTACTTATATTACTAACTGTGGCTATAATTTGCAAATCCACATTTACAGATGACAGGCTTGGGCGTTTATGAAGTATGTTTAGCCACAAGGAGATGCACCCCTGTGCATGTAGATATAGATCATAGTGGGATACATGTTCAAAGGTAGCCCCTGGAGAGGCTGATGTTCTGAGGCAGCACTATCTGGAGATGTTGGGGATCATCAAAATGGTCTAGTGTGAACGGTAGCCGCTAATAGTTATCTGGGGGAAATGGAGCCTCAAATGAACCTTAAATGAAGAACTGCCCCCAATCGGACTGGCCAATGAACATGTCTGGAAGAGGTTGTCTAGACTGATGACTGATGTGGGGATGCCCACTGCACTGCGGTTGGCACTATCCTGTGGCAGGTAGGTCTGGGCTGTAAGAAAGCTAGCTCGAAACAGGTCAGTGACCAAATAGCATTCTTCTGTGGCTTCCCTGAAAGTTCCTGTCCTGAATCCCTTAACACTGGATGGGGACCTGGGAGTGTAAGCTTAAGTAAACCCTCCCCTCCACTAAGCTGCTTTGGATAAGTGCTTTATCACAGCAACAGAAAAGCAAGTTGAACTTTACATCAAAAAATAGGGTGGATGGCAGCTGAGGAAGCCAAATGATGTTGCCCTCTGGCCTCCACACAAATAAGCACTCAAACAACATCTCAGTGTATATAGTGCACACATGCACACACCCATAAACCAAAAAAAAAGTAGAGATGTATATGCTCTTCTCTGACTTCTGAATTTTTTAAAAATATATTTTTTAATTTAAGTGTATGGGTGTCTTGCTTGTTGTGAGTCTATGTACCACATTGCATACAATGTGTGAGGAAGCCTGAAGCCATTGGATCTCCCAAAACTAGTATTGCAGATACTTATGGGTCGCTCTGTGGGTACCAGGAATTGAACTCAGATCCTCTCCAAGAGCATCCAATGCTCTTAACCACCACTGAGCAATTTACCTAGCACCATGACTTCTGGATTGAAAAGTACAAAGGGCATCTTAAATCTTTAATTTGTATGCTTAGAAAATCAAATAGAGTAAGTTTATTAAATCATTTATATACCATACTAATTAAGCATATATTACTGTATGTTTTATGATGATAATAACTAATTTGAATCCAGTTCCAAATGCAAGTGGACATGAATCCTCTGACATGAAAAAAAAAAAAACATGTGCCAGATACTGTCATACACAGCAGAAAAAAAGGAAATAGAGGTGGATTGACTTTTCTCTAAAGCAAACATCAATCATCACTCAATCTAAGTCAGGAAAACTTCTTAACGATATTCCTAAGCACTGGTATGAAATGACACAGCATTCAGATGTATCTGCCAGAAAGAATTAGCTGTTGAATGTATCTTTAGATAATTATATAAAATGATTGTTATATAAAATTATGCGATTCTGCCCACTTATATGTTGACAGAAACAAAGATAATAGAGCTTACGATGTCACAGTTCATAACAAGCATTTATCTTGATAATTACATCACCAGCACCCCACAAGCAATTCACTAACAAATATTTACCAAGCATATCCATACACCATAATGAAATAAAATAAAGCACACCATTCCTGTCTCTCCTCCAGAAAAATGAGGAGGGAGCATCACAGGAAAGAAGCAAAGCCATCTGCCCTTCGACTTCATTCAAATGTGCTCTCATCTACGTAGTAAAGGTGTCTGCCTCTCCTATTCCCAGAAGTCATCATGGTACTCTGCGGCCGTGAGGAGGGACTAGCATGGAATGTGAGTTTGTGTGTTTACTAGGATATGTCTATGACCCCCTCATGTAAGCGTTTAGCAGAAGCTTGCCTAGTGAATGAAATGATAAACATGTATCGAGAAGAATTGGTAGCTCAATTTATTGGCTACCCCCTTCTGAGATGGCTATTCCCATAAACCTCTAAATGGGAACCACCATGCTTGTGTGCTTAAGAGATGATGAACGGTGGAGTAGAGAGATGGCTGGAGTGGAGTACCAGAGGAGGACCAATCATTTTCCTGCTCCATGGTATGATGGGGGTCTCAACTTTTGAGCAATGATCTCATGGGATAGAGAATTTAATCATGTTGGCCATGTGCCTCTCTTGTGTTGATGAAGGATACTCAAAAGGTAAGTCTACAGTGTGATCAGAAATGGGAATTTCAGAAGACAATTCTTATATGCTACATACTCAACCAGCTACACTAGTGCTGGCCAAGCTTTCCAGTCCTCTCTGTCCTATGCTGGTTTCTAGTCCTGCCTTTTAAACCACGCACTGAAAAGATGAAAACTACATCGATCAAAGTACACAGCCAGCAGAATTGGTTTCAATCATTCAACCCATCAATATTTATTGATATGACACATAGGCAGGACTCATCCAAGAAACAACATAGCATCAAAACTTAACTTCACCAACACGAGATTCCTTATGAAATAGTCTTTGCTGCTGCCAAGAGTCCCTAAGTTGACTTAATAAGGTGAGTTCTGCTTACCACCAGGCTGGAAGCTCATTGTTCTATAATGCCATATTTTAGCACCAGGATGAAAAAAAAAAAACCTAACTTTGATGCGGTCAAAATGTTTATTTTCTGAAGGAGGAACTACATATAAGGAGCTGCCCATAAGCCAACTCTAAATTATCCCTTGCTGAAAGTCTTACTCACACTTCTCCTGCAGCTTGCCACTTGATATTATTCAACCATATGCAAAGATAAATTTTACCAGATAGTATTCTCTTATAGTCCCTCAACTACAGACAGCGAGGGCTAGTTTCTCATGGAACCAGTTCTCCCAGTACAAAATGCAGATAGGAAAACTCTGTGTGTCAGTAACTACAATTTTGTTCAAACTTAGAACATAACTACCCAATGTTGGACATACAGAACATGTTAGATGATTATCTGTGCCCATGTCTGTACAGAGTATGTATAACGGGAAACTTAAACTGGAAGACTAAATTCTGCTGTGTGGCTTCTAACAATAAGAGGTAGCCTTACTTACAAGAGTTATGATTAAGTACCTGCACTGATGTATAAAGGCCAAATTCTTTTGTAAGAAAGAAATTTACTGTGAAAATGGGTGCCTTCTTCAGATAAATTACATCAGTACTAAAATATAAAGTACAGTGTAACAAGCCAGGGGTTGTATATAACTTCATGCCATTTGAAGAAATTCTATGGGCCTCTTGAAGGGCTGGAAGCTGTTCATCTGAGTTAGCATCCATGTGGTCAATAGGGAGTCTATCAGCAGCTAGCCATTGTGTGTCTACTGTATCTCAGGAAGCATGGGGCTCCTCAGGAGAAGTGTGAGGGACAGTGAGCTCTCTGTGGACATGGGTCTCTGCAGCTGAATGATAGGGAAACAAAGCCCTTTAATGGAGATGCTTCTCAGCAACACTCATCCAGAACAAAAGGGGTGGGTGTTAAGATGGATGGGAGAGGGAGGGAGGGAGAGAGGGAAGGAGAGAGGGAGGGAGGGAAATGGGTTGACAATACTCTCTTTCCTCTACCTACTGGAAAGAAGATCTATCTGGCTGCACCTTTTCAATGAGACACGATTTCTCTTTTCTTGGAAACTTGAATACATTAAAAATGTCCCAGAGCCCCTTTTCTATCTCAAATATCTTGGAATTCAATTCTGGTTAACAATAATTGCTCTATTCTTGTTGGATCAAAACTGTTCCTCCTCAGAGACAGATGGGAAGGAAAGCAATTATGTTATAAGGCAAAAAATATAAACAGAATTATCTAACAAGGAACACAGAAGCATTTTCCTAGGAATAAACAGTTCTCTATTATTTTCTTGCTTAAAACATCCAAGAGCAAACACTAGACAGATACTGAAAATCATTTTAACATGATGCAGAAATAAAAAGGGTGCTTAGCCTTGTATATCTAATCTACTTCTTAAGTGTAATTAAACATTTAGTGTCTCATAAACGAAGGTAAATAGTGGCCTAGAATAAGAACTGGTAGACTACAAAGCCTGAATCTGTGAGTATGGACCAGGATAGACAACAGGAAAACCAACTCACAATTGTCAGTGGATCTAAAGAAATATCAGTTTGTACATATGTCTACGCCCTTCAGCGAACATAGCTGGAGCAGAAATGTACAAATCAAACACAGACCTGAAAAGATTCTTAAGTCAGTGGTAACAGGACCCCTTTACAGTCATACCTACCTTCAAGACAGCAAAGAAGTGTGATCCTACCATCTGTTGCCACTGAGGCAAAATAAAAGGACTATCCACTGACGTTCTGACTCTAAGAAAATGCTTAATTGCTCATGCATTAAAGACATAGACTTCCTTAGTGACTAGGTACAAGATAATCTTTTTTCATATAGACAGTTTTGACCAGCATAAAAGTGTGTTCACAAACACATGTGGAGGAAAATTATGAGACAGTGAGCTTTATTAGCATTCTTTTGCTAGTGGCTACAGCATTCTGGTTTTCAGTATGGTAGCCCTCATGAGATTGGCCACTCTGTGTACTTTAACTGTTTATCATTTACATCATGAACTCTATTAAGGAAGTGCTTCATTGTCTACCAAGGTTTTTAACAAACAAGAAAAACAATGTATTTAATTTTCAGGAATTAATTTCACACTAGGAGGCTGAATTTAATGAGCAATAAATTCTGAAAACCAAAAAGTAGACTCATTAAGGATTTTTAAAAAATTCAATACCTACACTTATCCACAAAAGTTTGGCCCTTTTTTTCTAGGACCACAGGCATATATTCCCTATTTACTTCTTTGAACTTGGCAGATCAAGATGGAATGTGTACAGAGTGACAAGGCTAGCAAGCATTTCGGGACACTAGAGTAAAGAAATGTTTTCTGCACGTAATGTTTTTGTTTATGTGATTCTTTTTCTTGTTCCCTCCTAAAGAACCAGGTAGATGCAGAATCAAGTTTTTTGTTTTTGTTTTTGTGTTTTGTTTTGTTTTTTGTGTTTTTTTACTGCTTAAACACACTAACTGCTTCTGCCCAGAGTTCAGCGAATCAATAACAACTCTGAGAACCGCCACCTCTCTCCAGCTGAAAAATAAGTATGGGAAATTTCCACAAACAGGAGAAAAATTTTAAGAAGATAAAGAAAAGCCAGAAATGTCCTGAATCACTGTATCTGACTCACCGCGCTGTGGGGAAAGAGAAATGTTGTTGAATGAAAAGCAGAACTTGCTAGCTACACATGGCATAGGGTATAGTATGTGCAGGACTCACAAACACCCACAGGAAGTAAAGAACCCTGAGCTGATTCATCAGGCCTTATCTCACCACTCACAGGGAGGAGCAAGGGTTCACTCTAGGGAGGGAAAAAAAACCCTATTCTCTGGTTATTTTAGCATCCTCTAATGGCCATGGCCAATTCAGGAATGGAGGGCAGTATTTTATTTTTTTCTTTTAATATATTTTATTAATTTATTCATATTACATCTCAATGGTTATCCCATCCTTTGTATCCTTCCATTCCTCCCTCCCTCTCATTTTCCCCTTACTCCCCTCCCTTATGACTGTGACTGAGGGGGACCTCTTCCCCATGTATATGCTCATAGGATATCAAGTCTCTTCTTGGTAACCTGCTATCCTTCCTCTGAGTGCCACCAGGCCTTCCCTCAAGGGGACATGGTCAAATATGGGGCACCAGAATTCATGTGAACATCAGACCCCACTCTCCACTCAACTGTGAAGAATGTCCTGACCGTTGGGTAGATCTGGGTGGGGGTTAGAAGTTTACTGCATGTATTGTCCTTAGCTGGTGCCATAGTTTGAGGGTGGTATTTTAGACAATGAATACAAACATTTGTTGTATTCAGAAAGTACCTGGAAGCTTCAGTAATACGTACTTCAGTGTGTTAAGACCTAAACAGCACATATATGAGCTATGTAAAATTCTGCTATAAAATCTATACAGAGACCACTTGTAGGTAATTCTAAAGAGATTTGTCTGTGGGGTGAAAAAAGTAGGACAGAAAACATCCATAGTAAATTATGCCCTTCAAGTTGGAAAAGTGGGTTTTAGGAAAAACTCACCAAAGAGATGTTCAGTGTGTTTGAAAAACTTGCCATGGTTTAGTTCAAGATTATAAAAATAATATCAGAGATCCTAGTGCGGTTGAGCAGACTTAATGTTTAATTCATTCCTGGACCATTTACAAATGAGTTTACCCACCATTCGTAAAACAAAGGAGATGGCACTCACAGTCATTTCCCAAGCATGCTTGCCATTTGCCTGTCCTCTATACCAGAAGTGCACTTCTGTCTGGTGCACGTAATCTCTCCTGTCTGTCAATCAATCATATCACCCTAATCTTAGCCACTGGCCTCAGCCAAATCAGGACAACACGAAATCTTCTCTGATTGACATTTTAAAGTGATGGGAGCAGAAAGAAAAAAAAGAGAGAGAAGAAAGGGAAAAAGTGAGGACGTGCTTGGTGGCTCAGCTCAGTTTGAAGGATATACGTCTGGAAGGCCCAGAACCATCTTGTTCTCACCAAGACACTGGGGAGAGGAACAAATGTCTTGATGACATTCTCTAACCTCTATCTACTTACAACTGAAGTCCCTTCTGAGACTTCTCAGTTACATTAAACCAGTTTGGGTTAAATTATTTCACTTGTAACTCAGAAAAACTTAAGTTACAGACTACTTATTTCTTCAATTATTTTTTGTTTCTGTCTTTTTTCCCCCCATTTGAAGTATGAGTGATACTCCAAATGTTTCCTCGGGTTGTTTACAGGACTCAGCATTATAGTGCATGTAAGCTGTGTACTTCATTGTCATGCTTTAAAAAACCCAACAATAATTGGTTTTCATGAAACATCATCACTGATTGGTGGTAAATACATTGCTCTTGAGTTAGTTCAGGTTTTCATCCCTATAAAAATTCCTGAAGTTATCAACTTATTAATAACATAAATGGGTTATTTTGGCTCATACTTTTATAGGTCTTAATCCATCATTGCTTGGTCCCTGTGGCATTTGGGCCTATGACCATGTAGCCTGTTATGATGGGCATGGGAGAGGGGTCTGTTACACTGAGAGCAAGAAAGGGAATCGGAAGGAGACAGAGCCCCCACAGTCCTGTTTGAGGGTATGCCTTGCCATGGACTAAGGACTTCCACTAGGCCTCACCTCTTCTTCTCAATGCTCATCATCCCCCAGTAGTAGTACAGATTGGGACATAAGCTTCCAACACATGGTCCACTGGAGGACATTCCAGGTCAAATGACAGCACTATATACTTTAGTGGCAGCAATACTCTGCAGTAACTAAGACAGTGAGAAAACTAGCTTCTCATCTGAATGCCCGGCTTTGAAAGAAGGACGCAAAAGGAAGGTCATTGATATGCAATTTACATGAACAAAAATAAATTTTGCTTTGAAAATACTCCTAATCTGTATCATAACTGCTATACTGTACAATTATGTTCATCTGGAAGTCATCAGGTCTTTGGAAATCTTAGCTGCATCATACTAAACTAACACACATAGAATTTTAATTTGCTTACAGAATTTCAACTGAACTGCCCAAATTTACATTTACAGAGAAAAATCGCATTTGATACCTAAGAACTATTTTCTTTCTTTACTTTCATTTGTTTATTTATTTTTTATTTAAAGCATGTTACCCAAAGGTCATGGTCTGTATCTTATTTCATTCACATCGCACATAACATATTAATGTCAGGATGAAAACTGTCAAACCATCAAGTTGCACTGTTTCTGAAATAAGAAATACCACTAGTGAGCTAAATGTAGACACGTTCAAAATTCACACATTATCTAACTGATTCTGGGAATATCTGATTTACTTGTTCTATACACTAGTAACTCTGCCATGGCATGTAGAAACAGATTAAGAAGACATGTTATATGGAGCCTTCAGCTCCGTGGGAAGCTTAAAAAGCTCACTCTATCAGCTTCTTAGAAATGCCTTCTCTGGATTAGTCACTTAGTCCAAATGTGATCAAAACCATCTCAGCCAGTAGCACATCACTTGAGGAAATTCATAAACTATTTATTACACAGCTATAAAATGCATTGAGAATATAAACATCTCTCTCTCTCCAAGGAAGAAGAAAATCTAAACTTTTGCCAAATAAAAAGAATGGGAACCCTGGGTATAGGGGGCTTCAGAAAGAGGGAACAACAAGTTTAAAGACAAGACAGTGGATGGTGTGCCCAGTTCTGACATCTATGGCTCCTGAGCACGAGTGAGCTGGAACGCCAATGGCCAGAGAGTGCAGTGATGAAGCCAGGAATGTACGAGGAAACAGACCTAAAGGCCTCGAGATGTGAGCAGTCTCCATTAGCAACTTCCAGAGTCTCTGTCTACCCTTCTCCGTGTAGTCCTATGTCCCAGCAGGCTCCTGTCTAGGGCCCTTCTCAATGGAGTCCCCTTGCCCTCTAACTTCTGGAGAGTTTTGCAGAATGAATAAGTCAGAATGTCTCCCTACATGGCTCCTCCTCGCCTGCTGAAAGCTACGCTCTGTGACCCCCCCAGGTCGTGGCTATCTTCACACAGCCTTGTCCAAGCCATATCACTGCACCTCACATCAGTCACTGCTCCACTTTTCTTGGCCTTGAACTACAACAACTTCCTGATGCTATCTATCCTCGGTGCTCGGCATCATTCATGGTTCTAGTGTGTCCTACCTTTCTCAGTCACCCCTTTAAAATAATGCCATCTCTTTCTATCAGAGATTAAGATGTACTCAAGGCAGATACCATGAACCAATCTTCCTTTTAAATAAATGGTTAAGATAAAAAAGATGTAGACTCCCAGGGATTATAACCATCTTTAAGTACAGTTCCAGAGGATCTGACATAATTTTCTGGCCTCTATTAGCATCTGCATGCATGTAGCACACAAAAATATATCCAGGTATGTATGTACACACACACACACACACACACACACACACAAAGGATAGAAACCTTTAAAAACCAGTGTTAAAAATGAGTGGCATGAAGGAGGAAATTGGAACATGGGGGTACTTTAACTGGGGAAGCAGGGTGATACAAGTGGAAGTGAGAAAGCAGGGATACATGGGCATTATGAATGTTTGTTGATGCCACAGTGAGCTTTTGTTGCAGAAGACCCCTCTCACATCAGACACAGGACTCAATCTGAGACTGGCCTGGAAACCTCATCCTTGAGGACCAGTCTCATGGTATGTAAAGCTATGTAAGCTGCCAAGGGAGGCAAGCAATCAATATACCTACCCAGCTGTAAAGCCTAGGAACCAAAATGACTAGTCAAGCAAGATTTTCTCAATGGTATAATAGTAGTACATCTATCTTAGAGATACCCAAAGCTGTCTAATTGGAGCAAAGGCCATCTCAACAGGAAGAAATTCATGTTTGGTACTGTAAACCTAACCAACTGTCTGTAGCTGGTGAAGTCATGTATCTTGGAGGAGACGCTTGTAGTTCCACTTTCCTAAACTGGTAAAGTTTCTAACTGCATTCCAAGTACTTATCCTTACTCCAACAGGGAAGCAAAGCTGCTCCAAACCCTGCATCTAAGAAGATTCTTTCTTCAGAATATGGAAATTATTACAGAAACCACAACTGGCAAAAATGAAGGGAACCACAGATTCTGGGGAAACCCAACCACAACTAATTCATTTATAGCACAACCCCTACACTGAAGGCTGAGGCGACACCCAATAAGAGAGGGCAGAAAAATCATAAAATGTGAAGGTCCAGGGAATCTGCTGTGAGATTTCTGTCATCTGTACAGCACAGAGAAACTGTGCCCATGAAACTCCACAATATGGCAGCTTAAAGAAGACCAAAACAAGTCAACACTAGTTGATGTGACAATATGGATGGGGGAACTCACAATGCTCTACCTCAAAAGGAAGACCTAGAGATAATCAAGGACTGCTGACAGAGGGAGAAATCAGTCTTCTCCAGTGATGATTTTCTACCTCTGGTAGGTTATCCAGAGTAATCCTAAGCCAGGCCTAGGCACATATACATATGTACAGTGCTAAATGGACTTTCTCTATATCTAGATGGATGGATGGATGGATGGATGGATGGATGGATCAACAAATAGATAGATAGATCCCCTCCCATGCCAATTTTTCTACCTTAATTGTCAACATTGGTTTTCTGATTTTGCAACCTCAACTATGTCTGATAAAGTCAACACATTCTTTAGTACATCCTATTCAGTATTAAGGATGCCATTTTCTATCGTTCTTATATAACTGTTCACCCATAATCTGTAAGTGCTAATTTACTAAGTGTTAAGATAAACTATACAACAGGTAAAAGAACTTATATTCTGCTAAGAATACAATTCAGTAAGTTCTATATGAAATCATGATTCATAAGAAGTTGGTGACAAATAAATTCTGAGTACTGAAAAGAATAAAAAGAAATATACAAATTACCATTGAAGGAAACACACAAACCTTGAAGGTTGAAAACAATATGGAACAACTATTAGATACAAAAAGAATATTACTTAGTAAAGCATAACAGGTTCATGGTATATCAGGTGACAAACTCACTTATAGATGAAAACAAAGAACATCTCTAGCACAAAGGTTAATCACCATTACCTTTTATAACTAGCAAAACTATCACTCACAGAAGAGTAAAATATGGGATATCATATGCTAAGTTTTTCTACTGCCTTTAAATGAGAAACAATATGAGCTTTATGGAGAGATGTCTTTCTTTTTGAGTTACATTTCATATATTGGGAAATAATACTTCAAAAAACTGATGTAGCCACCTTTGTGTCAAATTGTGGCTATATCCAATCTCAATGTATAATGAAAAAAGATTATAGAAAAGGTTATGAGTGACCCAAAGAAAAGGCATCCCTTTACTCATTCTTCCCTGATAGCTAAAATGCCATATGAGTCTGTGTCTCAAAGAGAGAGTTAGTTGTTTGCCTCCCAAGGATGAAGACATGAGCTAAACTCCCACTGTTCAAGTAATGCAGCCAGTACTTTACTCCTAGTTCTGGAAGGTGAAGATGGAAGGATCCTCGGCATTCACTGGCCAGAATATATAGTGAAACTGGAAAGAAGCAGGTTCAGTGATAGATTGTTTATTTTTTAAAAAAAAGGAGGTAACAGGATGCAGATAGCTATGTACTGTGTGTGTGTGTGTGTGTGTGTGTGTGTTTTCATGTGTGTCTTTGTGTGAACAATTAATGAGAAAAGAGGTCATGTATTTGAAAGAAAGCAAAAAGCTATAACGGGGGGGGGGTTGGTGGGAGGAAAGAGAAGTGAGAAATTATATAATTATATAATAATCTCAAACAATAAAAGAAATAATTAAAAATAAGGTAGAGAACAACGGAGTGATGCCCTATATTGACCTTCAGCCTCCATAGACTTGTATACACTTGTTTAGGGACACATACACACTCACACATACACACTCACACATACACACTTACAGATGCACACGAAATAAATGAATAAGTTTTAAAACAACAGAATTGCAGTGTTTAATAAATATTTTTGAGTAAGGGCCTATTATAGATGAAGACTTTGTATTTAGACAAAGAAAGCTTCAGATTAATTTTCCTAAGCATAAAACAAAACCTTATGTTAAAGAGCTTAGAAGGAAGAGAAAGTGTAGCACAATAAATAATGTTCATCACAGAAGTTGAACAATAAACTAAAAAAAAAAAAAACTAATGTCAAAAAACTAACTTTTATGGTTAAAAAAAATCTAAACCCAAAAATGAAAAATATTGCTAGTTTACGAGTGGGTTTATTGGTGTATAACAGACAAAGCATGCTGATTTCTGCATATTTTCAAGAAAAATGCATTAGTTTAAAATGACCCTGCTATATTGAAAAGGGCTCTGTATGGCTAGTGGGGCTTTAGCTTAATAGCAATTATGGAAGTCTTTAGGTAGAGTACTCAATAACAGCAGATCTGGTCCAGAAAGACTCCTATGGAACCTAAATGAGATTTGGAAAAGAGATTAGAGACAAAGATTATTTGGAATGTCAGAACTAGATAAACTGTAGTGAAGGAAAGGGGGCTTAAGGCTTCGATACCCATATTTAAGTCCCTTTAAGACAGGCCTGTTGTCACATTTTCCTTGTGTGCACCACACATTTACAGGAAGTATTCAACAAATGTTTCAATGTATCTGACAAATTTCATTTGAAGTGTCTTCAATACCCAGGGACAAACAGTAGGAATTGTTGATATAAATCTAAAATTCAGGAAGAAGATGAAGGTTGGCATTTCCATCTGATGAGAACTGCCAATGAGGCCAGCTAGAAAGCTGGGAGATGCTGAGCAAGAAGAATAAAATGGGAGCATAGAAAAACTCCCAAACATGTCACAATTAAAGGAGCAATGCATAGCCTTCTGCTATGGGAAAAGAACCAGGACAGCAGTAACAATATTTGATTAAGCCAACTAATTGAAAATCCAAAACTAGCTAAAAGAGAGAAAGAAATGAAATGGAAAGTACACACAAAACACATTGTCACAGTCTCTGCTTACAAAGCCTAAAGATATGCCATGTGCTGTTTTGTTTTTCTTTCCTTAAAGAGTAGAACTTTTCTTATAGCTTTCTAAAGATAAGTTTCTCTTCATGATGACGATTAAGGAATTATGGGAGCTAATAGAATCCTGACACCCCCAGAGAATAATTTACTTCTATGGTTCTGGCCAAAGAGCTAACAAATAAAACCAAAGACTCAAACTCAAATTCTACTTCCCTGAAATTATTAACAGAGGTTCTGCATTTTATTGATGAAATCTTAGACACACTACCTCTTTTGTGACTATAGTGAACAAAGTCTACCCCTTCTCTCTCTAAGTCACAGAAAACTGGAACTCATTCTTAGCTTTCTGATTTATTTGGGAATAAATGTTTGCATAACAGTTGCTGAGGAAGAATAAAATACTCGCCCCCAAAAGACCAACTACAGAATTATTTTAAAAGTAGATTTGACTCTATTTTTTTCCAAAAATAATACCTGTTCATTATGCAAAATAAATCCATTATAAATACTTGTATCATAAATTAAATGCATATGTGCATACCCTTAGACAAATTCTTACATTTTTTAATCTTGTCCACAAAGTATAAATTGCAGTGCCTTAGAGAATTCTTCAAGTTCCTAAAGTCCTGCTGAAGCTAAGGTCTCGGATGTCATTTAAGTTATATATTTCAGCTATTAAAGTCAATGTTCTGACAAGCCCTTTGGCTCCGATCCCAGGGCATGAATCTGCCTTAAACCGACATAAGAATGTGTCAGAAAGCTATACGTCAATCAACCTAGAGACTAACATAGTCCCAATTTGGTATTGTCAGCTGCAGACATTAAACCCAGCAACAGTTAATTGTTACCACTTCAAGTGGAAATCCTGATGGAAGAGGGAGGAAGGTGTCTAGGTTCAGGAGATGAAGCTGTTAATTGCCACCCTTCTGTGTAGATTTGTTTAATAATGGAAACAATGTGTCTAATCATATAATGTTTCCATTTGTTCCCTGAGGACTCTTCAGAGAAAGTTGCAGCCCCAGCTAGACTTCCGCTGCTACCCGACTGTGCCAGGACAAAAGAAGAGCAATCCAGGCACTTGGTGCAGGGCAAATAGCTCAACGTGGTTCTGCAGACACAAGCCCAGGGAAGTGTCAAGAGCTGGACCACAGCTTAGGGGGAAGTGGAGAACGCCAATTTCTTGGTAGCAGCAACCTCACTTGGGCTTCTGATGTAGTGAAAGAAGACTCAGAAAAGATGTAAGAGGGATAAAGGGAAAGGAAAGGCTGACAGGAGGTGAAGAAGGGACTGAAAAAAGGAGGGGCCCTTAAGAGCAAGGAGGGAGCTTCCTGGCAGGGTTGAACCCACACTATGCCAGTCAGCAGCAAATAACTTACTTCCTGATCAGTTAAAATGGCCAATCTGGTAGAAAACAAGATGAGAGAAGTTTCTGAAATGACGCTGTCCATCCATGTTACTGATCTCAAAAGCATGTTTTAGGGAGCAAGTGCAGTGCAGTGCAGTGCAGTGCCTTGTGCGGGTCTACATATGTACATTATTCAGGGAGTTTTACTTTGCTTCGCTTGACTAAAGAGACGTAACAGAATAAATGTGGATTATTTAATTTTGTTTTTCAGACCCTTTGGGACCAATTAGTGTGAACATGAAGAGGCACTAAACTCTTTCTATGCATATATATATATATATATATATATATATATATATATATATATATATACACACTATAAGGAATAGCTTGTCTTGAACATTGCTAAACCCAGTTTTAACTAACCCATCAAACTCCCCAGGATCACCAAGTACCTCACCATTTCTCGCAACTGTGGACCCGTAAACAGGCACCTGCCTGTGTTCCATGCGCCATCCACACATATGCTCAGGCATCTTCCACTTTCCCTCACTCCTTCACTGAATTTTATTTCCTTGAGTACATGTTTCAAACCCTGTCTTTCAGCAATTGAGCCATCTAAAGAAAAATCTATAATGTACACCTGACCAGGTGTATTTTGTAATTCTAATGCACTTTGGAAAAGTTTTACAACTACTGTAGTATTGCATGCTGTGAATGACTTTCTGGGAAGCATGCTTCTCAGGGCTCAGCTTTCCAACTCTAAAGTTGCACCAAGAAAACAGACCATTTATGATGGCCAAAAAATCATCTGCTACCAAAGCATTTTAAGAGAGAGGGAGAGAGAGAGAGAGAGAGAGAGAGAGAGAGAGAGAGAGAGAGAGAG
>OU015744.1:61666583-61678589 GCA_907169655.1 Acomys percivali
GAGAGAGAGAGAGAGAGAGAGAGAGAGAGAGAGAGAGAGAGAGAGAGAGAGAGAGAGAGAGAAAGAAGTCTAAAATATAATCAGTTCTTAAAACTCACTTTCATGTCAAAAGGGGAAGAAAAGTAAGTACGTAAACACTAGGCCTGCGTTTCCATGACTCATAATTTTAAGTACACTTGGCTCTTGTAAACTTGAAGCTGGTTTCTTTCTAAATAAGCATGTAGGAAAAAACAAAGCTTCTTTTCTAGCTTTCAAATTCTGATGTGAAATTTAAGTTACATATTTGAAAGAACAGATGATGAGAGACAGACGAGCGTGGATGGTGCTAAGCAGATCTCAGGAAACAGCTGGATCAAACCAAAAGAAGTTGCAGTGATTGAAAACAAAACTCCATTTGCAGAAATAGATGAGCTGGGATCCAGAGCCCATGAGCACATGAGCACATGACCATTGTGATCATGCACATACAGTGTATATTAGACACTGTGGGGATGCCCTCAAACCATAAGTCAAAGCTGCCTCTTCTGTGAAGGAGGCCTGGTGACACCCCAAATTTAAACACTAATGGCACCATTAAAATATTTCAGAAGTGGTTACAGGTCTGTATCTCTCAGAGAAATTGCATTGATTTCCATAATGCCAAGACAAAGGACAAAGTAACCAACTTAACAGGGAGTTTTCTGTCTTAACTGCTTTATTTTAGGAGAACATTAACAGTTTATTTAGAATGCCATGTAATGTCCAAAAGAATATTCATTATTTAAAGTTCCTCATAGATTTTCTTTACTCAGTAACACCCTCCATGCAATTTTAAATACTGTACAATTTACCACACTTCAATTTACTTAAAACCTTCAGTAATTCAACTATGAAATATGAGGGTATGTGTTTGTTTCCTTCCAACAATAAGGTAAAGTTGTCACTTAAAGAATTATATTACCAAAGGTCACCTTGAACTACTCAAAAGGGGTGTGTGTGGATGACAAACTGATCAGTATCTGAATAAGACTGATCTAAACTATCAGTAAATTGCTCAGCCATACTGCCAAATGCAGAGCTACTGTAAAGTTCTGACTTGCTGTCAGATGCCCTGGACTAAACAAAGATTACAAGAAATCAAGCACATCGGAGGAAGCTTGGACCAAATGAGCAAATTGAATCATTATCTTAAACGCAGCATCCTCCTTGGAACAAAGTAGAAGAAAGTATCAAAAAGCAATCCTTAAAGCACCTCCATTTTTGCATGTCAAAAAGAAAGAATTAAGCTAGAACAAATATATAAATAACAGTATGCTCTGTGTTAAGCCAGTAACAAAGAAACCCCTCAGAGCAGTAAAACAAAGTCCTGTCAAATCCCCATTTCTTACAAAATAGCAGGAAGATCTTTTCACAATGGTGGAAACTGTATTTATAGTAACAGAGTGAAGAGTTGAGATAAAAGCCAAAAGGATTAAAGTCAAAGCTCCAGCTTGACGTGAGTTATGGTTTTGATTCTTATTCTTATTGTGGTCTGCAAATATTAAGACAGAAAATACTTCCATTTGATTGCAGGATCCTCTGAGACTCTACAACATTAGAAGAGCAGATGAAACAGATGAAAATGCATCTGGCCTGGGAGCAGACTCCATATTAAATGGCAATGCGCAAAGTAACAACTACAACTGCAGAAGGCCTTGGGGGAGGGGAGGAGGCTAAAGGCTGAAATTCTGCAAATGATGCAGGGCAGAGAGAGAAAGGGAAACAAGGGGGTGGGGAGAAGAGGGGTATGGCATTACTGTCTTAAGATGGCAGCCTGTTTATAACTGCTGCATTCCTGAAAACAGAAGAAGGCAAATGTGACCACATGCAGTCCCTCCAAAGCTAAGCAAGCCCACACCACACACAAGCACGACACGCCCGGAAGAAATGCTACAGCTGGTCACTACATCTCTATCTAAGACAGAATCCTTAGAGCTGCCACTCAAGAGTTACAGATCTGGAGCACTGCACACTTTCCTCACAAAGAAAGCAGTCCAAAAATTCTGTTGTCAACTAAAAAAAAAAAAAAAAAAAAAATTCTCTCTCACTGCAGAAAAAAATTTGCTTCTTGCACATGTTTTTATTTCTCTTCAAATGGAAGCAAAGCTACATTTAAAACACAGGCTTCGGGGCACACTGAAAATATCTTATTTTGCATTTTCTCTCCCTCTTTGTCTTCTCTCTTAGAGCATACATACACTCCAGTAGGTCACATGCACACAAGGCACTAACTGGAAGCTTTTCCTTAAACTTAATTGGAGTATTCCATCTTTAGTTCGCTCGCTGCGAGGAACCACATGCCCACTGCCTTGCTCTTCACCCCATTCCTAATCTTTACTTTTCAAATCAGATGTCTAGTTTAACGTTTGATGGAGAAAGGGCTCAAAGTACCAAACAACAGTGAAATCGGCAGGCACATAGTAAAATATGGAACGACAGTGTCTGGCTCTCAAATAATTAAAAAGATTTTTTCTTTTGAGTTAAAAGTAATACTATTAAGTATCAAAGTAAAGGTATTTTATTATGCAAGCGTGGAGCAAAGCTCATGTCCACAGGCACTCATGCAATCATCGGGAGGAGAGGGGAAAAATGTGGCTATTGGCCAAATGGATCATTTTCTCCTTTATTCACTTAAATAAGTTAAGAATTATCATAATTCACTTTTACAAATCACAAATTTCTGAAAATGATATTTCCAGTATAATTACTTGCTATTTCACCCAGTATTTTATTTCAACTGTCACATTTTGAACACAGAAACATTTGTACAACTACCAGGGGAAAAATAACTTGAAGCAAATTGAAAAATCACCATAACTACTAGTTCAATATGTCTGGTTAAAATAGAGACATCTGGTCTACCATTAAATCTTTTGTGTTGATGACTTCTAATGTGCCTTTTCCCATTAATAAACTTTGCTAGAGGACCAAAAATAACCCAACTTAAAAAAAAAAAAAACCCTAGAAAAGACGTATCAATATCTCTTTTACCGTTCAGTCAAATGAAGCCCAGTTCTTCTGAGAATTCTTGCACAGACTGCTGGAATACAAACGTCTGGTTCTGAATTCCATCAGAATAATGATATCTATTAAATAATTCTCTGCAGGCATGGCTAATTCATGAATCGTTATTTTTAAATATTTATAAATCAGCTCATTGTGCGGTTGTTTAAAACGTATACAGTGAAACTCTATAATAGCCCTTGATTGCTACTCCAAGGAACCCGAATAATGCTTTTTCAGAAGCCTTGCACACCCACACACAATTCTGAATTAATGGCCAAGCAAACAATAAGTAATGTACTTTTAAGCTAGGCAAAAATCCCAGTGATAAGTCAAACTGGCATCTACTTAACACTTACTGCTTACTCCTCACATATTCGCCCACAACTAAGTTTCCTCGCCCAGGCAGTTCATTAAAGAGTGACTATTACCTGCCCATTCATCCACAGAGAGTGATTTAGTGATTAACACATCACAGATAAGGGCAGAAATGATAACATACACCATGGCCAAATTAAGAGATGAAGAAGTAAAAGAGCCTGGCCACTCTTGCTCCCTATAACCAGATTGCAATTAAAAAGGACTTTTGTCACTTCTTGGCAGGGCAATAAGGCCAATTATCTAAAACCCTTTGCTAGAATCCAGAGACATACCAGCAAGGCCCTTAAAGGAAACTCAGATAATTACTTTTGACAAATGTTCTCTGTTGAGCATAAGAGTTACTCAAAAGCTTTTTGAAATGACTACAGTTATGCTAAACAATCTTTAATAAAGTCAACTCAATAACCAGCTTTGGGTCTCCACACCCTACCCCTGATCCCAAGGCATGCAAACTGTCTGCTTTTGGCCAATTTATAACGGATAGCAAGTTGATGAATAAATATTTAATTTGTGCAGTCAAAGCTCTAAGAGGCTGAGCTTCGAATGCAATGCCTTGCGTTCCCGTGAGACTCGCTGTACAAAATTATCCTTTTAACACACACACACACACACACACACACACACACACACACACACACACACACACACATTTACAGCTGTCCTTTAAACGACAGGGGTGGGGGGAATGGGGAAATAAGGAAAGAGAACCCCCAAGCACACGCACACAAACATACACATCCATATATACACACATGCACCAAAACCAAGACGCCGACGCCCTTCTGCTAACCATCATTTCTATAGAGACATTCTTAGGATAATTAAAACCTAAGCTCCTCCAAAAGGTTAAAGAAAACGAATACCAGGCCAGTAACGCCGCCCAGCAAGCCAGCGGTAAAATGCACGTAGCTGCACACTCCTAATCTCCCAGGACAAATGTCACTGACCCAACTTCACCAAACACACACACACACACACACACACACACACACACACACACACGAATTGCACACACGTGCAGAGAACATAAGGCACAGACACCGTGGCAGATCACAGTACCTACAAACAGCGCGAACCGAGTCCACACAAAACATGCTTGCACAGTGTCCTCACGGAATGCACACGACAGGGCACACAGACACAGAGCCCTAGCCCACATACACACGCCTTCCAAGTCCGAGTTCGACACACGGTGCATGCACGTGTGGAAGATCTGAACTCACAAACGCGGGACACACACACAGACACCGGGACTGTGCACGGAGTTATTGATGAAATTCCAGGGGGTGGAGGGCCAGGGAGGGAGTGGTAATTGCCACACAAAGGTCTTGGGAGCAGCAGAGAGAGAAGTGCCCCGCGCCAAGCGCTAGGAGATTCACCGGTTCGCGGGAGGCGCCGCGGGACTCCCAGCGCCAAGTCCCGGGAAGAAGTGTACCGGGCGGTCCCGGGTGCGCAGGGCGCGGGGTCCCCCAGATAATCCTGCGCCCCTCGGCGCGCGCACGCACACGGGGACCCCGGCAAGCCCACTCCCGCGGAATAACAAAGAGCCAGAGCCGGGGAGCGGGGGAGCGGGCGGCGGCTTCGGGCGAGGGCTAAGGCGGCGCGGGGCGCGGGGCGGGGCGGGACGTACCAGGCGGGCAGCCTCGGCCCAGGTGCGGTCCTTCTTCTTCCTCTTGTCTTTCATGTTTGCATCTCATTGATGGTGCTGAGGATGACGTGGGGGGGATTCCGCGGGTGCTCGGGGTGCGGGCGCCGAGACAATGACCCAGTGACCCGGTGACCCGCACTCGCGCGGCGGGGGGAGGCGCGGGCGGCGGCGGGAGGGACGGAGCGCGGCGGCTGGGGGGGGGGGCGCGCGACGGCGGCCCGCGGCGCCGGGCGGGGGTGGCGGGACCAGGCGGGGGCGGGGCCGGGGACGGGGGCGGCGCGGGCCGGGCTGGCTCGTGCGGGGCTCGCGCTGCGCGGCGGCCGCGGTGACAGCTCGGGGGATGCTCCGCTCGGCCCCGCGAACAACAATACACTCTGACGTCACGGGGAATGGCGCCGCGCTCACACTCGCGCTCACACCGGCCCCGCGCGCGCACCCCGCGCACACTCGCCGCGCGCCCTCTCCTCCGGCCACGCCCTGAAGCCCCGTCAGGACCCTTTTCCTTCCCTGCGGGCCACGGGAGCAGTTGGTAGGGCAGGCTTGGGGCAGGCCGGCCCACTCCAGTCTACCCTGTCCCATCAGCGCCAAACCCAGGCAACCATGGTGGCTTTGGAAAGTTGGGGGGCTCTGCACTCCGCAACTGGGAGCCCTGTCCTGAGCACGCGCGCGTGCGCGCACACCACACACACATACACACACACACACAAACACACACATACACACACACACACACTCCCTCTCTGTCCTGCTTCCATCCCCACCACTGTGCTCCTCTAACCCTGACTCTGTTTGGAGGGGTGGATTCCCAGAGCCTTGGAGAACGTAATCAGCCTCCTCTAGCACAAAACTAATATTGAAGGAGCAACTTAATACTGCACGGAGCCGCTACACTGTCTAAAACAATGCGAGACCAAGAGAGGCTTCCAGGTTCGATGCCTTGTTCTACCGTAGTGTAGCAGTAATTGTGTTCTAAATACCCTGTAGCCATCCTTGCTAGCTTCTAATGTGGTGCCTGAGTCAACAGTGGGATGGCTAGCGTTTTGGTATTTTCAAAATTACATTTGATTTCTAGGTTCCGCATGTACAGAGAGTTAGGGAGATAGTCCTATTAGTGAACTATAGGAAAAAAAATGTGCTAACACTTCAAAGTTTATAGCAACCTTTCCAACTCCTTGTGCTACTGACGAGTTTTTTTGGTTGATAAAGTTATAGTTAATCATAGAAAGAGAAGATGCCTTGACCTCCTCATTAATCGTGTGTGTATTTTGTCTTGAGTGTGTAAAGACAAAAGGTCACGCCTACAGGATTATTTATCTAAAGTTATTTCCTGAATGTAATGATATGTAAATAGAGCTGTGTGGGTTCCTTTGTGGTCATCTCATCTGGTCCTCACAAAGCACTCAAACACACTTTTCTCTCTGGCTGCAAGCGCTCTCTCTCTCTCTCTCCTCTCTCTCTCTCTCTCTCTCTTTCTCTCTCTCTCTCTCTCTCTCTCTCTCTCTCTCTCTCTCTCTCTCTGTAAACTGGGCTTAAGGAACCCAAGATGTTGGCCCTAATTTTACTTTGTGTTATTTATTCTGTGCTACAAGATTACAAGTCTTGTCTAAAGAATGAACACTCAAGT
Source organism: Acomys percivali (assembly GCA_907169655.1). Lineage (NCBI taxonomy): Eukaryota > Metazoa > Chordata > Mammalia > Rodentia > Muridae > Acomys > Acomys percivali. The sequence goes on from OU015744.1 coordinate 61,673,258, forward strand.
CTAGAAACCAGTCAGCATAAGGTGATCTCCTAAGAGCCCTGTCAAGTGACTGAGATAATAAAACTGGTTGATTACCAACAATTAGGCAGAGACAGAAGGTGATCATAAAGATACACATATGTTAGTTCTTTTAAAATATTTGTTTTATTTATTTATTAGAATAACAAAAAACTATGCATAGGTTTAAGGAAATATCCAAAGATTTGTTCTCTCTTCTTTTGTTTAAAAATCAGATTTAGAGAACACACTGGTATTATCCCCTGGGAAAAACTTACACTTGCGATTTGCATAATTCTAACCAGGTGTGCCTTGGTTTTATCTTACATCTCAAATATATTAAATTTGAGTCTTGTTCACATCTGCCTTTATTTCCAAGAATTATCTTTATGAGTACAGTAATTGATATACCAAGTTTTTTTTATTGTAATGTTTTTTCTTCTGTTCAGAAATAACTTTTAAGCAAGCAGCTCTTAGCATGGAGTTTGTTATTTTTCTGTAATACAGTACTTCATAAGAAGTTTGGAGTCCATTACAGAAAAATCTACATTGTGTATTATGTTGATTTAATATTAAGAGATTATGTGTCATCCCAGTTAAGCCGATTTAAATTGATGTTCAAAAAAGCTATCAGTCTTGCATGCCTTCAGTGACAGCTAAGTGTGAACAACCACAATTTGGAGCTGACATTTGCACACTACTTCACTTCGGGGTATTGTGTATTAATCGCACATACCAGGTAAATCTGGTTAAAGACTGGTGGATACCCATGCCAAGCTAACATACTTTAGAGGTGGGCCTTAAGAAAGGCCACCACTTCAGAGAGGTCAACCACTTTAGCCCACCTCTAAAGTATGTGTGTTTTAGTCTGGTCAGTCAATGACTTCCTTTAGGTGCATGTATTTTCTCAATACATAACACGAGTTGGGTAAGGAATGGAAATGACTATATGTGAATCAATTAGAAACTTTTATAGGTTGGTAAATTATATGAATATTATTTTTAAAACTTGTGTATTGTGTGAGGGCATTCATATGTGAGTGCAGTGTCCATGGAGGGCAGAAAAGCACTTCATATCCTTTGGAGTAGAGATACAGGAAGTGGTGATCCAAGCTGCCTGATGTGGGTGCTGGAACCCAAACACAGGTCCTCTGCAGATGCAGCAATTGCCCACGGTTAACAATTGAGCCATCTTTATAGCTCCTATTTGAAGATCTGCTAAAAACAAAATATGATAAACCTTTCAAGAAAGGTGCCAGTAAAATTAATTGAAAACTAGGAAAATAATTCTCTACTGGGGAAACTGAAGGAACTTTTAATAAAAAAAGAGGTCACTAGAAACAGGATTTGAACTATGTAAGGATATTTACTTTTGTAAGAATGAAATTAACAAACTACACCACCAAGAACAACCTTTTCCAAGCTAGTGTAGGAAATGTCAGTGAGTCAGGACAGTTAAAACCTAGGGGAGTGTTTAAACAGACAGATGACAACTACCAAGTGTGCAAATATGCCAAACTCATATCAGCTCAAGTGTATTTTCAAGGGCCTTCTTAAGAGGAATAATTAGAACTGTGGGCCTAGAAGGGCCTGCGTATACAGTACTGCCCTTCTTATTACCCATCCTAATAGTACAGCAGTTACCTTGCTCCAGAGCTGGTCAGTATACAGCAATACCCTCTGCATGTCCCGAGTTCTTCATTTCTTGTGTTCCTATTGGTTCTGAAGTCATATTCCTCTGCACATGTACCCTTTACCTACTCCCACAAATGTTTCTTTCATATGCCATTTTAAAAACATCAAAACATGAGAGTTGGATGAATGGCTCAATTATTAACATTTGCTACCCTTGTAGAGGACCCCAGTGAATTTGGGTCCCAGCACCCAAGTCAAGCAGTACGCAACTACCTGTAACTCCAGCTCTCAGAAATCCCAGGTCCTGTCCAGCCTCTGAGGATACCCAAAGACATGTAAAGTATATACACTCACAGATACACATGTACATATAAGTAAAAGTAAATACTGCAACATATTTAACAGTTGGTGGATGTTCAGTGACTATCAAACAAGTAATAATGACTGTCCATTTACCTACAGCAATGTAGAGATGATAATATAGTGAAAAATGCTCAACGTTCACAGGAGAGGTCAATGTCAAACAAAGAAAAACTCTCAGAAAATTGAGAACAGCTCTACCTCAAGACCCAGATATTCCACTACTGGGATATACTCAAGAGATGCTTCACCATACAACAAGGACACTTACTCAACTATGTTCATAGCAGCTTTATTAATAATAGCCAGAATATGGAAACAAGCTAGATGTCCCTCAATGGAAGAAGGGATAGAGAAACTGTGGTACATTTACACAATGGAATACTACAGCTATTAAAAACAAAGACTCCATGAAATTTGAAGATAAAATAATAGAACTAGACACAATCATTCTGAGTGAGGACACAGATGGTGTGTACTCACTTATAAGTGAACTTTAGCCATAAAGTACAGGATAAACACACTACAATGCACAAACCTAAAGAAGATGATTAACAAGGAGTATCCAAGGGAGGATGCTCAAATCTCATTCAGAAGGGGAAATAGAATACACAGAAGTAGTGGGTGAAGAGAGGGAACAAGGGAGGAGAGGGAATACAGAGAGATAGGAAGGTCGACATCAGACCTGGGGAAAGCAGAGGTTGAGAGGGCAGAAGGCCTGTAGGGTAAAGAGAAACTGTGGGCAGGGTCAGCTCTGTGTCAAGCTGGACAGTAGGATATAAGAAGGACTCTAGCAGAGACTCATATTAGCAGTGGCTATAGAAACTGAAGAGGACACCCTCTAACTAGACACATCTCCTGGTAGAGGGAAGAGAACACCAACTCACTCACAAAAACTGTGACCCAAAATTTACCCTGCCTACAAGATGTGCAAGGATAAAGATAGAGCAAAGATGGAGGGAATGTCCAAACAATGCCTGGCCCGACCCAAGACCTACACCATGGGAGAGAATCTACCCCTGACACTATTAAGGATAATCTGCTACTCTTGCAGACAGGAGCTTATCTGAACTGTCTTCTGAGAGACTCCACCCAGAGGTGGTTCAAAACAGTCTCTGAGACTCACAGCCAAACATCGGGCAATGCATAGGGAGTCTTACAAAAAGTGTGAGGAAGGGAAAAAAAGACCTGGAGGAGACAGGTGCTTCACAGGTAGACCAAGAGAGCCAACTAACGAGGGCCCAGAGGGGCTTTCTGAGATTGAAGCATCAACCAAGGACCATGCATGGAATGGAACTAGGCCACCTACAAAGTTGTAGCTGATGGGCAGCTCAGGCTTTGTGTGGGTCCTCAGGTACGGGGAGTGGGGGCTGTCTCTTACATGGACTCCTTTGTCAGCTTTTTTTTAAATCACTTCCTCCTTTCGGGGCTGCCTTGCCAGGCCACAGAGGAAGAGGACTTGCTCAGTCCTGATGCAACGTGATGAGCTGGGGTGGATGGGAAGTGGGGCTCCCCTTTTCTGAGGAATAGAGAAGGGGGAGACAGGGAAGACAGGGGAGAAGGAGGTAGGGTAGGACTGGGAGTTGAGGAGGGATGTGTCTACTACCAGAATGTAAATGGAATAATTTAATTAATTAATTAAGAAGATTGGGGACAGAAGTTATGCTATGTCTCTGGCCCCTTGTGAAATTCAAGGCTTCACCTTGGTCCTATGCAAAGAGTTTACCAAAAGTTTCTGTGTTCCTGGATGGAAAGCGTGGGAGAACTATGTGGTATTCAAAACCCAGTACAAGCAGTTACTTAGCTGGACATCTCAGGAGAAAACCTAGAATGAATGGAAACACTCTCATTTCTCGCCCCACACCCAGGAGCAGTAGGTACATGGGAGAACAGGGTGGGAGCAGTAAAAGCTGAGTAGACTGTGCCAGAGTAGCACGGAAGATAGCAGGGTCTGGGTCATCTCTGCAATCAGGCATCTCGTATTTTGTCTCGCAAATATTTTTATTATGCATGAGGTGGGGACCTCTCAATTCTCCAACAAGAACATTTAATGGCTCCATTTGTCCTAAGTACTTTTGGTTAATGATCAAATTCAAATGCATCTGGAAAGCCCATAAAAAGTGATCTTCCCACTTCCTGTGTCTACAGCTCAGCCCACTGAAGCTCCAACTCCAAGCAAATTACATGTCTTAGAGTGCAACAAATATTTACTAAATTAAAGTATTGGAGATTTGCTAAACTGGTCTCTTTTATTCTGAACGCAATAAAAGCTCCAGTGAATCCAGATGCATTTCCATAATTTTCTTAATACATTTTTTTTGTATTCCAGGTTTCACTTAATATTTTATGCCTTAACATAAGGAGTACTATAGAACTAAATACAATTTTTATTAATAAGCTATAGTCAGATATTACAGACTGAACATTCCTAAAGACTAATGAATTTTGACTTCTGTGTATTTTTCTAATACTTGGTGTCTTGTGTAGTATTTCTACAAATGTCTACGTCTCTCCTAACCAGTCTAAACCAGTTTAAACTACAATTCTAAGCATCAAGTGTACGCTGGAACCCCAGAAGTGATACAGCATTATCAGAGACTAACTGTACAGACTTGATAATGCTTTCAGTAGGAAATAAGTGAATTAGCTGATATTGTTTTGTTCGTTTTGGTTTTGGTTTTTTTTTAAATTCAAGCCTATAGCAGTCAAGTATTTTAGAATTTCAACCTACTCTGAGTCTGTTATGCTAGAGGTAGCAATGGAAAATAGAAGTTTTTCTTTTCTACAAAATTCTTCTTTAGTTGATGCTATTTTCATTGTTTTTAGCTAATTAGGGGGTGTTCAAGACTGATTTTTAATTCTCTAATAAGTTTTACTGTTAGCTCTCAGTAATTATAAGAACATTATCAAGATAGATCTAGAGCCTTAGCAGCCAAAGTGTTCTTTAATTGAAAGAGAATTGGGGAAACATCAGCTAAAAATATGTTCATAGCTTCCTTCTTTTACACTTTCGTAAATTGCTCTTTCTTTCTCTGTCTGTCTCCTTTTCCCTGTTTTTATCTCTCTCCTTCCTCAGGGCAATAACAGACTCGGCTTCTGAGTAGGGCCCTTCATTCCAGAATTTACCTTCCCCCTTTAAACCTTTCATGAGGCATAGAGAACACAGTGTGATTTATGGCCGGGTGTTTAAGAGGCTCACACTTAATCCATTACACAAAAGGGTTACACATACTCCCTAACAGCAGCACTCATTAGTTTATACAAAGTGGGAGAAGAAGAAGAAGAAGAAGAAGAAGAAGAAGAAGAAGAAGAAGAAGAAGAAGAAGAAGAAGAAGAAGAA
>OU015744.1:61703428-61724602 GCA_907169655.1 Acomys percivali
TATATATATATATATATATATATATATATATATATATATAATTAACACAGTTGTTTAAAAGATAGAGGTGTGTAAAGAAGACACAGGAAAATGGAAATAATGAAATTACATTGTAATTTGTAAACATAAGGAGACCTGGTGGCACTCAGAGGAAGGACAGCAGGTCACTGAGAAGAGACTTGAAACCCTATGAGCATATACAGGGGGAGGTAATCCCTCTCAGGAACAGTCATAAGGGAGGGGAATAAGGGGAAAATGGGAGGGAGGGAAGAATAGGAGGATACAAGGGATGGGATAACCATTGAGATGTAACAAGAATAAATTAATAAAATTTAGAAAAAATAAGAAAAAAAATATTTTTAAAAGGTGGAGTGAATGAAGTCGTCACTTAAGCAAACTCTTAAACAAACTGGACTCATACAATGTCTTAGTCTCAAGAGTGGGGGTTCTCCAAAATTTCCCTCCTGCTAATTTTCAGAAATATTTCTTTGTTTATAAGAAGAAAATGCTTTAAAAATGCAATCATGTGAAACACAACACTATAAAGAACACACTGAAAATTGTGAGATTCCCCCCCCCATCCATATAACAATTAAAATAAGTAGCTCAAAGCTTGGTTTATCTGGTTGAGTTTGTACACAGAATAGGTTAAATTCACTTAAGTATGTTGTATTACTAACAAAAAGTAGGATTTTCAGGCTAGTTTAAGAGGGCAGTTCATTGTGCTCACACTTAAGTGGAAAAGAAAGGGTGGCATGAACAGAAGTAATTAAATAAATGATTGGAGATGGCGAAATATGTCAGTCTATAAAGTACTTTCCTACTGTGTGAAAACAAGGAAAATAAAAACAAAACTGTAGGTATAAAGTTATTGTGTAACTCAAGTGCTGATTTCTATACCTGCCCTCCCTCCTAATATCTGGTACAAACCTTGTTCTAAGAGTCTCCAGCCTCAATGTTGTGTAAATACTGCTCCCAAATTGTCCCCTGATATGCCAACAGAGCAGCCTCTAGCCAATCGCATAGCAGGAGAGAGAATAAGACTGCACTTCCTACTAGCCAGAAGAAGAGAAATTAGAGGGGGGAGTAGGGGATTCAGCCATGGGAGAAGCTCAAGAATACATCAAAAGAGAGGAGTTGGAGCAGGAAACAGACAAAGTGCAAATATCCCAGTATCTCTGGTATGTACATTGGAAAAAATCATATTAACTTAGAGGGTTAAGAACAGAATAATAACTGCTCAGGTCTTCTGTTGTGAAGCTTATTATTAAACAAATGTAAGAGTCTCAATGTTTTGTGTGATAGCTTGGTTAAGAGAGAAACTTAGAATAAACACAGTTTTATAAAATAAAGTTAACATTTGACACCCCACCTTAGGTGCCACTTGTAGACTTTGATCTTCTTAAACCTACTTTATGTGGGGTTATTTAATGCCTCTATTTCCATTGCCACGCATCTACCCTACATAAGAGAGAAAGAGGATTAATAGGAACAAGAGAAGTAGACATTTTTAGACTCACTTCCTTGAGCAATTTCACTCTTCATTGTCAAGATTCCAACAGATCTGGTAAACAGCAAACCAGCAATTCAGCAAAAGTGACCGCAACCACAACAGCAGGAACTCACAGCATTCTCTGGAGCATTTTGTGCTAGGAGCACCTCAAAGCAGAGTGATCAGCAGCTGAGTTACGCATAGCAATGCTAAAGAGATCTCTGTTTGTTTTGTTTTTTTTTGGGGGGGGACAGTATTTATATTCTTCCATAGTCCATACAGGATGTTTTTCAACTAGCAAAGACCATGCTCCCATATGAAGCAGTTTGATTTCTAGTGGATATGCATCGTGTGCCCTCACACCCAATAGTATTACATCCCCACGCTTGGAATCCAAATAAAAATATGTTAACATTCATTACACAAAACCAACCAATTAAACAAGAAGCCTTGTCTCAAAAATAGGTGTACCACACATGAGGAGCAATACCCAAGATTAGTCCTCTGATCTTCACACACACACACACACACACACACACACACACACACACACACAAACTCGAGAAAGAGAGGGGGCGGGGGGAAGAGAAAAAGAGAGAGAGAGAGAGAGAGAGAGAGAGAGAGAGAGAGAGAGAGAGAGATGTGTACACACACACACACACACAAACACACACACACACACACACAAGCATACAGCATTCTGCTGGCTTTGGCAGCACTCTTCAGGATCCCTGCGGTGTAGAGTAGGAGACAGCTTTCTGTGCTCCACTGGGTGTTTATTCTACCTTATGATTCAGCACCACCTCCTGGGTAAAAATGTTTCTGATCATCAGGATCCAAAGGTCTTCATACTCCCACCATCTACTTCATGATAAAATATACCAAACCTAGAAATTCCTGCAGCAGTAAATAATTTAAAGACAAAACTTTAGTCAAAACACTAAAACCTACCTACTGTTTTTTCAAAATAAGTGATTTCTATCTAAACAAAGACACTGTCAGTCCAAGATCTGGGTTGTCCCAGGCTTTCAAAAAGTTTTGAACACTGAAAGAGGTTACACTGATATTTGTCTCTGAAAGCATCTCATGCCCCTATAAAGTGCACAATAATCACATAGTAATAGCAGAGGCATTTATAACACTGAGCTCATAGAGCACTCCTTGGAGCCCAGATCAGTACCACCAAATGCCTCTATTATGAGAAGTGTTTAGTATATTTTTGAGCCTCTGGACTGGTTCTCTATTTTATAACAGAGGGTAAATATCTTGAGGTTCCAAAATCATCATAAACTGACCCGATTTCACTCTGTTAGTCACTGTGGCATCAAACCATTTGATATGTGTATAGAAGGCTCTTTTCTGTGCATAGCCTCTGTTCTCACTGTATGTATGTGTGTGTGCATATATATATATATATATATATGAGAGATCATACAATCAAACTTTAATGGAATTGCATGTTTGAATTACTGCTTTAGAAATCTATGTACATTTTAATATTCTTGACCTTACTTTTGGTTAAAAAATACTCTGCATCTTTTTCCCCCCAGAGAACATCAGCCCTTTTGAGTTTTTATAAAAATCTTAGATCCTCTTCACAAGTTGATAAGAAAAATATTAAAATAGGAAGTAATATTAAGAACACCTGCAAATACATTCTTCCCAAAATAAAATCTACTAGGATTGCTACTATATTAGATGTGTGCCACAATAAAACAGGTCTTACTCTGTATGAATTCCACTTGATCTATAGCTAAGAACTGTTTGTGGGCATGTGAGTGAGTGTATCTGTGAGAGTGTGGAAAGCTGTGATTGTGTCTACAAAAAAGTATGTACATGTGTGAGTGGTATATGTGACCAAATTTAATTAGGAAGTCAAGGTAAGTATTATTATTAAAAGCTTTCAAATAAATGTCAACACACTAACAGGAGCCCTAAATTTACTTTTTAACTAGAGATAGTATTTAGGAAATATGTTATTACTTAAAATAAATTTAAATGTGTTTGCAAAGAGATTTTTTTCCTCAAATATTATACCTTGAATATAATTAAACAAAGCCTGAAGCTGCATGAGTCATCACATATTCTCCAAGTTATTGCAAACATTATTACTTCTGCATTTGTTCTACATGTGTGCACCTGTATGTTGATTATAAATAGCTGTTGTAAATTGGATTCCTTCATCTTGATATAGATTTCTATTATGTGTCATATATACTACAAGGGGGGCTTTTCAGTGATGCAGCTCCTTTTGTGCTGTCCAGGATACTACCAATGTGGTAGCTGTTTTTGAGTCACTCTCTCCAGCAAGGAGTCCTGACAAACTCAGTGGTTAACCAAGTTGAAGTTGGATGGAACCCATTTTGGCTTTGTCACTGTCCTTTCTATGTGTGGTAAATTGAGATTTCTTTATGTCTCTTCAAGAAGTCATACAACAACAGAATAGTTATAGGTTTGTGGTAATGAGTTCTTTTTTTATTTCTATTCATTTTAAAGTGGAATTCTAGGGCATGATAAGCCTCAGAAGGGTGATTCTCCTTTTGGAAAGAGATTCAGGGTGAAAGGCAATTACTACACATCTTATTTTCTTAACCCCAAAGAGTTAAAATGATGCATCTAAACCCAGTGCATGTGTTCTCCTGATGCTGCACACAAGCATCCATACAGTGGAGAATTCTTTTTATTAACAACTGTAATGATCCACAGCTTACCAAGTCCAGCAATCAACTATTTACTTTTTGTTTTTTTTAATTTACTAATGATACCAAATATTTCTCTTGTCATTGAAATATGTCAAATAATCTATATTCAATTTTAGTGAGAACATCATAATTAAATATTTTAATTTTGGTAAAGCTAATGTAATCCTAAATTAGTTATTTAATAGGCTAATTAGAATTAATTCTGATTTTGTTCCTAATTAGACAGAATGGATATTAAGGATTTAAAAGGTGTGTCACCAAGACATATGTAACTAACTGCGGTCTATTTAGATCCATGAACTCAACTGTGATACACATTTTCATATGCACCCTGGAATGATGCAAAGAACTGTTTAAGCTCACTGTGTATCCAGCATCCCCAGTGCCAGGCAGTTTCTTTTTTGCAACTGAGTTGGATGCTGTCGAGTTTTGATAAATTTAGCAAATTGGTTGAAATGAAATTAAGATATTCATTTGCAAGACAACGGGTTAGGAAAATGTCTCCTGAGTTTTGTGATTCAGCCAAATATGAAAATCTCTCTTTAGAATCCAAATACTTATCACTTTGGCAACAGAAACGAAATAATTCTAACTGCATTTTTCAAACATATATTCTTTTAAAACATTTTCTCTCTTTTGTAGATGCCACATTTTATATCAATACATAAAAACCATGTATGCTTATATCACATGAAAGTACAACCAAAGCAGATAAAGAAGGTTAGCAGAGGACTTGGGGAGGGAAAAGGGAGAGCACTGGGAGAACATGGGCAAATGACTTTAAATATTTACATAAAAATGACCCTATGAAGCCCAGTAATATGCACAATGAATACATACTAATAAAAAAGAAGACTGTGATGAAATGAAAGCCATTACTACCAGAGCTGCAGATGCCTCTATGACATTCCATGGCCATTCCATCTACTTTCACCTCTCTAGAAAGATAGTGATTCGGGATTTTGTTTAGACAGCTCTGATTTGTTTACAGTTTATGAGTATAAATCTATAAGCCGGGTGTGGTGTCGCACACCTTTAATCCCAGCACTTGGGAGGCAGAGGCAGGTGGATCGTTGTGAGTTCGAGGCCAGCCTGGTCTACAAAGTGTGTCCAGGACAGCCAAGGCTACACAGAGAAACCTTGTCTCGAAAAACCAAAACCAAACCAAAACAAAACAAAACAAAAAAAATCTATATATAACATAGCATACAGGCTTATGTGTTTCCTTGACCAATTTGTGTGAGTGCTTTTTTAATGTTTTCTTTTAATCTCTCTACACAGAATATGTATTAATGTCTATAGACAGTCCACTGGTGATAACCTAATCTATCACAGGAAAGATCTAGAAAACTGGAACGAATGTATTATTGTTTAAAAAAATATGTAGCTCATCAATAGAATACTTGGTGGACACAGGAACGATGTGTCAATCATGTCTCAGAAGTCTTGGAACCCAAATTGGCCACTTCAGAAGGTTTATACAGAAATTATAGGAATTGGTAAATTATCTTAAATAAATCAAAGTGTGCAGTGCCTTGAGTGTGTGGGACCAGAAGGGTAGACAGGGAAGCTGAGACTCTATGAGGCTGACATACCTATAAATCTATGGGGGAAGGGATGTCTTACAACAATGGGATACTCAGATTTATATTCCTGCAATTACAGAGATAAACAATGTTGAAACTAGGGGTGAAATATTATGTGCATCTGGAAAGATATTACTGCAAGTAATCAAGAGTAACCACAAGCTATGCCCACTGTCCAACCTCAGAACTCCTCAGGTTTAGAGTATCCAGATTTATAAGAGGGGCCATGGCTGAGATACGAACAGCCCCGCCCCTAAAATGGATTTCAAACCAACCTGTATGGCAGGAGCAGTGACCCTTAACAAAAGAAAAGTTATAGGCACTTCACTGCTTAGTGAAAGAGTAGCTGGAGGCTTAACACATAGAAAAATCTTCCAGTCCCTAGAATTCCCCTGTGGTTGTGGTAAGAAAGAAATCAGATGGGTGGAGAATGATAACAGATTTGAGGGCCATAAACAAAGTAATTCAACCCATCGGTTCCATTCAACCTGGAATTCCTTTGCCTTCCTTGTTACCTAAATCTTGGCATATAATTACAATTGATTTTAAAGATTGGGTTTTTGTTTTGTTTTGTTTTTGTTTTTTACAATGCCTCTGCATGGGAAAGACAGGGAAAAGTTTACTTTCTCAGTATCTACTCTGAACTGTAGTTCACCAATGAAGAGACATCATTGGAAGGTACTTCCACAGAGAATGTTGAATAGCCCAACCTTACGTCAATATTTTGTGCAACAACCATTAGAAATAATTGGTAGGCAGTTTCCTTAATCTATCATTTACCATTACATGGATGATATTCTGCTAGCCAATTCTGATCCTAATGTTTTAGAAAAAATGTTTAAGGAAGCACAAAGAATTCTGCCATGCTGGGGATTACAGATTGCTGTAGAAAAAATAAAAAGAGGCAATTCAATTACCTATTTAGGCTATAAAATAACTAAACAAAAAATTAGACCACATAAGGTATAGATCCATAGAGATCAATTGCAAACTCTTAATGACTTTCAAAAATTAATCGTAGATATTAACTGGTTAAGGCCTACAGTTGGGTTAGCTACCTTTGAGTAAAGTAACTTGTTTCAAACAATACAAGGGGATTCAGATTTAAACAATCCAAGGTGTCTAAACGTTGAAGCAGAAAAGGAGTTAATTCTGATAGAGCAAAATCTGCAAAAGGCATATGTGGACAGAATTGATCCTGAACTTGTTTGCATTCTCGTTACTATGCCTTCAAAACATTCTCCCCCTGGGCTTCTTATGCAAAGGGAAGACAGAATCATAGAATGGCTATCCCTGGCAAGTAAACAAAACAAAAAATTGAAAACATACATAGAAAAAATTTCTGAATTGATTACAAATGGAAGAATAAGGTTGCACCAACTGTCAGGGATGGTCCCGGTGCAAATTGTAGTGCCTCTTACTAATCCTGAGATTATGTCGTTATGGGTAATAAATGAAGATTGACAAAGAGCTTGTAGTAATGATTTGGGAGATATTAACAATAGATACACAAAAAGCAAATGTATACAGTTTATAAAAAGAACTAATTGGATCCTTCCAAATATTGTAATGAGGTCACCGATCTCACCTTCTTCGCTGATGCAAATAAAGCAGGTATTGCTGGTTATAAATCTGATAAAATGACTAAGGTGATTAAAAGGCCATTTATGTCAGTTCAAAATTCAGAATTGTATGCAATCCTTATGGTATTGTTAGATTTTCCTGAATCTCTTTATATAATTAAAGACTCTCAATATGCTGAAAGAGTTGTTTTGCATATAGAAACTGCTGAATTTACTCCTGATAACTCAGAATTAACTACATTATTTATAGAACTGCAATAGATCTTCAGAAACAGAAATTATCCCTTGTATATTGCTTATATTCGATCCCATACAGGTTTACCGGGTCCATTTACAAAAGGAAATGAAGAAATTGACAAATTATTAATAGATAATGTATTTTAAGCCTCAAAATTTCATGAAAAACATCATGGTTTAATGGTAAGGTATTGAAGAAAAGATTCCCTGTCACTTGGCAAGAAGCCAGAGAAATAATAAGTGTCCTACATGCTCCTTGTATAATCAAATCCTAGTACCTGCTGGAATTAACCCTAGAAGTACCAAAAGGAATGAAATTTGGCAGATGGATGTGTTTCACTTTGCAGAATTTGGAAAGTTCTGGTCTCACACACTCAAGCCACCTCATACTTTGTTTTATTTGAGATAATTTTATAATTCCTATAATTTCTGTATCAGCCTTCTGATGTGGCCAATTTGAGTTTCAAGACTTCTGAGACATGATTGACATATAGGCTCCTGTGTCCACCAAGCCTTCTATTTTAACACCATTGATTTGTGTAATTAATTTAGGTCTCAGATCATTAACTATTGTTTGCCAGAACACATGTGTCCCTGTGCTTCCGAATGCACCAGTCCCTTCCACAGGAGCAGCTTTGCCCTTAATATAAGGAAACAGTAACAGTTGAGCAATTCTATCCCCAGCATTAATTTTCATCTCCTTCTTTACACAAGCCATCATTTTTATTTCCTCCTTAGAATCCCCATCTATAATACCGGGATGCACAATAAAACCATGAGAAGTCAGCCCACTTCTTCGCAGAACCATCCCTACTGTGCCTGAAGGCAAATGACTGAAAATACCAGTATTTAATTTGTAACATTCAACCTTCTGAGATAGGGTAAGAGACGTATATGAAGCCAGATCCAAGGCTATACTGCCTTTAGTAGCATGCATTAGATCACTAATACTCAGTTCCCATTTTCCTGTGGTTCTGTCACTTCTGGACTGGCCAAGGGAATTTGGCTGGCATTGTTGATGGGGTCCCAAGCTTATGGTCCCCTCCTGCCATTTCTCATAGGCAAAATACTGCCTTGCACATCTCTTTTAGATTGACAATCCCTAGACCAATGTTTTCCTCTCCCACAGTGACTACAGTACCCTGGAAGTCTTGACATCTCATTAAAATTATGGCCAGAACATGGGGAAGAGATCTCTTACAAGACTCATCCTTCAAACTCAATGAAATCAGGATAAGATTCTGGATTCAGAGCCTGCTGAAACCAGCTCCCAATCAGTCTTTGATTCCCAAAGGGCCCCCTGATGGGAGACCACTGGGAAAACAGGAAGGAGCATAGCTTTCAATATGGGACACTAGATCTTCAGTATGGGTTTAACTGTTCTCAGAACACTGTTTACCTTCCTAGAAGCTTTGCTGTGGGCTCTTTCCCTTTCTCAGGTCTATTTGTGGTTATGGTTATGATAGTACACACAAGAAAAACTTGAGATGTGGATCAATTTTTTGTATGGTAGACACATGCACCAACATTTCATAGCACGTTGTCCAAAAATGCTTGTGAAACACTTTCATTATGTGAGACCCATAGAATTATGGGGAATGCTACTAACTCAGCCCTCATGGTTTGAATTTTATTTATTTATATAATTGTTAATATACTTAATGAGTGTGTATATATAATCATATGCATCATGGCTTACATGTGGAGGTCAGAGGACAACTTTCAAGAGCCCATTTTATCCATCCATTGTGTGTATTTCAAGGACTGAACTCAGGTCCTCAAGTTTGAAGTCAAGCACCTTCACCCAGTGAGCCATTTTGCAGGCCCCAGCTTCAGATTTCAGAGTGACCGTCGCATTAGTTTACAGTGCCGCTGAATGAAGATGGTTTCAAAATCTGGCCCATACTTAGGGCCAAACTCTACCACTTGCCACCTGTGTGAATTGAGGGGATGTGGTATAATCATTGTGGGACTCAGTATTTTGTAACCGTCAAAGCATTGATAACAATCCACCCCAGTAGGTGTTATCTAAGTTCAAGAGAGTATTTTTAGAGTTCTTGACATGCACAACTTGACATACCCAGAGGACTAATTGTTGCCATTGTTGTTTTTAAGATCCCAATGTTTGATGAAAGACAGAATAAGTACACCTGCCTTCAAATGTTTAGCTTTGAAAACTGATTTATTATTTTCAACCCTGAGTTTGACTGTTTCCTGTTGTCTACTCCTCTTGGGTGTTTCTGCTTTTTGTTTTTCCCCTAGGGTTTCCAGATGTGTTGTTAAGTTGCCTATGTGAGATGTTTCCAATCTCTTTGTGAAGCCATTGAGTGCTCTGCATTTTCCTCTTAGCACTGCTTTCAATGTGTCCCATAAATTTGACTATGTTGTAGCTGCATTTTCATTGAACTCTAGGAAGTCCCTGATTTCTTTCTTTGTTTCTTCTCTGACCCACTTATCGTTGAGCAGTGTGCCGGGGTTCTGCTGAATGAATTTAGTGAAGGAAGCTGCAGAGACTTCCTCTCCGGGGAGGATATTATACAGCTAACACATTTTTCTCTGTCTCCCCCCTTTGAGTACCACTGAAAACTCTGGACATCATACATTAACAAACATAAGTAGACATTTTGTTCCTTAGACAGAATCTTGTTATGTAGCCCTGAGCAATCTCTTAGTTGAACTTGCCATGCTCCTGCTTCAACCTACTGAGTTCTGCGATTGTAGATGTGAATCACTGAACCCTGAAATGACTCTGAAAGCCTTTGAAAGAGGAGGCCAATCCACCAGGAATTTGGAGAATCAAGGAACAACAGCTGAATAAGGTTGCTGTGTCCCCACCCAAGCTTGTCTTTCCTTTTTTTGATTATAGCTTAGGTCTTGGAGAAGTAGAACAAAATAAAGCAAATGTATTAGGGACTTAGGGACTAGGACAAAAACAAAATACTAAAAAAACTCTTCTAAGCAACGGATCAGAGTCATTAATGACACACAACCACTTGGAACAGTAATTGTTGCACTCATCTGCTACCTTAAAGCAACTTTTTTCATATTAGGGATGATTTTATTTGTGTGTGTGTGTGTGTGTGTGTGTGTGTGTGTGTGTGTGTGTGTATGGGTGTGTGTGTGTATGGGTGTGTGTGTGTATGGGTGTGTGTGTGTGTATGTGTGTGTGTGTGTGTGTGTATGTTTGCCTTATCTATGCAGGTGTCACAGGTTCCAGAAGAAAGCAAATAGATACACCAGGGCTGGAGTTGCAGGCAATTGTAAGTTCCCAGCATGGATGTTGTTGCACATGTCTGTCAAGGCCATGAGGGTCTAAACTTCCATCAGCACTGGGGTGCTGGGAGTGTAGCTCAGTTGGTAGAGTGCTTCCCTATCATGTGCAAAGCTCTGGTTTGGACTTCTAGTACTGTCTAAGCCAGGCATGGTGGCATATTTCTAGCTCTGTAATCCCAGATCTTGGAAGGTGAAGCCAGAGGGAGAAGAGGTTGAAGTTCATTCTTTACTACACAGTGAATTTGAAGACAGCCTTGGCAATAAGAGATCCTGTCTGAAAGAAAAAGAGTGAAAGAAAGAAAGAGAGAAAGAGAGAAAGGAAGAAAGAAAGAAAGAAAGAAAGAAAGAAAGAAAGAAAGAAAGAAAAAGAAAGAAAGAAAAGGGAATGGGAGTCTGAGAACTTCTTTTGTGTTGGGTGTGGCTGTGGTTCTCACATCTCTGCATTGCCAGAGAAGACTGTCAGCCTGCAGTAATGGAAGGAAAGGGCTCTTCACCTCCCTGCCTGTGTGGTGTCAAAACAGAAGTCAAGATATAAAGCATTACACTATGGCAAAACTTGCCAATTTTACCTCTAATGGTCACAGTTTACAACATAACTTCAGATAGCATAGCATTCACCCTCAGAAGGCAGAGGATGGAAGGGAAGCAAATATAAATAATAATTACCGAGGATTGTAAAAGTTTATTCATAATTTAGGAGCATATTTTGTCATATTTAGAGAAAATCTACTTAACATGAGTTTTATTTCACAAGTTTTGGGGGGAAATTATTATACTATGTCAGTGACCACATTGGTGGGAGGCAACGTGTCTTGCTAACTTTTCTGAAAAATTACATGGCTTAATTAACATCCTCCCTGCCAAGGACCAGAGGTGATAAAACTCATCTCTCACCCACATCCCAAGCCAAACACACACACACACACACACACACACACACACACACACACACACACAAGATTTGTAAATTTGTGGCAAGTGCTTAAAAAGCGTTCAATGGGCAAATTTTATTTTTCCTTGTGGCGGTATATAAATGCATTATGTGCTTTGCCATATTTCCTTTATCTGTTTGTCTAAGGAGCAGTCATTTATTGATGGGTGTTGTGATTACTAGTGTTATGTCGACCTGACACCGTGTAGAACTGTGGCCCCGGGTGGGGCCAATGGATGGACGGTGAAGAAGGCTTCTTTACAGCTCTATAATAGGAGTGCCTGTGCCCACTGGCATACTGCATGACACAAAACAGAGGATCCTAGCCAAGCAGAACCCCAGAATGGGAGGAGAACAGGGAGATGGCTACCACTCATGCCACCCCCCAAAGTCTGTATGAAAATGCTTGCTGCTGTGCATCTGGATTGACTGGTGTGTATTTAATAGTGACCTCTGTCTCCACACCTTACATAATACAGTTAGCGTAATATGTAGCAATCATTATGCCATGCTAAGAGAAAATAAAATTTGTCGAAGCAACAAACATTTTGCACACAATGAACTATGTATGAGGTCCATAAATACGTATCATTAATTTTCATAAACCTACTACAATGTACATGTTTAGTATATAATAAGCTCATAAATTAGTAATGGGATTGAAAATATACAAAGGTTATTTTTCAGAACATTCATTGCACAACTCATGGGTGAGAGAGGAAAGCAAAGCTAATATTACAAAATATTCTTAAACATAATGATGATGGAAATACCATTTAGCAAACTTCATGAAAAATGTGGAAAATGCAGCCTTAAGATCATCTCAAGAGAAATAAAAGGTTTAACAAATTGTTTTAAATTTTCAATTAAAACAGACTTCAAAGTCAATAATGAAGCAAAGAAAAATTCAGTACATAAGAAGGAAATAATGAAGATAAAAGCAAAAAGTCAAGAAAATGGATTTTAATGAAAGTGCAAGTCCTTTAGAAAACAAAACTTCACACGTTTTGCCAAATTAATAAAGAAAGCAGAGATACAAAGGCAGACATGACTGTAACAAGTTTGAACCAGAGGAAATTTTCATTGTTAAAATATTTTCAAAGTATAGTATGAAAACCACTATACAAATCAATTAAAGCAGTATTACAAGTAGTAAATTTATAAGAAAATGTCTTTTAGGCAAATTGGTTCTATTAATGATTTCATGCATGTACCGACCTTTCTGTAGGAGAAAGACTTGACACTGTTAAGTAAGTTCTCCACGAGTAACACAGAGCAGCTAGTTCCCAGAGGAGATGTGGCAGATGTCACAAGACAAACGGGCATGAGCTGCAGGATGGGCTTGAGTTGAA
Organism: Acomys percivali; assembly: GCA_907169655.1. Lineage (NCBI taxonomy): Eukaryota > Metazoa > Chordata > Mammalia > Rodentia > Muridae > Acomys > Acomys percivali. Next base: position 61,716,585 of record OU015744.1, read on the forward strand.
GGAAATGAAGAAAATTCTTCAACAATTTTTGACATGAACACAATAATGATAGTTAAGTCATGTGAAGAAAACACACACATGAGGTTGCAAAAACAATAAAAGAACATTAGTGAAGATATAGTATTTGGCCATAATACAATGGTGGTAATTATTTAAGAAATGCAAAACAGATTCTTGTGTGTGTGTGTGTGTGTGTGTGTGTGTGTGTATAAAATGTACATATATTTCATTATGTATGTTTTTGTATATAAACACATTGAACATATATAAATTAGGAACAAAGCTTGTATATATACTTTGCCTGCTGGCATTTAGCACTGTAGTTGATATTTTCTTCAAGTTAATTAACTAAAACAACAGAATAACAACACATGAATTAGAAAACAAGTAAAAAATTATGTTAGCCAAAGGTCAAGAGAGTATCCTGGAAACCCCAGAGAATTGATGAAATGGCCAAAAAGCAAGTACGATAGTAAAAGCATGAATAATATATAAAAATCAATAATTCTTCATAGCAACAATAACCAGTTAGAAGATAAAGTGATAGAGACATTTCTATTTTCCACTGCCAAAGAAAATGAAAACCCATAGAAACAGATTTAGTGGACAGTAAGCAGAAACCATAAAAAGGTTGTACAAAGGAAACACGTCTACTTCTTCAACAAGAGAAGAGGAGCCAATATTATAACAGTGTCATTTTTTTCTGAAAGAAATGTATAAATATTATACATTTTAATAAACGTGCCAGTAAATTCATTCCATGTCGGTAAAAAATGGATATTAAATTTAATATGGAAGAACTCTAATGCAAGAATTGTTCAGAAAGGGGATGAAAATTTAGCTCAGTTGGCAGAGTATCCAACTAGCATACATGAAGCCTGGGTTCAGCCCTCAGGGCAGTAAAGCAGGCCTGTGGTGCACACTGGTAACCCTAACACTCGGGAGGTGGAAGCAGCAGCTGAAGTGGTATAGCTGGGTCTTGTGATAAGCTTGTTCCCAATTTTCTGAGAAAGAGCCAGATTGATTTCCAAACTTGTTGTACAAGTGTGCACAGCCACCAGCAATGGAGGAGTGTTTCCTTTTCTCCACATTCTTGCCAGCATATGCTATCATGTGAGTTTTTTATCTTAGCCATTCTGACCGTGTGTAAGGTGGAATCTCAGAGTCATTTTGATTTGCATTTCTCTGATGACTAAGGATGTTGAGCACTTCTTTAAGTGCTGATTGGCCACTCAATATTCTTCTGTTGAGAATTCTCTGTTTAGCTCTGCACCCCAGTTTTTAATTGAGTTATTTGGATATTAGCCATATAACACAGGATGACCATATTACAATTCACAGACCTAAAGAAGCTAAATAACATGAAGGACTCTAAGGAGGATGCTTAATTCTCATTCAGAAGAGAAAATAGAATAGACAGTGGAAGCAGTTGAAAAGTTGACCTCTGAAATACTCCACCCAGCATGGGGTGGATGCCGAAGCTGAGCCTCACAGCCAAGTTTTGGGTAGAACCCAAAGAATCTTATGGAAAAGTTGGGGGATAGAAGGACCAGGAGGAGACAGAAGCTCCACAAGACCAGCAGAGCCAACAAATCTGGGTCTAGGGCCACTGGTGGAGAATGATGTACCTACACTGATAGGGAGCACAGTCTCCATATGAATTCCCTAGTAAGTGTAGCAGGGATTGTCCCTGCCATGGACTCAGTTGCCTGCTCTTTGATCACTTCCCCTTCGCAGGGTGCCTTACTAGTTCACAGAGGAAGAGGATGCAGGCAGTCCTGATGAGACTTGGTAGGCTGGCGTTAGTCAGTAGGGAATAAGGGCTCCTCCTCTCTGAGGACTACAGGAGGGGGATAGGGAGGAGATGGAGTGAGGGCGAGACTGAGAGGAGATGAGGGAGGGGATTAAGATTGGGGCAAAAAGTGAATAAATGGGTATGGAAGCAGATGCTGGGACTCACTACCAAACTTTGGGGCAGAGTGCAGGAAGTCTTATGGTAGAGTTGGGGGATAGAAGCACCAGGAAGGGACATAAACTCCACAAGGAAAAAACAGAACCAACAAATCTGGGCCCAAGGGTGCCTGCACCAGACTGATACACCAACCAAGGACCATGCATGGAGAGGACCCAGACCTGCTGCTCAGATGTATTCCATAGGCAGCACAGTCTCCATGTGGGTTCCATAATATGGGGAGTAGGAGCGGCCTCTGACATGGACTCTGTTGACCACCCATTGATCACTCCCCCCTGACTGGGCAGCCTTGCCAGGCCACAGAGGAAGAGGATGTAGGCAGTCCAGATGAGACTTGATAGGCTGAGGTCAGAAGGCAGGGGAGAAGGAATCCCCATTCTGAGGACTAAGGGACAGGAGGGGGGGATAGAGGGAGGGGAGTGCCAGGAGAAGACAAGGGATGAGACAAGGCTACAACCCAGTTGTAAAGTTAATTAATTAAAAATAAGAAAATCTAAAAATATTAGATAAAAAACCCTAATGATTCCTTGCATTTCCTCAGTGTCTGCTGTAATGTCTTCCTTTTCACTTCTGATTTTGTTAATTTCAATACTTTATCTGTGCCTTTTGGTTAGTCTGGCTAAGGATTTGTCAGTCTTGATGATTTTCTCAAAGATCCACTTCTTGCTTTTGTTGATTCTTTGTATTGTTCTATTTTTTTTTATATACAATCTTATCCTTGAGTTTGATTATATCTTGTGGTCTACTTCTCCTTGGTGTGTTTGTGTCTTTTTGTTCTAGATCTTTCATGTGTGCTTTTAAACTGTTAGTGTGAGATCTCCCCAATTTCTTTATGAAGGCACTTAGTGCTATGAACTTTCCTTTTAGCTCTCCTTTCATTGTGTCCCATAAGTTTGCATGTTGTGCATTCATTTTCACTGAAATTTAGAAATTCTTTAATTTGTTTCTTTATTTTCTCCCTGACTTAGTGGTCACTGAGTAGAGAGTTGTTCAGATTCCACTAGTTTGTAGGCTTTCAGTTGTTGTACCTTTAATCCATGGTAGTCTGATAAAAATACAAAAAGTTAATTCGATTTTCTTGTGTCTGTTGAGGCCTGCTTTGTGACAAACTATGTGGTCAATTTTAGAGAAGGTTACAAGTGATTTTGAGAAGAAGACGTGTTCTTTTGTATTGGATGGAATGTTCTGTAGATATCTGTTAGGTCCATTTGATTCATATTGTTGGTAAGTTTCATTACTTCTGTTTACTTTATGTCTTGATGACCTGCCCATTGGTGAGAGACGGGTGTTTAAGAATCCTACTGTTAATGTGAGGGATTCAGTATGTGATTTAAGCTTTAGTGGTTTTTGTTTTAGTTTACAAATATGGGTGTCCTTGCATTTGAGGAATAGATGTTCAGAATTGAGACATCATCTTGGTGAATTTTTCCTCTGATGAGTTTTAAGTGTGCTTCTTTGGTCCCTTGTTATTTTTTTAAAATCTTTTTTTCAGCCCTTTACTCTGAGGTAATGTCTATCTTTGATGCTGAGGTATTTTTCTTCTATGTAGCAGAATGATAAATCGTGCTTTAACATTCATTCTGTTAATCTATGTCTTTTTATTAGGGAGCTGATTACATTGATATTGACAGATATTAATGACCAATGATTTTTAATTCTTGTTAGTTTGATGTTGGTGGTGCCACCTATTTACACACACACTTTTTTTTTTCGTGGAATTTATTTATTTTGTGGATATAGTCCTAGATGTAGTTTAGAGTTTTCCTTCTAGTATTTTCTGTAGGACTGGATTTATGGATATATATTGCTTAAATTTGGTTTGTCTTGGAGTATCTTGTTTTCTCTATTTCTGGTGATTGAGAGTTTTGCTGGGTATAGTAGTCTGGGCTGGCATCTAGGGTCTCTTAGAGACAACAAGACATTTCTCTAGGTCTTTTAATAGTATCTCAGATTTCCTTGATGTTTTTGTCCAGAGTTTTTTAGATTTAACATGTTCTTTGACTGATGTATCAATTTTGTCTATAGTATTTTTTACACTTAAGATTCTCTCTTCCATCTCTTCCGTTCTGTTGATTATGCTTGTGTCTGCTGTTCCTGTTCCCTTGGTTTTCCATCTCCCTCTGTGTGTGTGCGTGTGTGTGTTTATCACTTCTAGTTCCATTTTTAGGTCTTGTACAATATGATTCATTTCCTTCACCTGATTAACTGTGTTTTCCTGTATTTCTTTAAGGAATTTATTCATTTCTTCTCTAAAGGCCTCTATCTGTGGAGCTCACCTCTGTTGACTGTGCTCCAGGTGACAGAGATAGTGGAGTGGAGGTGTCAAACCTGGATGCTCCTGAAGCCTCCTTGGAATTTGGGGCTACAGGGCGTGAAGGGCAGCATGCAGATCACCTCTGCTGACTATGCCCCAGGTCCCTTGTAATAATTTTAAACCCAACATAAACTTTCAATATTTGAATTGCATTTATACATGGCATAGATCTGAAGTGTCATGGGATTCAGGCAAAACTGTTCTTGGCAAATTGAACCAAGAGACATTTGATTGCAAAAGTCATGTCTGTAACTGGACTCTGTGCTAAATAGCAGGAGGCTCAGGTTTTGAGGAGCAAATTTGTTTGTCTCATCCCCTAGTCAATGTATTGCTTTGATTTGTGTTTCTGCTGTGTATTCTGGGTTAGTCTACAGGTAAGCCACCACAGCCTGTTTGAATAAATGGATGTTAATGAATAGAATATTGAGCCTTTTCTTGGCTAAATTAGCTTTAACAAGACATTTTAGAGTTAATTTAATCATGTGCCCTAGGAAGTTAGTAAGTGGCTTACTTAGCTCATTAAATGAGGCAAGTTGGAAGGAAATAAACATGATAAATATCTAAAGCATAGGCAATTTTATCATTTGCAGCCTATTTTGAAATTGGTCAAGTGAAAATGTATCATTAATCACATTCCTCTATCTTTTATATCCTTGATCAGTAGACAGTTAAGTTTACTTTATCTATTTTTATTAAAATCAGAAATGATTTTACTTGTGTTAAAACTATATAGAAGTAGTACATGACACCCTTATGGAAAGGGCATGATGGATGTGGACAGAGATTACTTAAGCAGAGAAATAAAAGCCTGTGTTCTTTTTCTACAGTGATAGATGCATTATTCTTAAATGTAACTGAATGTAAGAGGAAATTCACGGCTGCTGTTCTCGCTTCTGAGAAATCCAAGGCATTCTAAACACGTGAGCATTAATTAAAGTTTTCAAGCTGTTTCATTTTTTCCCCTCTTTTGATGCCTTTGACACAATTTTGAGATAAAGGAAGAAAAGTTTTTTTTTTCATTTTCTTTTTTTCTTAACTGAAAAAACAAAGGCTCTGAAGTGAGGTTAGTTGATAGAAAAAAGATGTCTTACAACTGGCTTTTGCTAAGTCATTTATCCTGTAAATACCATTTATTACATGGTCTTTGGTGCTATTACTTGCAAAACACAAAGACTTGACGTTGGTCTCTTAGCTCAATATTGTACCTTTACTCTGTGCAAAGCACCCATGTTTCACTGGAGAAATTTTACACGTTTTTGGAAATTTTCTATGAGGATTAGTCTCAAAAGCATATTAATTGGAGATTATATGTGCTTTCATAACAGAGCGTACACCCTTTGGGAAATAAAGAGAGCAACTTATGCCAATCAGTCTAGATAGACACTTTCTGTCTTGCTATGAGCACGAAATGTTCTCTTGGTGTGAGTTTGAAACTGGCACCCGAGAACACTAGAGGTCCTGCTGTATAAGATTATTTTTTCTGTTATGTAAATATCCACACTAAGACCTATTTTAGATTTTCAGCATGGATGTAGTTTGAACACAATCCTCACTGTGGACTTCCAGGGCCCAGTGGACATCAAGCCAGCAATGTGTGTGGCTGAATGCCACCAACTGTCAAGTATAAAGTCCTTGCAAAGGGTTTGTTGCATGTATACTTGTGGACTGAGATGATTGTTCGTATCACTTGTTTTTTGATCGATTCCATAACTGGGCTAATTTATGAAGAACATAAATATAGAGGGATAAATACCAGCCAGTCCCCTTCCCCTATGTTATCAGAAAACTTTCAGAAGCAAGTCTCTAAGGTGTAACCAGAGGAGACGTTGGCCAATACCATGCTAAATAATATGACTGATGTCCATGACCCAAGGCAATCTGTACTTTCTGAGACTGAACGAGCAGAAAAGGCCTTTATATTCCACAGATATAACTTCTCTTGCAAATTGAGGCCTTAGTTATGTTCATCAGAAAATATTAAAGATGAGTTAAATCTATGATCAAATTAGAAAAATTTATATATGACCTATATGGTATCATATATATATATATATATATATTCACACACACACATATATATATACATACACACATACACACACATATATATATTTCAACATTGAAGATTAATGGTGGAAGGAACTCGGATGTTTGTGAGTACACATGTGGGCTTGAATCAAATTTTAGAAAGAAATATAGGCAAACTGTTTCTTTTGTAATATTTAAAATATAATTATGGTGTGTATATTGTGTGTCTGTGTATGTCTATATACACCTCTGTGTATTCTGTAGTCTATGTGTATGTGTATCCACACATGAATGTGGATACCTGCAGAGGTCAGAAGATACTGGATCCTTAAAGTCACAGGCAGCTGTGAGCTGTTCACTATGGGTGCTGTGGATCGAACTCCAGACCTCTGCAAGAGCAGCAAGTGTCCTTACTTACTGAGCCATCTCTCCATCTGGAAACACATTTCTTAATATTCGTTCTTCAGAAGGCTTTTCTCCTTAGCATTTTCTTCTTATATTAGCTACACTTTTCAAATGCCATCTCCCTCTGAGCTATTAACTTCTATAATTGAGTACTTCCGGAGTTAACTCATTTCATTGAGGAAAAACCCAGAGCCCTCCAAGCTTTCAAAGCACTTCAACGGTAAACACAGTGCAGGTACATCTGAGTGTCAGGGCTGTTAGAAAGGTATTTATTTGTAGGCAATAAAGCATGATGGGGCCCTTCCAAAAACTTCTGACTGAGTCCTCAGTCTCACAGTTTTCTGTTAGTTATTTTCAACTAAATCTTAGGTTCAAAAACAGTCGTCTTTCAAAAGAATCATTCTTCAAATATTGTGTAACCTTCAAATTCCATGCCCTTGGGGGTTAATTTGGGGAAAAAGGGAAATTACATTTTATGTGTGATTATCTGAATAGGGCTCCCCTTGAGCACCACTAGCTATGACTCTTTAAAAGAAGGCAGTTTTCCTAGTCACTCATCAAGTGAAGTGAAATTCTGGTGTTCGTCTTTTTTTTCTGTTGTTTCTTTGCTTTTGATCCTTTTCTTTCCTCAAATACTTCTATTTCTGTCTTTTCTGCCCAGAGTCATCTCAAAACCATTTCTCTGTGTCTCACCCAGCAATCCTTCCATTTCCCATATCCCAGTGCTCTGTCCGTACTGTTCTTTCCTTCTGTGATTGTGCCCCTGGTAATATACTGTGAACTGGCTGGCTCCAATTAAGGAAACCTATGTTTACTCTTTAAGACCCACCCTTGAAACAGGCTCCTTGGAGATAAGTGTACTTAGTGTAAATGGACTAATTTATTCAGAGAAGCACATTAAAACATTTAAAATAATGAGATTATTGGTTTTGGTTTTAGATAAACAGGAAAGAGAAAATTTGCTGTGTTGAGAACTTCATTTTCTGGTTGCCTCCTTCTGCCCTTGCTCCTTTCCTTGGTGGCTTAATGCTTTTTTTTCCCCCTTAATAGACTAAGTTCTAAAAGCCAAGAATCTCTGAAGCTAACCCCATGGACTCCTAGCCACTCCTGCTCATTCAAAGCAAAGTACAACTATTTTTTTTTCTTGCTACTATATTAGACATTATTTTGATTGGTTTGATGGGCTCAACATTTAGAACATGTTATAACATTCTAGGGCCACAATAATTTTTTCTACCTTTGTGTGTGTGTGGTGTGTGTGTGTGTGTGTGTGTGTGTGTGTGTGTGTGTGTGTGTGTG
>OU015744.1:61724612-61790380 GCA_907169655.1 Acomys percivali
GTGTGTGTGTGTGTGTGTGTGTGTGTGTGTGTGTGTGTGTGTGTGTGCTTCTCTGTGTAGCCCTGGCTGTCCTGGAACTCATTCTGTAGACCAGGCTGGCCTCAAACTCAGAGAGATCCACCTGTTTCTGCCTACTTGAGTGCTGGCATTAAAGATGTGTTCCACCAGCCTAACTTCTCTACCTTTCTTAAGCAATCCTTAGAGTTTCATGAATGGGGCGTTTGAGTTCATAGAAAGCAACTCCATCCTTTTTCTGTCTGAGTAATTACCCCCAAAGATCAGAGGGACAGAGATCCAAAGGCACCAGAAAATTTCACTATTTTACTTAGTTGTACATAATGTTCTTAAGTGCTGCTAGTGGTTTCCAGTTGTTTTTGTTTAAAATTTTTAGTTTCTTTTCTTAACATTTTATTAATTCTTTGAAAATTTCATGCCCCGTGCCTTAATTCCTTCCAGATCACTGTCTCCTCTCTCACTTCCCCACGGCCTCGGCTTCCTGCTCTCTCTTATTTTAAACAATGTTTCTTAATTGATCTGTTAAGTCTGAAAAAAAAACTATGAAATAAAAAGACAAACATGGAACATATTTTGAAAGCTTTGGTTGTGATTGTGTCCAAAGTTGTAAGATACTTTTCTACTAGGAAAATATGTGCAGAATGCTCCCCTAGCTGCTCTGGGGTCGATAGTCAAACACTTTTAGACACTTTCTTGGCCCTCTTCTGTTTCTATTCCCACATGATGCTTTTCTTCTTCTTCTTTTTTTTTTTTAACCAGTTTTGCTGAATGAAGTTATTCTATCCTAAATTGAATTATGTGAAGAGATGAAATGTTTATTTTAGTTTTTACTGGCATTTGTATGATCAGAAAATAATACTTTCACCAAATAAGTAAGAATCTAAAATTAAATACCATGAAAAACTCAAATATATATTTGACTGAAAAGAGGATGGGGTAGGGAGGTGATGAGGGAAGGGGCTACAATCGGGATATAATGCGGACAATTAAAAATTTAAAAAGAATACAATGTACAAAAAAGAAAAACTGAAAAATTTCACACACTCATAATTACATGATTTACATATTTAGAAAATTTTATATGTATAATTAATTTCATGATTGAATTTAAAGTGACACAAGGAAATAAAAATATATGCCTTTTAGAAAAAATTATATTTTTAAAGTATACCTGTATTTTAAAAAAAAAGATAACCTTGAAGGAAATATATGACAACTGCTATGTTTCTGAGTTATTAAAGAGGTAGAGCTAATGTTACTGATTAATGGCGAGATTGTTCGTTTGTTTTTTGTTTTTGTTTTTACAGTTGATTCATATTAGGAAGACTCAAAACTGCAGTCACCAGCCGATATCAGCACTTCTGGGCAATTTCCACTGAGCCATGTTCAAAGCCATCTCCAAGGGGGGTGAAAAACTGATGAACCTCACCTGTCAGAATTGAAGCAGGCTGTATTCCTAACTGTTATGTTTCCTTTTATTACCAAAATAAGTCACACTGGACTCAGATTTTAGATAACATCACTTATTTTTATAACATGGGGGAGGGTGAGAAACCAGCAGTGACTATAGCGCTGCCCCAGTGAGTTAAGAACAGTAAGGAAGCATGCTACACACTCATTGCACTTTTTCATGGGCTACAGTCTCCAGGGGGTAGAAATCAATTGAACTTAAGAAATTCATGGATTTTATCTCCCAAAAGATAGTTTCTCAGGAAAAGCTGAACGAATTTCACTTTTCTACATGCTACATACATGTTCATGTTATGGTGAGCATTAAGTGCAGAATAATTGCACTCTAATTATCCTTCTGAGTTCTAGGCTAAGAACACATGCCTTAACTGGAAGAGCACAAAACACGATACATCCTTAATTGTTTACCTCTATCTTCGTGTATCTACACCATACATCCACGTCTGTTAGTGACAACAGTTTTTTCATTCACTCAGCCTTGGCATCACTTTCCTAGCTGACATAATGGAAGGCTTGTGTAGGAAATAAATAAATAAGTAAATGTAACTAAATATACAGTTTTGGATCAGTATGCAACTATTTTGAAGGGCAGTTAAAATACCCTCAAATAACAACCTGAGCCTTTTATTCCCCAAGCTGTTTGCACGTAGGGCTCCTTTGATCTCTCCATGCTGTCCAATGTGTATTTACATCTTTCATTGGTACCTTTCCTTGTGCTGACATCAATGACTCTGTATTCTTTGCAATATGCTCAGTTTCAGATGGAAGTGGAGCTAGAGGGTACTAGAGGGAGAAGAAATAAATAATTGTTTTAACACTTAGCACACTCACAAAGAAAGGAAATGTACATCACAGGCAAGCATACATATGCAAGTCTTGCAACATAAAGCTAAGCCTTAGAGGTCAGTTCATGTCCCACATGGTATTTTCTGGTTGCCATGGCAATTGCTTGTTTCCACTGGGCAACTGGGCGAATGGCCACATCTGTTCTTGCTGAACACTCTTTCCCCAGCTAACAGAGAGCAGAGGGAATAGATTCCCTTCGCCACATCAAGGGGTGGGTCATAAATCTTAGGTCACAGACCACACTTGCCCTTGAGCACCCTCCTTTTGTTTCTCGGCTGCCCAAATGTTTTTCTGTTCCTCTGAAAACAAACTAAATTTGCATTTGTTCAGTGGAGAAAGATGCATAACATTTCCCTTAGGCAATAAAGATATATACATATGTATATACACAGAGATATGGCAATAAATTGAATTTTGAAAAATGATAATGCTCACTGTCTCAATGGTATTCTGGAATTCAAAATTACAAGTTACTCATATAAACTTAGATACAGCAATCTTTCTTCTTTTAAATGGCATGCCTTTAGTATGAAGGTCTTTAATAAGTATTCAAATATTTTAATTCTGGCTCTACATAAAAATTGGATAACTTTTGTCTCCTGGATACTTGTGTACTAACCACAGAGAAATAAACAACAGCTACACTGAGTCAATTCTTTTCTATTTACTGAAGATCTAGAGAGATCTAGTAATCACAAAGATGTGTGTAAATGTTTTTGTCAACATTTGACTCGGTAAGGCAGTCACACGGGAAAGAAAATTCTAACAACTCTATCTTGTCCTTATAAAATCAAAGCATTGTGGGTATGGATTGAGAGAGAGAGAGAGAGAGAGAGAGAGAGAGAGAGGGCGCACTGGATCTCTATTGTTTTCTGCCCTACACTTTTCACACATTTCTAAAATGTTTTTTTATCACCTCTTTCACTAGGTTTTTGTGTGTGCATGCAGGTGTGAAGACTGACAAACTGGGCTCTGACTCGGTAATCCACTAAGATGAAAATCAATTTGCTTTCATGATATTTTATAGGGTGCTAAAATATGAAGTCTACACAACAGAAGGTGGAAAACTGACTGAGAGAAGAGTGAAGTTTAGATAGTTGAAGCCAAACCTGAGGCCATAAAGGGAACGAGATAGAAAACAAGAATTCAAGTCCCAAAGCACGGAATAGCTAAACCCACAGTGAGACAGAATAGAGGGTCAGGTTAATGACAAGATACAAGTTTTTTTTCTCTTACATATGTCCCTCCTTATTTGTTTCTTTTACTTTTTTCATTTTACCTCTCAATTGTAGCCATCTCCCTCGTCTACTCCAGGCACCATCCTCCTTCCCTCAACCTCCCGTTCCCCTCCCCTAGTCCTAGGAAAGGGAAAGCCCTCCTCCCTTGTCAACTGACCCGAGCCTACCAAGTCTAATCTAGTCTGCCTGCATCCTCTTCCTCTGTGGTCTGGCATGTCTACCCAGCCAGGGGGAAGTGATCAGTGAGTGGGCGCCAGAGTCCATGTCAGAGGTAGCCCCTACTCTCCATATTATGGGACCCACAAGGAGACTGTGCTGCCTATCTGCTACATCTGAGCAGAGGGTCTAGGTCCTCACCATGCCTGGTCCTTGGTTGGTGCATCAGTCTCTGTAGCATCCCTGTTCCCGACCCAGATTTGTTGGCTCCATTGGTCCCCTTGTAGACTTCCTCTACCCCCAGGTCCTTCTATCACCCAACTCTTCCATAAGACTCCCTGATCTCCACCCCAAAGTTTGGCTGTGTGTCTCAGCACTTGCTTGGATCCTCTGCTGGGTAAAGTCTTTCAGAGGTACCTTTATGGTAGACTCTAATCCTGTTCTTTCTCTTTAACTACTTCCAGTGTCTTTCTATTTGCCCTTCTAAATGAGAATTAAGCACTCTCCCTAGGGTCCTCCTTGACAGAGGAGACAACTTCCTGAGCAGATCAACAACAGTTCAGGCTCTAAGATAAAAAATAAGTGAGACCTCATGAAATTGAAAAACTTTAAAGCAAAAGACAGTGTCAACAGAACAAAATGACAGCCTACAGAATAGAAAAAGATCTCCAACCCTACATCTGACAGAGGGCTACTATTGAAAATATATAAAGAACTCTAGAAATTAAACACCACCAAACCAAATAATGCAATTATAATGGGGTACAGAACTGAACAGAGAATTTTCAACAAAGGAATATCGAATGGCTGAGAAATATGTAAAGAAATACTCAACGTCTCTAGTCATCAGGGAAATGCAAATTAAAACAACTCTGAGATTCTGCCTTACACCAGTCAGAATGGCTAAGATCAAAAGCTTAAGTGACAGCACATGCTGGAAATGATGTAGAGAAAAGGGAACACTCCTCCATTGCTGGTGGGAGTGCAAACTTAAACACCTATTCTGGAAATCAAGCTGGTGCTTTCTCAGAAATTGGGAACAACTCTATCTCAAGATCCAGCTATACCAGTTCTGGTCATATACCTGCAAGATGTTCCACCACACAGCAAGGACTTTGCTCAATTGGAAACTGGAAACAAACTAGTTGTCCCTCACCCAAAGGAATGGATAAAGAAAATGTGGTACATTTACACAATGGAATACTACTCAGCTATCAAAAACAGGGAAACCTTGAAATTTGCAGGCAATTGGATGGAGCTAGAAAAGATCATCCTGAATGAGACAACCCAGAACCAGAAAGACACACATGGTATATGCTCACTTATAAGCAGATATTAGCTACATCATACAGGATAACAACACTCCAATATGCAGACCCAAGATGTTTATCTATCTAGACAGGATTCAAATTAAGTCCTTACCTTGCACAGCAAACAGGGGGCCTGATCAGAGTCAGACTCTGCTGGCTGAACTCAGATTAAGGAGTAGAAACCGTATGCCTGTCTATGCTTATAATGATCAAGAAGGGGAAACAATAAAGGGAAAGGTTATTCCCTGATTCTGAGAAATGTGAGGAACAAATAAAGGTGTAGAATCATCTCCAGGACAAGATTTATGTTTGGTGCTATATAAGAGATCTAGTCAAAAACCCAGAAATCAGGGATGCTCTGGATGGATAATAGAAATAGAAGCTGTTGGAGAAGGGACAGGACTGTATCAAAGGATCTGTCTTCCAACACGGCCAGTGACATGCACAGTCTTCCTGGTTCAAGTGTATAGGATCCAGCAGGACATGCAGAAGACTCGAGAAGTTCACAGTAAAAACTGACTTGTGCCAATCATGAGCTTAAGACATCCTTACCCTCTTTATTTATATTCCACTTAGTCCAGAGAAGGAAAAACCACTACTTTTTGTACAGACATCAAATAATAGGTAACACATGTTTTATTTATTTATTTTGACCCAGTTCCTAAAACTGAATTCAAAATGATCTGTTTTTTGAAGGATAGTAATTCTTTTTTGTTGTAATGGGCAACTCTCAATAGGATCCTCCATGACTTTAGGATGGGGCAAGTTATCAAGAAGATCAGGGTTCTTCTTTTCTTTATTTCCTTTTTTTACATTTAGTATACAAAGTCTTTTACATTTAGTATACAAAGTCTTATTACAACATTTTTATGTTCAAGTTTTTTTTTACTGGACACCAACAACATTCAATAGTAATACCTCCAACTCCCAGAAAAGGGAATAATAATAATCTGTCATATGTACATATTTAATCCCCCACAACTGCTCCCAATGATGTGGCTTGTGGAATTTCTGAGTTGGTGAGTGTATTCTTATTTTGGGATGCTTCATATCCCTACTCTGTGGGGAAGAAGTGTCTGGCTTAGGGTTCTAGACTCATTCTATGTCTTACTTCCTCTGGCTCTCACCCATGAACCTGTACAACATCTTTGATTATAAGTGGCTAAGTATATTTTCCTAAGGGCTCTGTTAGCTACTATAGCAAACAAATGGATCTGAGCAGAGAATTGAGATAATGCTCTGGATTTAGAAAAGAACATGAGAAGTCCTGGTGGTCTATGATTTGTGGCTGATGCCTGATGTTGGAGCAGTCCTGTGGGACCAAGCCCTTCACTTGTTGAATGCAATGCTAACTTCAGGCAATTAGTGTTAGGGTTTAATTAAGTCACAGAATACCCAGGGTATGGATGAGAGAACTAGTTGTTGGTGTTAGACAAAAGCTGACTCATTTGATGTCAAGTTTTCTGTGGGTAGGGACAGGTAATTTTGCATACCTTATAATCACTGCAAACACAGAGTTGAATGACATAAGGAGAGCTCTGAAGTCATCATTTCTGTAGGAGCCAAAGGACATAGAAATATAGGCATTGATACACTAAGTGTACCAGTTATCTTTAGTGGGCATTATTAATGTTGAATGAGGCCAATATAAAGTATCTCACCTCTCTCTTTGCTGTTTCATAGTATGTGAAGCACAAAACACTAGGTATTGAGATGATGATGAAGTAATGAAAACAGAGCTTTTTCCTCTCAAGTCTCCCCACATTTGCATAGACAGATGAGACATGACTGATTTTGCTTATCAGGACTCTCCATAACTGACATTGCTGAATACTTTTATTTCTGTTTTGTCTTTCATTCCAGATAATTTCTTGTTTACTTTTTACCTTCAATAGAGTCTTTCTTTCTTTTCCTGTGCTCCACCTTCACTCTAACAGCTGTGGTTGCTGTCTCGTCTTTTTAAAAAGACATGATATTGACATAAAACAGCCACATTGACCAATGGAATTGAATTGAAGACCCAGAAATAATCTGACACACCTATCAACACCTGATATTTGATAACGAAAGCAAAGTACACAACGGAAAAAAGACAGTTTCTTCAATAAATGGTGCTGATCGAACTGCATATCTGCAGGTAGAAGAATGGAGATAGATCCATACTAATCACCCGGCATAAAACTCAAGTACAATTTGATGAAAAACCTCAACATAAAACCAGATGCACTGCATTTGATAGAAGAGAAAGTGGGGAACAGCCTTGAACTCATTTTTACTAGAGAAAACTTCTTGAACAAAACACCATTAGCACAAGCACTAAGATCAAAAATTAATAAATGGAATCTCATGAAACTGAAAGGCTTCTGTAAGGCAAAGGACACGATCATTTAGACAAAGCAGAAGACTTCAGAACGAGACAATATTTTTACTTACTCCATTTCTGATTGAGAACTAATATCCTAAAAATATAAGGACCCCAAGAAACTAGATATCAAAACTACTCATAATTTTATTTACAAATGGGGTATAGGTCTAGACAGAGAATTCTCAACAGAGGAAACTCAAAAGGCTGAGAAACCCTTAAAGAAATGTTCAAAATCCTAACCATCAGGGAAATGCAAATCAAACTACTTTGAGATGCTATATTACACCTGTCAGAATGGCCAAGAACAATAAGACAAGTGACATGCTAGTGAGGATGTGGAATACAGGGAATACTCATCCATTGTGAGCAAGAGTGCAAACTTGTACAGCTACTATGGACATTGGTATAGCCATTCCTCAGAAAGTCAGAGATTGAATTACCTCAAAATTCAGCTATACCACTCTTGGTCATATACCCAAAGGATGTTTCATCCTACCACAAGGGCACTGGCTCAACCATGTTCGTTGCTTCCCTATTCATAATCACCAGAAAATAGAAGCAACCAAGATGTTCCTCAACAGAAAAATAAGGAAGATGTGATATATTTACACAATGGAATGCTACATAGCTGTTGTAAAACTCACATCATGACATTGGCAGGTTAATGAATGGAACTAAAAGGAATCATCCTAAGTGGGGTAACCCAGATACAGAAAGATAATATGGTAAGTATTCACTTATATGTGAATACTTCCCATCAAATTAATGGCAATCAACCTGCAATCCATAGATCTAGAGAGGTCAGGTATAGTGGAAGGGACTAGGGGGAGCACATAGGTCTCCCTGGGAAGGGGCAATAAAATAGATTTTATGGGTAGACAGGGGTGGGAGAGATAACATTGGGGGAACCATTTGCTGGCTGAGATAGGGTTGAGGGAGGCAGTGTGGGGAGAGAGAACTGGAATTGAGGGGTATTTGAGAGATGATATGGAAACTTAATGTGGTGGAAACTTCCTAAAATATATGAAGGTAATTCTCATGAGGTCTCCTAATAATGGGGATTACAGAGTCCCAAGTGGCCATCTCTTGTTACCAAACAAGGCTTGCAGTAACTGCACTGCATTGCATTCAGTTGAGTTGTTGAATAAATGGGGCCCGTGGAAATCCCCAAACAACCCAGAGATGCTAGGACAATGAGTTGTTATCTAAAATTGACATCAGGGCAGCATTGCTGAGGATAACACCCACACAACTCATTTAACATGGAGAAATTGACTTGGTGCCTACATGAGGCCATTACTCCTATACTGTAATATCTTTGGTGCAGGACAGTACTCTGTAGACTACCAAAAGAGAAATGTAAACATCAACCCAGCCACAAAACCTGTGACCTACAATATAACCTGTCTGTCTGATTTGACTTGAGGCACATTCCCTGAGACAGAACTCATATGTAATACTGCTTGAGTTAACAAGAGCCAGTAACTAGATAACCCAGAGACTAAGTTAAGACCAAACAGTACTGATTTTTAAAATAATCAATAAAATGGCTCCTAATGGTATTCTGCTATATACAACATACACGGTTTGGGGGTGGAGGGCAGAGTCAGAGCCCCTGGAATACACAGCTCTATAGGGAATGTATCCATCAAATTCCTCCCTTCAGAGGTCAGGGAACTCCTCTGAGGAGGATGCATAAAACATATGAGAGCCAGAGAACATAGAGGACCCTTTTGTTCTTCTAGAAGAATCAACAAAGCACTGATCATATGAAATCATAATGCTGAAGCAGCAAACACAGGACCTACATGAGTCTGCAGCAAGTCTTCTGTAGATATACTAGTTTTCAGATTAGTATTTTCATGAGACTCTTGAGCATGTGAGTGGACCCCTGATTTTTGTGTCTGTTCTTGGGGCTCTTTTCTTTCTGCTGAGTGTAGCCCACACAATGTAAGGTAGGTTTTATTTTACCTTATTATATTTTATTTTGTCATATCTGATTATCTCTTAATAAAAATGGAAAAATGATGAGTTATTAGGCTTAACATTAACTTTGGATTCTCATAGTCATTTATTCAAGATAATTTTAAGTAGGATTAATAATAGAGGTAAGGACAATGAAGGATTGTTGTTTAAATATATATTATTCAAGTGACTGTCTTAGAATTTATGTGTGAGCTCACATTTCATATACATGTGAGAATATATGAGAGAGTGATAGCTCTTTCTCTCTCCATTAATGCGTATGAGCTGATACCACACGGGTAGCTTGTTCCACGGTACATGTTTTCATTCATCTCACTGGACTCACAGAAGTAACAGTTCTCCCACAGGCTCATCCAAACGCCGTGAGACAGTGACCCTACAAAGGACATCTTCTGCTTAAAAATTCTGCCTAAAGCCAAGTTTTCAGTAACTGAGTTTTATTAGATGCATCATCTGACTATCTCCTTTTACTGTTTTCCTTCAAAATACAAAAGACATACAATTAATAGACCATAAGTGTCAGTCTAGAAGGAATCAACAAAAATGATACTAATACTTCATCATAGAATTATAACGGCTATCCCATGCATGATACTATCATCTCCAAGAGTTTGATATTTGTGTGGATGAAATCATTCATGTTTAAGGGAAAGGAAAATAAAACACAACATGCATACTTACTAAAGAGGATTCTGTTTAGATCTTCCAAATTAAGACAAGGATGGTGAGCACACTGGCCTGGGCTTAGTGCTGTAGTGTAGATTCTTTCCTCTTTCCAGGAATGGACAGCTGGAGTCCAAGGAACCAGCCTGCCTAGTGGCCATCACAGCAGCTCCAGAGACTAAATGGGATGTGTGGTACTTAGGTAAGCATTTATATTACTTGTTCTATTTTTTTTTCTTGTTCAATTTAGTTGTGAGCAAAAAGCTGTTTCTTACAATTTCTTAAATTTAACTCCTCATATGAGTTCAAAAATGACAAAGCCTATTTTTCTTGTAGCTAAAATTTTGCTCTAAGAAAATACTCTTTCTCCAGCTGTGAACGTGATTGACATTTTAAAACCAGCTAGGGGATTTCTACTGGCAGCTAAGCTCCCAGCTACAGGAAAGGGACTGACATGATACGGAATGTGTTCTATGAGCCAAACTGCCTGGATTTCTATTTGAAAGAGAATTGTACAAAAACCACCAAAAAGTGGTCTGTTGACTTTCTACCAATGTTTCACTGTTTTACATTTTAAATTCAATTAGTTAGAAATATTGAGATATGGTAAGCATACTGTACTAAAATCCCAGCATTGAGTAATCAAAAATCAGTGTTTTGTTTCAAGAGGTCATTCAGAATGGGATCATTGATAAACTACTTACTGTGTCATTAATTACACTAGAATATCTGTGTGCATGACTTTGGAATATCTGTGAAATATAAAGAGTAAGGAAAATGAGGAAGGAGGAAGGGGTAAGAAGCTGGATTCTTTTCTCCTACTTTTTAAATTCTCACCCTGCACCCCCCCCCCCGTGTGTGTGTGTGTGTGTGTGTGTGTGTGTGTGTGTATGTGTGTGTGTTCGAGCATGCACATTCACATGCTTTCGTCCAAGTGTGAGGGTCTGAAGACAGCTTGGTGGGGTCTGTTCTCTGCTTCCATCTTCCTGTGAGTTCTGGAGACCAACGTCACATTATCAGACTTTATATCAAGCACTTTTACCTGCTGAGCCAACTCGCCAGCCATTTACTCCTAACTTTTTATTGCCTTAATTCTAGGAAATGATTGTTTATCATTTCAAAAGTTATCTTTGCACTAGATTCCTATGTATTGCCCTTGAAATTTGTTACCCGTCCCCCATGCTGATGTTAGTATTTCTTTTCTTCTTACCTACTCTCCTCTTAGGTAGCTAATTAGGTGCATTTACCAACACTCCTTAAGTTTTATAATCCAGTTCAACACTCCGTAACTGCAGGACTCTTTAGATCAATTATCTTACACTACAGGGTCAGTTCATGTTTATTATTTGGGAATAAAGATGCTCTTATTCTTGACAATTTTGAGACTACCTTGCTTATTCCATTTGTCTGTAGGATCTGTTTACATTCTTATTCCTGCTAGAGCCCCGCCATGTAGAAGACTGTTCTGTAACATGTAGAATCTTTTCTCTGAAGGTAAGAATTCCCTTCAAATATCTTGTTCTTTCATTCACCAAAAACATTTATCAGATATCCTGTCAGATAACAAATATAAGAGGTCAGATCTCAGACTTGAAAGCCTTGTTTTAAGATAGAATTGACAATATCTATATTTCAAGGCTCATATCGCAAAAAAAAAAAAAAACCACAAACAGCTATTCATTTTTAAAGTCTTTCTTATTAAATTTAAAGATTTGGTTCTTTTAGTAGAATCTGAATTTTAGGCCCCTGGTATCTTAGCCTACTACAGAAGATATAGTGAAATCTCATGATCCCACTCTAGACTGGTCTTTGTCATCATTTAGTGCTTTTACTTTTTGTCTGACATATTTCCCAGTGTGTAATTGTGTGCACATGGGCTGAGGGTTTTCATGTCTATCTGAGGGCTTGTGTCTTTCATCATTTCCACTGCTGGTTACTCTGGTGATGCTTCTTATGCTGTTACTTGAAAGCATTCGATGTCACAGCGTTTGTAAAATAGTTCTTCAATCACCATGTCGCTTCCACACTGAGTTTTAAGTGCTCACCCTTAACTGAAGCATGTCTTTGGTTTACATTGAATTATTGGTGTGTGTGTGTGTGGGGTCAATACCAATTTGCACTGCATGGCACAGCTCTGTTTGTGTTTATTATTCAGTTCTCTCTTATCTGAATTGAATTAAGAGGTACTTACTATTACCTAATTTTTCTCTCTTTAATTGGAAAATGTAGATATCCTTTAACTTTTTAGTGTTTCATTTAGCGACTGTGAGAGAAAAGATGTGTGATTTAGTGTATCCAACACAATTATGGATTTTTATCACTTTTCTTATACTATATCCTAGAATACTTGTAGCCTTTCCCAAACTCTCATTTTGCCTGTTTTTGTTGTGTATGATAATTTTGCGCGAATAATAGGATTGTTATTTTGCACAGCCAATATTCTATAACCACCTGTGGAATTACCATCATTGCACACTCTCACTTTCCAATGGGCTGCTTGGGACCATTTCCAATCTGCCAGAACTTCCTTTAGCAATCTTATTTGAGTTCCCCTTCCTTTAGTCCTGAGTGGACTAATCAGAGGTATTTCGTATAGTTATGGAAGTATTTTTGATGTTTTAAAGGAACTAACTTTGGTTTCATTGATTTTTTTCTATTGATTTCTTGATTTCAATTTCCCTGATTTTTGCAAAAAAAAAAAAAATTTCCTTTTAGTAAGCTTGCCTTTAGCTTAAAATGCCTGTTGTAGCTTAAAGCACACTCCTTTTTCTAATAACCAAAGCTGAGAGTTTCACTTATTTAGTATAGATAATCTCTTTTTTCTTGTTTACACAATCAATAATAAATATTTTCTATAATCATTGATTTTTACACACTCTAATATCATATTTTCACATTCACTTAGCTCAGAATCATTTTAAATTTCTTTTGAGACCTCCTTGACTCAATTGTAATTGAAAAGTATTATTTAATACCGAGTATATTATTCCTAGTTTTTTATGGGGGAATTCATTTGTAGCTGAATTTCATTATAAGCTAAGAATACAGTGCCTATGATTTGTACTTTATTAAAATTGCTAGGATGTCTCTATGGTCCCTACTGTGATCTTTGTGAATATTCTATGTTAGCTTGAGATCAATGTGTATTCTCCTATTGTTACATTTTTCTATAAATGTCAGTTAGATCAAGTGAACTGATGCAATTCCTTTACATGCTTAACACTCTCACCACTGAGATCACAGCTAGAACAATCTAGATGTTTTCAGCATGGACAGTGGCTTTTTCTGTTTGTCTTGTAGGTCTATCAGTTTTGACATGCTATTGGTAGGTGCAGACAACAATAATGCTTCTTAGATCTTTCTGAATATTAACCCTGTTTCGTGTGTGTGTGTGTGTGTGTGTGTGTGTGTGTGTGTGTGTGTGTGTCTGTGTGTGTCTGTGTCTGTCTGTCTGTCTGTGTGAAAATATATATGTTGTTAGGACTACCTGGTGTTAGGTAACCAATTAAGGGACTTGTTCCTGGGAAATGCTAATGCTCCTTCTCTGGGTAGCCATTAGTTACCTGTTGTTATTCATCCAGTAGTGGGATCCCATCAGATTGCTTTCCTCCTTTCACATTAGCATGACAACCATTAGCAACATGAAGAAGTTGTGTAGGCAGCCATATTGTTGAGATTTCATGGGTGAAGCTTTCTTTTCATAGCTAGAAAACACAGCCTTGCAGCAAACTTCCTGATTCCTAGGCTCTTACAGTCTTTTCACATTCAGTATATAATGCTATTCCTTAAGCATGATAGTTTCCTGTGTTCCAAAGTCTGGTTCTCCTGGAATTAAGATAACTCTCCTAGCTTTACTTTGCCTCATATAACTATGGTTTGCCACTCTGTTTCTTTCCTCTGTCTGTCTGAGTCACTGCAACAAGGCAAGTTTTCATAGAGAACATCATAAGGTAAAACCATACAAGAGCAAACTATCCCCCTCATTCCTGGGCTGACAATCTTCATACTTTTTAAATTTTCTTGATAGATACTTTATGAATTTTACATCATGTACCCCAGTTCCACTCATCTCGCTATCTCTCCGTCTCCGCTCTATGCCCTTATAACCTCCCTCTCCACCCCTGCCAAAAGAAAATGAAAAATAAAATAAAATAAAAAACAACAAGAAGAGAAAAAAACATAAAAATTCATCTAGCTGTGGAAGCTGATGTGGTGCATATGTGCTAGGGACAGTAGATCGCGCCGAAGCTAGGCTTACAGGAGGTGATAACAATCCAGTGTGGGTGCTCAAGACTGAACTCAGCTCCTCTACAAGGGCTGTTTGCATTATTTATTTATTTTTATTTTTTTATTTATATATTTATATTATTATTCATATGTAAAATAAACTGCATGGAGCAAGAAGAACCACAGAAAACTATGGAACAATCAAAAATTATATAAATGTTACATTCATAGCATTTTGGCTATTTGTATTTGGCAATCTTGAAGAAAACATTTTCCTATCTTGGTGCATCTAAAATTCTGAATGCAGGTCAATATCTATCATATCTTATCTCTACAACTTAAACCACCTATCTAGACCTAAAAACATCTTAACCACTAAACAACTAAGCTTAATTGTGAAACCAACCTATTTGGTCTTCAACCCCATCAGAGACTTGAGAAGGAATGAAATTAATTACCTGAGTATACAGGAAGTGCAGGTTAACAGCTTCCGAATTAAAAAAAAAAATGACAGAGAGAGTTTGCCACCTGAACAGTCACCCAAAATTCTCTATAACATTGGAGCATCATCTTCAGCCTTCTGGCCCAATACATCTTAACCACTGAGCTGTATGTCCCTCCAGCCAGATACTGTTCTCTATACTGTCCTAACTTATCAAATACGAACTGCATTTACTACTTGCTGTAACTGAAAGAGCCAGAGGCTCCAGTTTATATTGGTGTCTGGTTTATATTTTTTCCTATTCGTTTTAGAGTTCTTTAAAAATGTTTTTTTTCTTAAACAATTGAATCTTGCAAGTTTTCAGATGCAACTTGACATACTTCATCTGCTTCAGTTCCATTGATGTGGTCATAACCATAAGGTAAAGGACTTCTGTAGTATCAATAATCTATTCCAATACCAGCATAGGTAGTGTTCAGCCACCCTGTCCTGCAACGCGGCTGGAGGTTGTCAATCTTCTCATGGCCTTTAGTTTATAGACTTAGGTGTTCTTTTCTTTTATCTTTCTAGAAATTTCTAGAGGTTTTGACTTACAAATTCTCCTAACGTTTTAGCTTTCTGCAAGTGAAGGATGTTAGTTGAGTATGTACTTAAGTCTATAAACATCACTCTTTAATCTTCAGTGTTGCATCCTGCACATTTCTGCTCTTCTTTCCAACCCTCTGTGCTGGCTTTCCCTTGCTTCCTAAGGTCCTATCTCTGCTGAGCTGGGATACTCTGCCAATAGCAGTAACCTGGCCAGGTAATGCACATTCTCAGAAAATCTGCTGTGGGCCATGGGTCAGGTGTTCCTGGTATGTACACTGGAGTCCTTCTGCCTGAATGTCATTAACTTCCTGGGGCTACGCACAGTCTAGTTTTGATTTTCATTTTAGTTTGTTTGCTTTTCACCGTCTATAGCTTTGAAATCCAGGGAAGGTGTCATGAGCCTGAGGGTCTACCAATCTCCAGTGTTGGTATTTCAGATACTTTGGTGAGGTTTTGCTATTTTTCCTAATGGGAAGCACTTTTTGGAGACACGTTCATCTTCTGTGATTCAAGTCAATAGTGGAGGTAGCGTGAGACACGTTTCTCCTATGCTTACTCAGGTGTCTCCTAGCCTGGCCGTCATTTAGATCTGAGATCTTCTCAGGAATGTAATTTTAAAACCATCCCTCTGCAATTACAGAGGTGTTTTGTACATTTTCTCTCTTCTTAACATCTTCCCTTTGTTGTCTCTCTGGAGCTGCAGATGAAGGATTCTCACATCTGTAACATGATTTTAGAAAGCTATTAGGAGACAAATCTAAAAGATACTTGCTTATACTAGCCTATTTATAATAGTTTTGGTAACCAATAGATTTAGTAATATGATTATCTGTTGAATCTTATTATCCATCAGCAAAATAACTATTTAAAAATGTACTTCTTATGGAAATTCAAAAGAATAAATGCTAACTCATAAAAGATAATCATTCTTATTGCTTTATAATCAGTATGTTATTTTTCTTCTCATATTTGACTCTCATTTATTTATTTTTTTAAAACAAAATATACTTATTTGTCCATAGTAATACATTTTAGAGTTATAACATGCAATGAAAGAAACAAGTGAACAAACAACAAGTGTCTGTGTTTTCAAACTCCTGGCTCGCTATTCTGAGAATCAAGGAAAATAGACCAGCATTTCTAGGAGCACTCAGAGATTTCACAATTGTGATTACTTCAAAAATACTTCTAGCAGCCTTCACACTATTATTTGGAAAGCTAACACTCCTGCTTCAAGGATGAAATGCATTAGTTTAATAGTGCTGACAAAGAACTACCACCAACAGGAATAGTCACACAATGAAAAACTTAATTTAACAATCACATTTCCCAGGATGGTAATAGTCCTGCATGGGATCGCAACTGGACATGGCCCCTTTGAGGACTTATTTGTAAAGGACTTACACAAATTACAAAATATATGTGAACTCATCAGCAAAAAACTTGTCTTATTTTCCATTGCTATTTGTTTTCCTTTATAAACATTATACCATACCCACATGTATATGTGCTTACATATATACCCTTGCATATGAATTAGAACATGCATTTTTTTCTTTATGAGATTGGGTGATTTCACTTACTGTTTGTTCAAAGTTTGTTCATTTTCCTACAAATTTTTTGTTTTCCTTTTTATTTAGAGATGAATAATATTCCATTTTATATATGTTCTAGGATATCATTATCTATTCATCTGTTGATGAAGAATAAGGTTGGTTCCATTTTTTTTTTTTTTATCCAATACAGGGGTAAAGATATCTCTGGTATGTGTGGAATTTTCTGAAGTGTGTTACCTCTTAAGCCAGTTTTCTAAAGCACCATATGGCTAATCCCAGGCAACCAATGACCTTACATTTCTGAAAATAGAGTCCTAAATGTATAATTTCTGTGGAGATTATTATTCAAAATATGTTCTGGGAACCACTTCTCTGAATGCTGATAAATGTACATTTTTCTTTTTGAAATGTTCATTCAAATTCTTGTAAACATTGTTATTAGTATCATTGTTATAATTAATTTAAATGATTAATGAGCTCGACTCCAGTCTTACTGCTTTAATTATTTGTTAACGATACTCATTTAATTAATTGTTCATGTCAACAAATACATGCTTCATCTTTTCATAGCTATTCAAAATCACATATGGAAGGCATATCTTTCACCAAGGCAAGGCATAGGCCACCTGTTACAATTTTATTCTGTACAATTTGCTAATTAAATGTGCCTTTAAAGAGTACCATTCACATATGTCAGTATAACTTTAGTAATGGAGATGATGATGTTTATTTTAGGAGTATGGTAAAGAATCTTCACATATAGACACATATATGCATATATATTGTATATATAAAATGCATCTCTGGTTTTAAAATTTTATTTAGAGTTGTTACAATTAGTTTTTGTTTGTTCATCTTAGGAGTACAACTAGGTACTCCGTGCATTACAGTAGGTACCTAGTAGTTGTAACTTACATCTTTGAGCTTTGGATTACAATTTTAATGGGAATTTCACTGTCATTCTTATACATAATTTAGAAGTAAGTTATGTTTTCTTAAATATCTTTTTGGTACATGTGTGCTCGTGTGTGTGCATTTGTGCATTTTTCTCATCCCTAGGGAGTTTATTTCTTTAGAGGTTCACTTTTTATTTTTATAACACCTAAAACAACAAAAGTGTAATTGCTCTGCCTTGTCCCAGGCAACTGATTTACACAGTACGTTATGGAGAGAAAGGGTTTTATTCAGTAATCCTTTTGGGGGTTCTGCTGTCTGCCCTACAAGAAAGATAGAAAAACAACCTAAAAATAGTTCATCTCACTTGGGACAGCCTATTAAAATGTATCTCTCTTTGTTGACTTGTTCAAAGTCATCACAATTAGATGTATTTTTTATCTACCTTTGCACAACCAGATAGTCCCTGTACCACAGTAGCTACCTAAGAAATATACCTTGCATCTCTGGATTTGGGGATAAAATTTTAGGGGTAACTCTCACTGTCACCTTGTACATGATTTAGCTGGAAGTTATATTTTCCTTGAAGTATCATCTTGTTGAATTTCAAGCAAGCACCAAATATTCAATTTACTCAAAAAAAAAAAAAAACCCTCTGTGTTAAGCAAACTGATGAGCTATTTCCTTCACGGTATGTACAGTTTTGGCTCTGAACCCATATTCCATTCGGTTAGTAGGGGATTTCCATCTTATCGCATTGCCAATTTTACCAGATCAGCAATCAAACAGTGAAGGCTGCATAACACTGAAAATTTGCACAGGGGGAGGTTTAAAGACATAAACGATGGCTGAGATACAAATATATATATATACCCCCAAAGCTCCCGTGTCACTTCATAGATCTGTGACAGACAGCTGGCTTCAAGGTGGCAGGCTATGTCTGTGAGGAAACTGAGAGCAGCTCAGAGATTCAGCACAGGGCCGCTTCTGAAGTTACAGTACAGTTTGAAGCAGGCAACTGCCACGGCAAAAGATTGTAAGCCATCTGCATGAACACAGAGCAAAGAGTATACGTAACCTGGAAAAAATGGGTAATTAAAAACAACACAAGAGCATCGTAAATACCAAACATCATAGGAGATGTCAGGAACAAGTTCAAACAAATCATCAACAGTGATGGTCGGGGGCTAAGTGTGTTAGCCCTTTATATCTATCAATCCGTGTCTTAGCCCTTTGTATTTAACTATCCATTCACATTGTGTTGACTACAGATATACGTAATGCAACTGACACTCTCGTGTGGAAAATAAAGAGGGAAAAATTTTTCCCCAGTGCGTTTCACAGAAAGAAAACATTTTAACTTCGTGAACAGAATTTGGAGCATACAAGATTAAGAGAGACATTTCTCGTTCATAAAGTAGACATTTGACGTCATCGTCATGCTCGTCACAAGAGAGCCAAGTGTAATGAAAATGTGACAAATGCATTTGTCCTGAGATTTCAAAACATCATCCAGATTAATGGATGTGAGGAAAGTAAATATGAGACCTTAAATATAACACATTAGCTCAATCAAATTGTGTATGCTGGAGAATTATGCGCGCATAAAAGAGAATTTTAAAAGGCAAAGGTATGCAAAGACCTTGGACAATTTCTAAACATAGAGATGGTATGCCACACACATTGTACGTCTTGACCAACAAGCAGCATGTATAAAAGAGGGTGACAAAATTAATACCAGATTGTCTAGTGAATATCCAATGAGACTGGAAAAAATTTTGAGGCTCAAGAGAATTTTGGGCTGGGAATTACAGATGTTCAGAAGTAAACCAACCATATCTAACTTTATGACGACATGCGTGGAATGATTAACAAGAAAAGGGGGCAAAATTGGACTTAAACTGGCAGAGAGAAAACAAAAATGGACTCAGGGATTTTTCTCTTTTCCTTTATTTTTCTTAGGTATGGAGATAAGGGAAGAATAGGGAATATAGAAATAAAGAAGATTAACAGGACAAAAAGTAAATTATTGAATCTACTCCTCAACTTAAGACCAATAATAACTTATAACCAACTCCCAATGAAAATAAACATCCATATCCTAAGATAACAACTAAAACTCTACCCAACCCTCCCTTAAGGGAATTGGGGCACTCTTCTCTTTTTAAAGCTTCTTGTGGCTAATTTGGGATGAGTAATGTCTTTGTAGGGGCTCAAATACAATTGGGAAATAGAACTTATGGTTCAGTTTCTATATGTTGAAAAATTCTAGGCTTACTAGAGGTCCTGTGTGGGACAGTCTGAAATGCTGGGCCAACTGGCATCAGAAGCTTTCTTTGAAGTTGTCCTGTTTTGATGAAGAGCAGCAACTGAAGCCCTTGGGGCTAGAACATGAAGGATGCAGAATGACTGCTTCTAGCATGGTGAGAGGAATGGATCCTGCCAGGTCTGCTCCAGCGTCAATGTCCAGTTCTTTTGTTCTGAAAGCAAATAGTTTCTCACATGCATTATACAGCCCTAACATTATAAATGTATGATGTGTGCAGGATGCACAGAGCAATTAAGGCTGGTTCTCTGCTGTTTGTATGAGTGGACGACGGACATCTGTAGGTCTTCATTCAGACCATGCAAAGAGTGGCATCTGAAAATGAGTCACAGGGATACTGTAGCCAACAAGAAGCATTGTATATGCATAGACATTCATGTCTTAGCCAGTCTCAGAGCTAGTCCCATGTAATGGGATTAGCAATATAAGTTACCTGCTTGTTCTGTAGTTTGAATTCATTTAAATGTAGACTGACTTGAGTTAGAAGTCTCTCATCTAGGTCTGTTTCATTTTGACTTTTTCTTTTAAATGCATATTTTCTTTGTTATAGCCTATTCACACTTCATCCTGGTTGTCATCCTCTCCCTCCTATCCTCAAATTACCTCCTCCTTCCCTCCTCTGCCCCTTCCCCTCCACCAGACCTCCAACAGGGGTGTCACCCTACTCTAAATATCTGGCAATAGTCTATTATGTCTCATCAGCATAGCCTGCATCCTCCTCCTCTGTGTGGCTGCTAGGCTGTCTTGCCTCGGGACAGGGACTAAATCATTAGTGTCCCCAGTCAATTCAGAGGTTCGGCAGCAGTCCTCCTCCCCAAAGAATCGGCAGTCTATTGGTTACATCTGAGCAGCGGTTCTTGGTTCTCTGCATGCACTGTCCTTGGTCAGTACATCAGACCGTGCAGTACCCCCCCATTTGTCCAGATCCATAGGCCCTGAAGGTCTCTTTGTATGGCTCCTGCTCCCTCCCAGATCATCCATGCCCCAACTCTTGCATACAATTCACAGCTCTTCTCCCAGAGTTCTATTGTAAGTCCTAGCATCTGTCCCAGTTCTCCACTGGGTAGAATCTCTCAGAGGACATCTATGTTGGGCTAATATTCACTTATCAGTGAGTATATACTATACATATTGTCTGGGTCTAGGTTACCTCACTCAGGATGATCTTTTCTAGTTCTATCTATTTGACTGCAAATTTCAAGATGTCCTTGTTTTTGATAGCTGAATAGTATTCCATTGTGTAAATGTACCTAGTTTCTTTAACCATTCTTCGGATGAGGGACATGTAGGTTGTTTCCAGATTCTGGCTATTATGAATAAAGCGGCTATGAACATAGCTGAGCAAATGTCCTTGTTGTATGGTGGAGCATCTTTTGGGTATATGGCCAGGAGTGGAATAGCAGGGGTTTTAGATAGCAATATTACTAATAGAGAAAGTAAAAGATTGATGTCCAAAATGGCTGTACTAGTTTGCACTCCCACCAGCAGTGGAAGAGTTTCCCCTTTCTCCACATCCTCGCTAGCATGTGCTGTCACTTCAGTTTTTGGTCTTAGCCATTCAGATAAATGAAAGATGGATCTCAGAGTAGTTTGATTTGCATATCCCTCATGACTATGGACATTGAGCATTTCTTTAAGTGTTTTTCAGCCATTTGATACTCCCCTGTTGATAATTGTCTGTTTATCTCTGTACTCCATTTTTAATTAGGTTATTTGGTTTGGTGTTCTTTACTTTCTTTATTTCTTTATATATTTTTGGATATTAGCCCTTGTTGGATGTAGGGTTGTTGAAGACCTTTTTCCAGTCTGTAGGCTGTCATTTTGTTCTGCTGACAGTGTCCTTTGCCTTACACTTTTTCAGTTTCATGAGATCCCATTTATTAATTGTTGCTCTTAGAGTCTGAGCTGTTGGTGTTATGTTCAGGAAGTTGTCTCCTGTGCCAATGAGTTCAAGGCTCTTCTCCACTTTTTCTTCTAACAGATTTAGTATGTCTGGTTTTGTGTTGAGGTCTTTAACCCATTTGGACTTTAGTTTTGTGCAGGGTGATAATTATGGATCTATCTGTACTTTTCTACATGTAGCCATCCAGATAGACCAGCAGTATATATTGCAGATGCCATCTTTTTTTCCATTCTTTGGATTTGGATTTTTGTTAAAAATCAAGTGTCCATAGGTATATGGGTTTATTTCTGGGACTTTGATTCAATTTCATTGGTCAACTAGCCTATTTCTATGCCAGTATCATGCTGTTTTTATTCCTCTTCTCTACAGTACAGCTTGAAATCTGGGATGGAGATTTCTCCAGAAGATTTTTATTGTACATAATTGTTTCAGCTATTGTGGGTTTTTTGTTTTTCCATATGAAGATGAAAATTGATCTTTCAAGTTCTGCAAAGGATTGTGTAGGGATTTTGACAGGAATTGCATTGAATCTGTAGATTGCTTTTGGTAAGATGGCCACTTTTACTATGTTGATTCTCCTGATCCATAAGCATGGGAGATCTTTCCATCTTCTAATATCTTCTTCATTTTCTTTCTTCAGAGACTTGAAGTTTTTTTCATGCAAGTCTTTCACTTGCTTGGTTAGAGTTATACCAAGATACTTTATATTGTTTGTGGCTATTGAGAAGGATGTAATTTTGCTAATTTATTTCTCAATCCGTTTGTCATTTGTATACAGCAGAGATTTTCTTGAGTTGATTTAGTATCCAGCCACTTTCCTGAAGGTATTTATCAGCATTAGGAGTTTCTTGGTGGAATTTTTGGGGTCACTAATATATAGTCATATCATCCATGAATAGTGATAATTTGACTTCAAGTACTATATTGAAGAGATAGGGAGATAGTGGTCAGCTTTGTCTTGTCCCTGATTTTAGTGGAATTGATTTAAGTTTCTCTCCATTTAGTTTTTTGTTAGCCATTGGCTTTCTGTATATTGCCTTTATTATGTTTAGAGGTATGTGCCTTGTATCCCTGATTTCTCAAAGATTTTAAACATGAGTGGGTGTTGGATTTTGTCAAATACTTTTTCAGCATCTAAGGAGATGATAATATTTTTCTTTCAGTTTGAATATATGATGGATTAGATTGATGAATCCCTGCATATTAAACTACCCCTACATGCCTGGGATAAAGCATACATGGTCATGGTTAATGGTATTTTTGATGTTTTCTTGGTTTGTGAGTATTTTATTGAGTATTTTTGCATCTATGTTCATAAGAGAAATTGGTCTGAAATTCTCTTTGTTTGGTCTTTGTGTGGCTTAGGTATCAAGGTGATTTTGGTCTCATAGAATGACTTTATCAAGGTCCCTTCTGTTTCTATTCTGTGGAATAGTTTGATAGTTTGGAGAGATTTGGTCTTAGGTCTTCTTTGCTGTTCTGGTAAAATTCTGTGCTGAATCGATCTGGCCCTGGGGTTTTTTGTTTGTTTGTTTTTGATGAGAGACTTTTGATGACTGCTTCTATTTCCTTAAGAGATATAGAAATACTTAACTTTTTTTTACCTGATCTTGATTTGATTTTGGTAGTTGATATGTATCAAGCAAATTATCCATTTCAACTAGTTTGATGATTTCCAGCTGTCTACTTCTTTGTTGTGTCTGCTTCTTTTTTTGTTCAAGAGCTTTCAGGTGTGCTGTTAGGTTGCTAGTTTGGGGTTTCTCTAATTTCTTTATAAATGCACTAGTGCTATGAACTTTCCTCTTAGCACTGCTTTTGTTATGTCCCATAAGTTTGGGTATGTTGTCCCTTCATTATAATTGGATTCTAGGAAGTTTTAATTTCTTTTTTTATTTCGTCCCCTTACTCAGTGGTCATTAAGTAGGGATTGTTCAGTTTCCATGAGTTTGTAGGCTTTTTGTTCTTTCTGTCACTGCTGAGCTCTAGCTTTAATCCATGGTAGTCTGATAAAATACAAGAGATTATTTCAATCACCTTGTATCTGTTGACATTTGCTTTAGGACCAAGTACATGGTCAATTTTGGAAAAGGTTCTATGAGGTACTGAGAAGAAGGCATATTCTTTTTTGTGTGGATGGAATGTTCTGGAGGTATTGTTCAGTCCATTTGATTCATGACATCTATTAGTTTCAATATTTCTTCATTTAGTTTCTGTCTTGATGATCTATCTACTCGGGGGAGCAGGGTGTTGAAGTCTCCCACTATTAATGTGTGGGGTTCGATGCGTGATTTAAGTTTCAGTAATGTTTCTTTTATGAATGCTGGTGCTCTTGTATTTGGGGCATAGATGTTCAGAATTGGGAAATCCTTTTGGTGTGTTTTTCCTTTGATGATTATGAAGTGTCCTTCCCCATCTCTTTTGATTAGTTTTTGTTGAATGTCTGTGTTTTTAGATACCATAATTGCTACTCCACCTTGATTCTTGAGTCCATTTCTTTGAAATTACTTTTTTCAGCCATTTACCTTAAGGTAATGTTTTTCTTTATTGCTGAGTTGTGTTTCTTGGATGCAGCAGAATTATGGGTCCTGCTTTTGCATCCATTCTGTTACCTTGTGTCTTTTTATTAGGGAGTTGAGGCCATTGATGTTGAGGGATATTAATGACCAGTGGTTGTTGGTTCCTTTTATTTTGATGGTGCTAGTGGTAGAGTGTGTGTTTTCTTTTATTTGTTTATGTGGGGGTTATTTATTTCCTTGTCTTCCTGGGTAAAGTTATTCTCCTTGGGTTGGAGTGTTCATCCTAGTATCTTCTGCTGGTCTCTATTTGTGGCTAATCACTGTTTAAATTTGGTTTTGCAGTGGAATATCTTGTTTTCCCCTTCTATGGTGATTGAAATTTTTGCTGGGTATAGTAGTCTGCATTGGCATCTGTGGTCTCTTAGTGTCTGCGTGACATCTGTCCAGGCCCTTCTGGCTTTTACAGTCTCTATTGAGAAGTCAAGTGTAATTCTGATAAGTTTGCGTTTATATATGTGACTTCACTTTTTTCTCTTGCAGCTTTTAATATTCTGTCTTTGCTTTGTAAGCTCAGTGTTTTGATTATTATGTGGCCAGAGGATTTTCTTTTCTGGTCCAATGTATTTGGAGTTCTGTAGGCCTCTTGCATATTTATAGGCATTTCTTTCTTTAGGTTAGGGAAGTTTTCTTGCAGTATTTTGTTGAAAATATTTTCTGGGCCTTGCAGTTGGGAGTCTTCTTTTTCTTCTATCCCTATGATCCTTAGGTTTGGTCTTTTCATAGTGTCTCAGATTTCTTGGATGTTCTGTGTCAGATTTTTTAGATTTAACATTTTCTTTGATTGTTGTATCGATTGCTTCAGTCATATCTTCTCTCCATGATATTCTTTCTTCCATCTCTTGAATTCTGTTGGTAATACTTGTGTCTGTAGATCTTGTCCACCTCTCTAGGTTTTCCATTTCCAGGAGTATCTCAGATTGTGTTTTCTTTATTGCTACTATCTCCATTTTTAGGTTTTGAAACAATTAATTCAGTTTCTTCTCCTGTTTGATTGTAGTTTCCTGTCTTTCACTAATTTTTTAAAGCATTTTGTTCAATTCTTTCATCTCTTTCTTTGTTTATTTCTATTCTTGTTTCAGGTATTTATTTTCCTCTTTTAAGGCCTCTATAATTTTCATAACCTCGGATTTGAAATCTTACCCCTGTGCATCAAATGTGGTATTATCTCCTGGACTTGTTGTTGTGATGGGGCTGTTGGTTTCTGGTGGTATTGAATGA
Source organism: Acomys percivali (assembly GCA_907169655.1). NCBI lineage: Eukaryota > Metazoa > Chordata > Mammalia > Rodentia > Muridae > Acomys > Acomys percivali. The sequence goes on from OU015744.1 coordinate 61,750,392, forward strand.
TTCTGGGAGTTGTTGCCTGTGTTCTTATGCTGAATTCTTCCCATTGTGATATTTTGGTGTTAGCAGGTTTGGGGTCTCTGATGGTCAAAGAGTTTAGGTGTAAGTGTAGAGAATGGGGCTTCATCCTACTCCCTTCTGCTGGATTCACTGACACTATTGGCTCACAGATAGAGCAGGTTGCTGGGGAATATGTAGAAAGGTATCAAAGTAGAGAGCATCTCCAGTGGACTTGCCTGATGCCTCTAGGTAGAAGACAATGGGACTTTAGTTCTGTGCCCAGTCCAACTCATCTCTGCTGAGATCACCGTTTCTGTTGGCTCCCTGTTTGTTAGCCAGGTATACCAGGAATGTGGGGAGCAGGTAGAAATATGCAGAGCAGAGAGCTGCTCCTATGGGCCTGCTTGTTTCCTAATGGTCACAAGTATTTGGTGTTTTGTGGTTCTTGGATCAGCCCTTAGGTTGCTGTAAACTTACTGCTTTCCTGCTGATCAAGCAGAGTGTGTGTTAGGTGGCACCATCTTGGATCCAGCTCCTATCAATAGACTGCTTGCTGTTAAATTGTTTGAATTTCTGATGTTTTATAAACTTTTTTGCCTTGGGATTAGAAAAGAATTATCAACAGTTTCTGAAATGGTCCAAAGGACACTTTTCCAACGTTGTCCCATGTATTTGTACAAAGCACACCTCAGCATTCATGATTAAGAACTAATAGTGTCTATAAAGTCTGAAAGGGCATTGAAGATACCCTATGTTCTGTAGTACCAAATGGTTGGCCAAGATTTAATTCTTGGATGCAGGCTATCCGGATGAGATCTGATATGCTGTGGTCATATGGTAGGAGAGGAAGTCCCCTTCTGTCTAGGGGAGGGGAATAAGGTGGAAGAGGGAGGGAGGGTAGGAACAGGATTATACAATTGAGGGGACAATCGTGATATAATCTGAATAAATTACAATAAATTACAATTAAAAAAAGAAAAGAAAAAGCACACCCATATAATTAGTGAAAAAATTACACTCATTTTAACAAATGCTAAAATTATGTTCGTAAGTATGAATTGTTTTATGTTATTTATGATGTATTATCAGTAAATATTTGATTTGTGCTTCTTTTTATATGCCTAGAGACCTGGAGCAGAAAACATTTTTTAAAAGCCTCCTCTGGCTGGAAGGGAGCGCTGCTGTGAGTCGGTCATGTAAGGACTGTGTCTGTCTCTCCGGGAGACATCACAGCAGTGAGGAGTCAACAAGATCTGTACCATTCCAGCCCCAAAGTAAGTCCCAATAATTTTATATGGGACACATCCCTCACCTTCTGCAAGTTCTTCAAATTAAAAAAAGAAAAAGAAAAAGAAAGTTAAATCAGGGAAGAGTCACTTATTCCAGTGATGGTTATCTTGGAAAGCTCAGGCTGAGCTGGATTCAAAGATGAGGGGAGTAATCTGAAAACACACTGCTCTGATTGTCCCATACCATCATTGACTACATTAAGTGTGTGAGAGGACGGGTGTTTGGAATGTAACTGGAGAAACCAATTGGATTAAATGGAAGAAAGAACAACAGCTCACTGGTTCAAGCAACTTTGAGCCATTGGGTCCTATCTTAATGACAAGAAGACTTTCAATCTCTTAGAAAAACACACAAAAGATTCTGACTTTAATATCCCCTGCTCTTGTGTGTGTGGTAGCTATAGTATGATTTTTAAAAAGCCGTACATGATTCCTCTGTTCTGTCTGTCTGTCTGTCTGTCTGTCTGTCTGTCTATCTATATCATTTTTGTTCTTTGAGTAGTGCCCTCAAATCTTGTTTGGTTAGTTCAATGCTGAAGCATACTCTGAAAGTTTCTACCAATTAGTTTTTTTTCTTGTGTATGGTTTATACTCTTTTTACTTTCTTTTGTATTTTGCTGCCAAAGCATGCTCCAAAGAGTTCTACCAATTGCTTTTTCCCCTTGAGTATGGTTGAAACTGTGTGTGTGTGTGTGTGTTTGTGTGTGTGTGTGTGTGTGTGTTTCACAACTATTTCGAAAACTTGCAGTCACTGTGTATGTGTTCTTATTTTCTTGGTACCCATTTGTTTGGCAGATTCTTTACATGTGTTCCCTTGGCTGTGTGGCCACTGAAGTCTGTTAAATGGTTAGTAAATCAATAGCTTTATAGCAATTGTTTTTGTCATTTCTCTTAGCACTGTTGTCAATCACTTGGCAGGAACAGCTTAAGGAAGGATATTTATCTTGGCTCACAGTTTCAAGGACATGTCTACTGTAATGAGGAAAACAAGGCAGATGTGTAGAAAGATCCATAGCTACAGAACTGGGAGGCTGTGGATTCTTGTATCTTGATGGATCAAGGAGCTGAGAATGCTGGCCAGAACACAAAGTGGCTATCACCTTCAAGGTCCACTTCCATGGACAAAGATGTGCAAATAAATGGTCCTGTTAAAGAGATTACATATTTACCCCACAGTAGTTAACCAAAGTGTCTTTATAAGCCAGTACCAAGTTGTTCTCAGTGACTCTATGTGAATCCATGGATGTTATGTGAATATTTAGGTAGGCATTACGCCAGTCCATTGTGCTTATACAGAGGATGTATGACTTCCAAAGTTGAATGTCACAGTAGGCACCTTCCATGTCAAAACTCAGCCAGTTTTCTTGCATCAATAGTTTCTAGGTTCTTGGTAACTCAGACCTCACTAAATTTAAATATTTCCTCTGTGGAAGATTATCACACAGTAAAACAGATAGAAAGGGGAATTTTTGTGGCTCATACATTTTTGGGAGTACTTAAGTGTAGGGTATAAACAGATTTTTTAAAACCTTAGCATTAAAAATGTATAAATAAATTAAAACTTGAGCAAAAATGAGCTGATATTTCTTCCTCTTCAAGGAGGCCATGCAGAGAGAAGCCAAATGAGACCTTCTATATCATTAGCCATCAGATACCCAAAAATATATACACATTACAACTACCAGGATATTCAAATAAAACAATAGTAATGCCAAATATCAATGAAGACATTAAACAGTAAATCTGTCATACATTTGTAAGTGAGAATATAAAATATAAATATAAGGACTACAGATACTCTTGAAAATGGTCTGACATTTAATAGATACTCTGATAGATTAAGGGAACTTAGTTTTTAAGGTGAAAGCTGACATCCCATAGAAACTCCTGCATGTATGTTCCTAGAATCTCTAGATTAGTAGCTCCAAACTAGAAAATATCCATGTGTCCTTCGCTGAGTAAATGGTTCATGAAATACAGAAAATCCACACAGAGTCTTCTTGAGTAAAAAGGATTACCCAACTGAATGTACAACAACTTCAAGAATCTGAAGGAAATCATGCTGAGTGGAGAAAACATGCTCTTGAACAATGAATGGTTGTATTGATTTCTTCTTTTGAAGTAACATAATCACCAAGAGGGTGAAGGATTAGTGACATCTCAGGCTTAAGGGGGAGGGACAGGAATCAATGTGGCTGGGAGTAGAACTGAGGATGCCCTACTGCCCTACAGTGCAATGAAGACTTTGCCTAAAGTCACACACTTTGGACCACATATCGTTGTGCCCTTCTTGCCCCAATAGTGCTATTTTATGGATGAAATCTAAATAAATCCCAAGTATTACACTCATGATGGTGAAAATTTCAAATCAACCATTAGCCATACAAGTCAGCATGCTAACAGAACAGCGCATGGCAACCTTAGTGAGGAGCAGTTACTTAACAAACTAATTTGCAACTGAGCCTTGACCTCAATCCAGCCATAACTTCTACAAGCAATATTCCTCACATACATACACACCCCTTCTGAGCTTGGGTGGCTAATGAAATGTAAAAGTAAAATAAAATAAGATAACTTGTGGGCTATGACTTTGGGAAACTGATGATCTTTTACTACTTCTTTTTTTCAGTTTTTCTGCCTTTGATAAGGCATGAAAGCTAGGTTTGTAGTGGTAATTGTAATACTATGAAGAGAAAATAGAAGCTTTTACCTGAACTGATCTACTCTGTGTATGTTCAGCTCATGCAACCAAATCTCCTCACTAGCAGATGGACACAACTTCAAACCAAAACAAAATTGGTGTGGTTTGAATGTGAAATGCTCTCCTAGGGGACAGTGTTATTTTGGAAGGCTGTGGAACCTCTAGGTGGAAGAATCTTACTTTAGAGAAGAGGGGCAAGCCTTGGGGTTTTATAGCTTGGTCCACTTCCAGTCCATTCTCTGCTTCCTGACTCCCGCTGTGGATAAAATGTGACACTTTTGCTCTTGCTGCCATGCTTTCGTCATGTTGATTAACTGTGTTCTCTCAAACTGTGAGCCACAATAAACGCATTCTCACCTTAAATTTCTTGTCACGTATTTGGCCATAAGAACAAGAAAAAAATTAACATATTATAGAAAAGATTTATCCACACATTGTAAGGATGGATTAAAGTAGGAAATTCTTACAGGATGATGGGTAATTTTCTTTTCAATTTTCTAAAGAAGAAATTATATAATTATTTTAGTGGATAGTTGTAATTTTATAAAACCTAATATAAAACCAACACTTACACATTAAGAAATAGAAAACTTCTTTCTTAGTTCATTAGACTATATGATAAAATACCTATGAAAACACCATATATAGTAATTAAATTTCAAAAGTATACCAATTAATGCAAAAAAACAGCTTCTTATCATTTTTGTTAATGAGCAATTAGCTAGTGATTCAAGTCTCAAGAGGAAAAAACTGTTCAAATATTAAAAAGTGGTTATCTGATGGTCTTCTGGAATATTTAAAAGCACCAACAAGTAAGCAACAGAACTAATAAAAATGTATCAGGTTGGCTAGATAAAATTCTTCATAATAAAAATAAGCCTTTTCTCCGCTGATAAAAATTAACAAGTAAAATAAAAATAAGGGTCTCTTTACAATAATAACAGAAATATAACATGTCCAGTTAAAATAACAATGAATTTTAAGAGCATGTGGCTTTTATGGAGAAAGTAATAAACATTTACTCAATGATATAAGTAGGTTGGAATATAGACCTTTGCTACATTCATAAATGACAATATTCACCAGTACACAAATGCTCCTTCCCTTCTAAATTGTTTTAGTTAAGGAAATGTATATGAAAACAAAAAATGGGGTGAGTTTTCATCATTTCACAAAAGAAAAAGACTTTAGCAATAAAAGCATAATAATGCATGGAAAGTAGATCTTTTTCTAAACTATTTTTAGCATATGAATACATCAATTTGTTTAATTCTGGCAGAAATTTGTGAGTATAATTAAACATAAATTTCCTGAGCCTGTAACCTTGGATTTTTACTTCTAAATGTCCATGCCTGAAGGCACAAGAATGTAGCTTTATTTGGCCTATCAAAACATTGAAAACCAATCCAATGTTTTTCAGAGAGAAGTTTAAATCTAACTTGGAATATTCAGTTACTGGAACACTGTCTGTGAATTAAAATAGCCAGGGCGCCAACACAGATAACTATGAAAGTCGCATATTGCCGAATATGTAGAATATGATACCGCCTAAATAAAGACAAACACAATAAGTGATTAAAAACAGCACAAACACATGCAAACCAGCGGGGAAGGGGTCATTTGGAACTGTTTGCAGATGACAAAAGAGCGACTTCCTCAGAGAATGAGAGAGAACATTAAGACTGAGGCTGTTGATTAAAGGAGATTTTAGATTTTAGAATATTTAAAAGGAAATTAAAAACGGGCCAAGGTTGTGCCATTTGATATGAGTTTAAAGAATCTGGTAGAAATTTGTGTATATGGGACTTGGCTGTGCTCAACTGAAGGGAAGGGTAAATGTGGGTCATGCTGAACAAATCCAACTGTTCTTAGAGATTCTGCGTTTGGTTCATGATGGGGGTGTGGACAAAATTCACCAAATAATGGATTAGATGTAATGACAGAATTGGTAATAGGTGGTGGGATGTACTAACTTTCTTTTAGGAGGAAATCGATTTCAATTCTAAATAGGAAAGAAAGTTTTGCCAAGTGCTGTGAGTGTTGATGAGCACATGACTGTGGGAAAGATGGCACCATAGATCATGACTGAGTCCTGACCAGGTGTGAAGAGCTCTGAGTTACAGAACTGCATGGAATTTTAAACATTGTTCAAATTGTTTTCATTTTGAGATTATAATTTAATTAAAACATTTATTTCTCCTTATTCTTCTGTCTTCACCTTCTCGTGTCTCTTTCCTTTCCTTCAAATTCATAGCCTCTTTAACTAATTAACAGTGAATGCTTATACATAATAAATTTATGTTTCAAAACATAACCTCCTCAGCCCATATAATGTTGCCTGTACGTATGTGCTCAGAGTTCAGCATTTGGCACTGCATGCTTGGAAGCTTGTGTGTGCACATGGAGAGAAAGTCTATGGGGTCTGCAAAGTATGCACAGGCTGGAGACAAGACCCTGGGCTCAATTGTCAGATCATTATGATGTAAAAATGCATATGTTATTTTGCTTTGATAAGAACTCTTTGTTTTTAAATTTTGTTTTTAAATGTTTGTTTTAAAATTTAAGATAAAATCTTATGAAGCTTTCTTCAACTACTTTATTTGGGAGCTTTAGGATAGGGGCAGGATGTTTTTAGCATCTAAATTTATATTCTTTATACTCAAGTACCTCAAATCTGGCAGGTTTTAATATTTTGTCAAGAATCTTAACTATCAAAGAGGGAGTGAGTGAGCAAGGGAGAGAGAAAGAAAGAGAGAGAGACAGAGACAGAGAGACAGAGAGACAGAGGGAGACAGAGACACACACACAGAGAGACAGAGATAGATAGAGAGACAGAGAGAGACAGAGAGAGAAGAAGGAGGAGGAGGAAAGAAAGGGAGGGAGAAAGAAAAGGGAGAAGGAAGAAACAAACTACCCTAAATTATAGATTACCACATATCCTGAAAAGTTTAAAAAGGATTGTAATAACATAAAAGACACCCATAATTTCTAAGTTGAGCTGGGAGGAGATAATGTATCACTTTCAGATATTCTAGTAAAATTTAACCAGGGTTACACATAATACTGTTATGTAAAATAAAGGTGGGAGAGATAATTCCTTCTGATTCTTATCTGGTTTCTTTTACTTCCTTTTGATAGTCACCCAATATAACTAAGGATGACATTAGCACATTTAACATTTGGGGGGTATTTTGTTATTGGAAATCCTAGTAAATTAAAAAAAATGTAACATATAAATTTGCATTATAACATATAAAACAACTTTGCTTAAGGTTTTTGTTTTTAACAAATCATATCATATGAAGCTTAATCTCTTGACTCCAACCACACAGTCTACATGTGCACACATTGAGATACTTATCTTCACTTAGCTGTATGAGGCTATCCTATATGCACATTTTTCAGCTTGGGGTTCCTGTCCAAGTCTTTTTTTTTAAATCAATCAAAGTCCAGGAACAGGAGGATAGCTTTGAACTCTGGACATTTATCCCCCTGTTCTTTTTAATGTTAATTTGGCATGCAGTATTACAATTTAAGTCCTTCGTTCTCTGTGAGGATGAAGGAGATTTGGTCCCTACAGAACATGTAGTCATGATGGAAACTGACTATATTGTTTGTGATTGCTTGGACCAGAGATCTAATGACATCTGCTTAAGAGAGGACAAGGATGTTGGTAAACTGTTCTGCAATGAGTGGGATAGCATCAACAAGAGAGAATGGTCTGACCTAGTACAGAGATGAGAAGACTGCTGTTCACTGTGATCAAGAGCAGGAGAACAGGACTCAGCTGCTCTTCTGACCTGTTCCTCTTCCATCAGGCAGATGAGGCCAGCTTTCTCTTCTTTCTCTCCATACTCATCCACTTATATCTGTCTTATCCAGATACAAGAACAGTGCATCTTACTTCCAAATGGATGTATATTTGGCTTTTACTAACCAAGACTGGTTTGATATTTTTCTGGAATGGGCTTTAAAACTCTGAGGAAATAGTCACTTACATTTGGAGCAAAATGTTCCAGGAAAGAGAAGGCTGGATGCCTATTCTACTATATGAAAAGCAAGAAGGGATTCCTTACTAACTCATCAAATGGGTGTGGAACCACTGTGAAAAGAAATAATCAATAAGGAGCACACACATACACACATATATGTACACATGTGCGCACACACACACACACACACACACACACACACACACACACATCCTCTAGAACCTAGAAGAGGTAAAAGTACTTGAATAAGAGTGCTCAGATACTAGAGAGCTAGCTACACAGCTGAACCTCAAGTTTAATAACAAAGATCTATCTTTTCTTGGATAAGGAAAATATATTTGACTATTAAATTGATAGATATGCTAAGCATCGATCACTTCATTCAGACAACTTAAGACAGATGGAAGATAATGTGTATTTCCCAAGTAGCACACAGCTATCCCCAAAACATCTGTGTGGAACACACACAGTGAAAAAACACACGCTGTGTGGGCACATCTGCATGTGTTGTTCAAAGCTGAGCTTTTTAGTGTAGCCAGGCAACAGAACCATCTCCAGAAGCCTCTGTGAGCTTCCTCCTTTCCTTTTAAGATGTCCTACTCTCCCTAATAAAAATTGCCTGTATTGAAATATTATGCAGACAATCTCTTTCATCCTTCTTTAGTCTTTCCCTTCTTGTCTTCCTTCCCTATTGCTTCCAGGTTACTAGAGGTTCACTGAATTTTTTTCATATCAACCATGAATAAATCAGTGTAAATACAAAAGCAAACAGGAAGTGACGAAGAAGGATTCCTACCCTAGTAGGGAACTCTACCTACACTACTGTCCTAGCTTGGTGTTTGTTATTGTGATAAGATGCTGTAAGAAGCCAACCAGACGCTGAATGTCTTAACTGTATCTTTCAGGTAATCATTGAAAGTGGTCAAGAGAAGAACTCAAGCAGGAACCTGGATGCAGGAACTGAAACAGAGACCATGGAAGTATGCTGCCTACTGGCTTGCTCCTCATGGCTTGCTCAGCTCAGGACACCTACCCAGGAGTTATACTACCCCTAGTCGCCTTGGTTCGTCTACATCCATCATTGATCAAAACAAAACAAACAAACAAACAAAAAAACCAATGCCCACGGACATGGCCACAGGACAGCCCAATGGAATGCACCTCCTCAGTTGAGGTTTTCTCTTCTAGGTGACTGTAGCTTGTGCCACATTGACAAAAACCAAGCAGCATAGCCACTCTCTCAAAAATGCTTTTTGTCTGTGTCTTTCACAGCTAATCACTTGGGTCCTATGAAAACTGGTACAATGAAGATGACTTTTATATCATGTCCCACAACTAGGAGAAGAACATGTGGACTTATGAAATCTAGAGGCTTATAGCTGAGTTTTCAAACCCAGAAGCTTGTGGGTCTAAACTTTGAAAGCTAGAGGCTTTCTACTCTTGTTGCTCATGACAGGCTAGGACCTTCGAAAACTAATACTCAGACGCTAGATGCAGCTCCTGAGTTTCTGGATGTTGAGACTAAGCTTTCTGGAGCTTTTATAGTGATGGAGATTGTGAGTCCTTGCAGTCTGGACTCACACATTTATCTCTTCACAGTTTCCTGTTCTGCATGCTCCCAGCTTCTCTGTTGTTTCTGACCTCAATACTGCCACCGTCTCTTGTATGGCTTCCTCAAGTCTTTTCCCTCTGATGCTCTATGGAATTCTTCAGTCACCTCCTAGTATTACAGCTCAGAGTTCTTGGTATCATTATTCATGCTAACCCTAGTTCCCATTTCACTTCCCGTGCTTCTCCAGGTATATGAGCTAAAAGCCCCAAGGTATCTGATCATCACGAAATCACCTCAGTCCACTCTACCCATGACAAAGACCATAAGTGGGGCAAAGGCCATTCAACAGTCACCTTGGCTGAAGCACTGAAGGTCCATAGGGGATTGAGAAGTGCCCCAGGCTAACCTTAGGGGAATGGAAATCAGCCTGTTTACAGACAAAGAGGTATGGCACATTTGTGTTTGGATTGCAGTTGTAACAATCACAGCATTGCTTCCAGCTTTACCAAACACAGGGCCAGTCACAAGCTTCTCACAAATACAGCCCCTTTTCTGTAGATCAAAAGCTTTTGGTTGAGTCCATTGAGTCTGCTACCTTTGGTGAAAACTGCTTTCCAAAAACAAGGAGTTTTTTTTAACTTGCTGCTTTTCAATTAGCATACAAGCAATGGATGTCATTTCACACATGGCTTGTGTTGACCCTCCTCCTGCTCTCCCATTCTATTGCCTCTTCTTGGACCCTTCTGGCCCCAATCGTCTCATTTCTGCTCTCACATTTCATATTATACTACTCCTTTTCATTTGCTGAACCTCTTTTCCTCTCTCACTGTATGATCTCTTTCCTAGTTTCCTGACTTATAATGACAGTGACACTGTATATAAAAGTAAAGTCTATAATAGGATGGAGTTCAGTTGATAGGACCTGGCATGTTTGAAGTGCTGAATTTGATTCCCAGGACAGCCTTAGATGGGAGTGTTGGTACAGGCTTCATATTTGACCACTCAAGAGAAAGAAGAAAGAACATCAGGAGTTCAAGGTCATCCTCCACTAAATAGACTTTGAGGTCAGCTTGGGGTGCATAACATCCTGCCTCTAACAACCAAACAACTAATCAATAAATAAGAAGCTAGGATCTTTATATAAGAGACAATATGTGACATTTGATTGCCTAAACATGAACAGAACAAAAACAATACCAATTGATATGCCAAAGGGAAAATTCCAGAGACTTCCACCCTACATAAGGAACCACAGGCAACTAAGTAATGCTGAAAGTGCGAGAAATAGTCTCCTACAAGGAAGAATACACCAACCGATTATCCAATACCAAATGGTCATCCCTGGAAACATACATAATATTGACATCACCCAGACTGAGCAGGTCATATTTAGAAACATATACGTATGTTACAACAAGTAATGAAAAAAGAGGCTATGAATTTGGAAAAGAGCAACGAGAGGTACATAGGAAGGCTTGGATGGAAGAAAGGAAAGGAAGAGATATACTTATATTATAGTATCAAAATAAAATAAAATAAATGAATAGTGAAAGTTAAATGCTAAGAAATCCAAAGCTGCCAATCAACAAATGAGCCAGTGAACTGAATAGGACAGTTCTCCAAGGAAGGAACAGAAATAGATAATAAATATTTCTAAAGTTGATCGACTTCCTTCGCCAGGAGAGAATGCAAATGAAAACTGCTTTGAATTCTATCTCATGGATGTAAGAATGGCTTTTAAAAGGAAATACAAACTGGAGCAGCCACCATGGAAACCAGTATGTGGATCTCTCACAGAGCCATGTGACCCAGGTACTGCACTCCTGAGCATGCACCCAAAGGACCCTAAATTTCTCCACAGAGCCACCTGCATCAGCATGTTTATTGCTGCTCTATTGACAGTAGCAAAGAAATGGAAACAGCCCATATGTCCATCGCCAGATGACTGCATAATGAAAATGCGATGCATAGACAGAGCGTAATGTAATCAGTCATGAATAAAAATGAATTTTCAAGAAAATTGATAGATCTGAAATTGCTGTATTAATCGAGACTAAAACGTGCTTTTATTGGGTCCAGAGAATCTGTCGTCACCTGGAGAGCACTGAGAGGTGACAAATCTGATATTTTCTGGAGCTGGTGCAGGCTGGAGCAACCACTGTGACTAGAGCAAAGTCTCCTGCAGCAGAGGCCTGTGGCTTCCCCAGCAGCCTAGACTACAGTGCTCCTTGCAACTAGGTTTCCTCAGAACAACCATTGGCTGCCACAGCAAAGACCCCTTGGCTGACAGCCCCACACACTCAAGTAAAACCAGCCTTATGAATGGAACTGTTTCCTGCCAATCAACTATCTAACTGCTCTCTACAGCTTTATGCAATAAAAACATCAGAAGTGCTTACAATAAATATTTGAACGTGAAATTAACATTTTTAGCAAGTGCTTAGCAGCGCTTACCTTCTAGCCAGATTGTTTTAAAAAGGGCTGGTTGCTTGTCTTAATGAAATTGCTGGCATAATATAGCTTAACTGTAATTGATATATCTGTTATTCCCACAATAAATAAAACTTCTTTTTCTAATGCATAAATATACAATTTCATAGCCACTTATTTTCTTAAGTAGTAAAAATTTACACTAAATCATAAACATAACTTTTAAAAACATTTTTTGGTTCTCAGTTTATAACACATGCTTATTTCAAAGAAATATGCATGTGTTGCATTCAATGTAATTTCTTAAAAATCTGGTTTTAAAGAGAATATACTAAAGCATCTAATAGAATTTTTCTAAGGAAAAATAATTGAGATTATGTATAAGTATGTAAAAGTATGTTGAAAGCATGGTGGAACACTTCTATAATCTCAATTCTTGGGTATAGAGTAAACAACACTAGAAATTCAAGGTCACCCTCAACTAAAGAGCAGGCTTGAGGACTCCCTAGAATTCAGGAGACTGACAAAATACAACCTCCAAAATAAAACAAACAAACAACTCTCCCTCCCCCCAGAAAAAAATCCTATGCATGCAAATGCATGTTGTCTTGTGACTTTGGAGGTCCTCTCGGTTTAGGAAACAGTGAACAGGCATGCCATTATCTTTCTTTAGCACCAAACAGTGAGGTTAAACTTCCCAGCTAACTAGTCTATGACAGAAGAAGACCTGAGAGAAGCAGGATCTAAGACGGGTTATCAGGAACCTTCCCAAGCCTTGGGCCCGCCTTGCAGGGCAAAGGGATAAATAGACATTTGGACAGAGGTCTTTGAGTTGTAAGAGATGGCATTGAGGATGTTCTGGTTTGATTTATTTTGTAGTTTTATTTAAGGAGCATCAAGAGGAGCTGGCTTCCCTGCATTGCACACTGAGATTGCTAAGAAACGTCTAATAAAACATATTATCCAATACCTTTGCACAGAGTGGGGTTTTGATAAACTCTTGATTGAGGCATGATGAAAACAAGGTGCTTAGCTTGTACACTTTGGTATTTTCCCTGATAAAATATTTTGAAAATTATCATATCTGATATGTCTTTTGCCTTTTATTTTGGCATCTACAAATACATTTGATACGCATGAATGACATGCTGTCTAAACCTCACACTTTCAATCAAAGTGAAAAGATTTAATATCTGTGAGAATTACTCATTTTTTGTCTATTTTCCAAATACAACATCACCAACTTAACTGAAATTTGTGGTGTGTAGGTGCATTTGTTTATGCAGGTATGTTTGAAAATACATGTGTTTGTGTGTGAACACAGATGTCTGACTGTATGTGAACATGCAGGAGTGTGCTTGTGTAAATATATATATTTGTGTCTGTGTATTAATGAATGTCTGTATGTGCAAATGCATGTGTTAAGTGTATGTATTCATGTGTGTGAAAATGTGCGTCTCTTGTGTGTGTGTGTATACATTCTAACTGCCTATTCCCTGTTTTCATTGTTTTAAGTATGTGACACCACCACTTACATTAGCTGGTAATACTACTTTACATTTTCATCAGTTATACTTCTTATGTTGCTGAGGAGAAAAAAAAAACAAACTTCCCTTTGTTCTTTTGTGATATCTGTGTATAAAAGCAGAAGCTGTTTCTGCATATTTGAATAACAAGCTTCTCATTTTGTGTTTCATGAATACACTTTACAGACTTTTAAACATGTTTTCATGTTAAATTTCATGTTAAAATTTAGTTCAGTCATTTTACATATATCCCAAGGTCTTTGAAGGTTTTTGTTTCTTCAGTTGCATTCAGTTCAGCAATGTAATAAAAGCTTATATTATAAGCATTTAGAGAATGCTTAGAAAAACATGATAGGATTTTAAAAAAACTCCTGTAAATACATGTTCATGATTAATTTAATGGCATGACATACTGTCTCAAAACAGATCCTCATGTATTTCAAATAATTAACACTGCTTTTCTATTTTTAAAAAAATGGGAGAGATCCCCTTCCCTCCCCTTGTCATTGCCACCAGTGGTGGATGGGAGAATTGACCCTGATGAGGTTATGAGAGCAGAAGAGCTGTCTTTGCCCCTCACCTGCCACAACACTCTGGAGAGCAGACCCAGAATCTCACCAGGGCAGCACAGTAGACCTGACCCTGATGGTGGGAACACAGGTCACCTGGCACTGCAACATTTCTGACATGTGTGAGTGAGAGATGGCACCCACCTCTCCTTGTCCCTTGTCACCTATAGCAAGCAAGAGACTTGGCCTGGAGGTCATCAGAGCTGGAGAGCTGACCCTGCCCCTCACCTGCTGCAGTACTCCGGAGGAAAACAGGACTTTCACCTCACCTGGGCAGCCCAGTAGAGATGGCCTTGGAGGTGGGGTTTGCGAGCAAGCTAACCCCAAAGGCGTGAGTATGGGAGAGTTGGCCCTGCCTTTTGTCTGCTGGGCAGAGGCATAGATGAGGGAGAGACAGCCTCTTCCCCCTCTAATGCCTGAGCAGCAAGGTTGAGCTGGCCTTAGCGTATGTAGGGGTGGGGGGAGTTGTTGCTGAGCTGAACAGAAGGCATGAGATCAGGAAAGCTGGTGGACTGACCAGCTCAGATACCTTTCATGCCTAGATCCAGGGCTTTGAATTGGCCCATCTCAACATCTACCCCATCTATGAACTGTTGCAGTGCATGAAATTATAGAATCTCCATGACACCAGGGCAAGACAGGAGTTCCAGTGAGATTCCAGTATCGATAGAATAGCAGAAGCCAGAGAGGCCACATACTTGACCAAAAAAATCATTGCAGTTAAATATACAAGCAAAGATGTGTGGACAAAAGGGGGGGGTAATACTGCCTCCCCCCTCCAAATTAATTAAATCTCTCAGCACCTTAAAGAAAAACAATCTCTGGCAAGGATTTAAATTGATATGTTATTAACTAATTTTGTGGAACACAAAGCTTAGTCTGCATGGGTACATAGGGAGGGAGGGATTCATTTCCAGGGAAATTATGGCCAGTGTATGAGTCTATGTACCTCTTTCTTTTCTTTTCTTTTTTTTTTTTTTTTTTTTTTTTTTTTTTTTTTTTTTTTATCTTTTTATAGCTTTAAACATAGGTTTCAAACAAACAGTTCTTGCCTGACAGCTAAAGTCACAACTGTCATAGGTCTCCAGCTTGTCTCTGCAGTGCTCACAGCTTCTCTTCTCTCTTCTAGTCCTCTGACCTCCTGCCCGCACTCTCCCCATATCTGATCCCCACCCTCATTTCCCTGTGCACTCCCTCTCCTACCCTGTCCCCTGTCTTCATCTACTTCTACTGACTATTCTATTTCCCCATCTGAGTGAGATTCAAGCATCCTCCCTTGGACCCCCCTTGTTACTTAGCTTCTTGGGGGTTTGTGAATTGTAGTATGTTTATCTTGCACTACATGGCTAAAATCCACTTATAAGTGAGAACATACAATGTGAATCTTTCCAAGTCTTGGTTCCCTCACCCAGGATGATCTTTTATAGAAAAGGGTCCATCCTTTTCCCTGCAAATATCATGATTTCCTTATTTTAAATAGTTGTGTAGTATTCCACGGGGCAGATGTACCACATTTTCATTATCCATTCTTTGTTTGAGGGACATCTGGGTTGTTTCCAGTTTCTGGCTATTATGAATAAAGCTGGTATGAACATTGTTGGTCAAATACCCTTGTTGTATGGTGAAACATCCTTTGGGTATATGCCAGGAGTGGTATACTGGGTCTTGAGGTACAGCCTCCTTCTAGCCAGATAGGACTTCTAGTGGGAGGAGGGAAACACTAAACCACCCACAAAAAAAACCTTGACCCCAAATTTACTTTGTCTGAAAGATGTGCCAGAATAAAATTAGAGGAGAGACTGAAGGAATGTCCAACTAATGCCTGGCCCAAACTGAGCTCCACCTCATAGGAGAAAGCCAAACTCTGACACTATCACTACTATGTTTGTAGACAGGAGCCTAGCATAGCTTCCCTCTGAGGGGCTACACCCTGGAGAAGATTGAAACAGATGCTGAGACTCAGCCAAACATCAGACTAAGCACAGGAAGCCTTGTGAAAATGTGAGGGAAAGGATAGAAGGACTAAAGAAAGAACAAGAACTCCACAAGAAGACCAACAGAGTCAAATAATCTGGACTCGGGGCACATGAGGAGGATCATGCATAGACTGGACCTAGGCCCCTCTACACATACGTAGTCAATGGGCAGCTTAGTCCTCCTGTGGGTTCCCTAGTAAGGAGAGCAGGGGCTGTCTCTGACATGGACTCTATTGTCAGCTTTTCTATCTCTTGCCTCTGGTGCAGCTGCCTTGTCCAACCTAAGCGGAAGAAGATGCACTTAGTCTTGATGCACACTTGATGTGCCCAGGTGAGTTGGGGAGCGGTTCTCCTTTTCTGAGAAGTAGGGGAGCAGAAGGGGTAGGGAAGAAAATAGAGAAAAGGTAGGACTGACTGGAAGGAGAGGAGGGAGGGAGCTACAATCCAGTGAGTGAATGAGTGAATAAATGAATGAATAAATAAATAAATAAGAATTTACTAAAAAGTTACAGCTGTTATTGCACAAAGTAAACAGAGGGTGGCACCCTCCTCCTCTTAATGCTTAAGACCTGGCAGGTGTGTGAATTGGAATGGAAAGGAGCAGCATTGCAAGAATTGCTGTCCTGACCCTTCCACCCCCAGCCCAGCCCCAGGGGATTGACTTAATCTACAAGTGGGGGAGGGTGGGTTTTGCATTCTCTGGTCTGTAGCTGTTTTCTACCCTGTGTTCAGCGTGAAAATTGCAAGACTTGGAACCCGAAGGACAAGTAGAGGAAGATGCCAGAATTAGGTCACAGAAAGTAGAATCAGTGCCGTTGAGTTTAATGGAATCCACGGTACTGGGGAGAGGTGGAAAGCAGAGCCTCTAAAGCCCAAGAAAATGGCCAAGCAGCCATGGCTTATATCACTGGAGTCCAGAAAGGGAAGGAACTGTGAAAGAGGCTGAAGGAGTACTCAAAGAAAAAAGCAGGTATGTGAAAGTCATACCCTACTCTCCACTCAACTGTGGAGAATGTTCTGCCCATTGGCTAGATCAGGGTAGGGGTTTAAAGTTTACCGCCTGTATTGTCCTTGGCTGGTGCCTTAGTTTGAGCGAGACCCCTGGGCCTAAATCTGCCTTTCATAATGTTCTTCTTGTAGGTTTCTAGGACCCTCTGGATCCTTCTACTTTGCTATTCTCCCATGCTTCTCTCTTCCAGAGTCCCAATAGGATGTCCTCCCCTCTGGTTGCACTCAGAGGAAGGATAACAGGTTACCAAGAAGAGACTTGATACCCTATGAGCATATACAGGGGGAGGAAACCTCCCTCAGGAACAGCCATAGGGGAGGGGAATAAGGGGAAAATAGGAGGGAGGGAAGAATGGGAGGATACAAGGGATCGGATAACCATTGAGATGTAACAAGAATAAATTAATAAAAAAATTTTTAAAAAAAGAAAGAAGTAGGTATGAACTGACAGGTTTGAAGAGGTAACAGACCCAGAATTGGCTAAAGCAAAGCAAATCAATATGAAAACAAAGCTTAAATGAACCCCTAAAACCTGAAGGAGATGAAAAATACATACAACTGGGATAAAGACTGTGCGCTTTCTACAGGAGAAGAGCCAATGCAGTCACAGTTGACATTCCATCCCAAACAGGGACGCGGAAGCCTTTTTCACCTGATATCAGTGTTAGTAGGCAAATTATGAAGATGAATGAAGCAGCTTGTGATCCGTAGGCAGCAGAGGGGAAAGCCTGGGCTGTTTGAACCTGCCACGGGCAACAGAAGCTTGTCACTCTGTCCAAATATGATAATGTTCACATTAAGGGATCAAGAGGAAGAATTGTTTAGGTGCCATGAAGAATCTTTTTAGCACCAATGTTCTCTTAAGAGAAAAGTGACGTGGATCCACGATGACAGCACTGACACACACTGTCTGATCAGCAAGACAGCAGTGACCGCACAGTGACCAAAGGACCAAACCAAGAGCTCCAAAGCAACAGTGTTAGCATTTCCCAGGTGTGAGAGGACTACATGGTGTGGAACACAGGTGGGTCTAGCCTTGAGCCACTTGGCTAATCCACAGGAAAGTTCCTGGGTCCCTGCAGGCATGCACGAAGACTTGTGTCTAGCCACACACCAGGGCTCAGCACACAGTACTCAGTGTCCCAGACTGATCTGTGGGCCACAAAATACCAGTGTCTGAGTCTCCCAGATGAATGGAGACCTTACAGTGTGGGTCACAAGTTGACTTGACCCCAGATCACCCGAACAATCCACCAAAAGTCCCGGTCCATGCAGATGCAGGTAGGTCTTCAGAGTCTAGCCACACTCATGTCTGCACGATGCACCTTTGCTGTTCTGTGTCTCAGACTGAACTGTTGAGGTCAGTGGGCCACAAAACAACAGTGTCTGTGTGTTCTAGCCCAGAAGGGACCTGGGGTGTGGGACACAAGTGGATGTGACCTCAGGTCACCCAGCTAATCCACGGAAAGTTCCCAGATTCACAGAGGCACAGGCGAAATCTCCAGAATGTAGCCACATGTCTACCTGAGCACGGCAACTGCATTCTGTGTCTCAGACTGAACTGTTGGCCACAAAACACAAGTGCCTTAATCTCCCTGTTGAGAAGAGACACCATGCTGTGGAACATAGGTAGATCTAATCTCAGGTCACCCGGCTGGTTCCCAGAAAGTTGCAAGGTCTGACATCAGGTCACCCAGCTAATCCATGGAAGTATTCCCTGATCCCCTCAGGCAAGGAGTCTCAGCCTATTGTCACTCACCTACAAGCTGCTCTTAATGGCCAGTGAAAGACACTAGAAACTACCACAGAATGCCAAAGACAGCCATGTGTTTAGTAAACTTGTAATCACTTATTGAAGCTTTTTTTGTGATGATCATTCTACTATCACTGTCAGGTGATTCCATCATTAGTTTTGTCTGAGTTTTAGCATCAGTTAATTGTAAGTTTGTATTTTTCAAAACTTACTTTATTTAGGGTTCTTAAACACTTCAACCTCACTTCTAACCCACCAACCAGAGGAAAGAGAGAAAGAATGTTAAAAGGAAAAAAATAGCTGTGGACCTGTTTAGGAAGCCTAGCTTCTTGGGCCAATTCCACTCTGCGTTGTCAGGATATCAGCAGTCCAGTCCAACAGCCAATACCATATAGCTGCAAGGTTCTGCTGAGTCTGCACAAGTCAGTGGAAGTTGCCAGAATCAGCCTAAGTACCATGAGATGTTCTCTCTAATGTTCCTCTCTGTTGAGCAAAGACCAGTCAAGACCAGCAAAGAATTCCATGATGTAGCAATGTAAAAAGACTTGTCCCATTGTCGCTGGTTTCCAGCAATACATCACATGCCCTCTCACAAGACATCTTCCAAAAAAAATATCATATGCTCGCTTTTAAGACAGCTTTCAGCAAAAAACTACATGATACAACAGAGTCTTCAAAAAAGCCAGAAACTTCCACTTCAGTTAACTATACTTTTCCCTTCAATGTGTGGCTCTTGGGCTTGGTCAGTTCTTATTTTTGGACATTTCTCTACTCTGTTTGGAGGCCACGGGGCCAATTTTGAATATTTTATTTTGTTTGTGATTCAAATGAAGTCTCTGGAATGATATCTTAGGCTGTGGCCCCAAGGAAATGTGATCTTAGAGCTTTAGAAGTGTTATTTGTGCCAGGTGTGGTGGCACATACCTTTAATCCTAGCACTTGGGAGGCAGAGGCAGGTGATTGATGTGAGTTCAAGGCCAGCCTGGTCTACAAAGTGAGTCCAGGCCAGCCAAGGCTACACAGGGAAACCCTGCCTTGGAAAAAAAAAACAGCTCCCCCCAAAAAGAAGTGTTATTTGTGTCTGTCTTGTTTACCTGCCATAGCAGGGGATCTGCATTCATTGCTGATGACTCCTAAGGAATAGGAGTTTACAAACACTGGGTCACCCAGTGTATTTCCAAGCTGGGTGCACTTCTTTAGTTGGGTACCATTTATGAAGGAGTCTCTTTTGCCTCCTCCAACTCCATCCTAGCCCTGTTATCTGTTATCAGCTCACCCAGAAAGGTTTAAGTTTTACAGGATTCTTGTTTGCTGCGCTGACTCTCCAGCCCATGGGAGCTGTGCAAAGTTTTGTTTGTTGTGTTTGGACTTCATGGTCATGGCTGTCAATGGGGTTTTTAGGGTCAGACCCTGAGCCCTTAGCATCCCCAACAATCTAGGTTCGTCATCCATCCTCATAGGCCCATTAAACAGGTGGGGTACAGTGAAAAGCAGAGAAAAGGGTTTGTCAGTGTGCCCTCATTGGAAAGAGGAACAAATAAAGAGATGCAATGACTTCCCTCCCACAAAAGCACATTTTCCAGGTCCTGACATAGGCTTAATTTTAGATAGAAAGCAAGAGGCATGCAAAACTAAACAATCCTGGTCAAGATGAAGTCTTACCCATTCCTGGCCCATCATCAGCTAGGCTGCATTCTCCTTGAAGGGATTTGGTAAGTTATCAGAACATTAGTGCCTCTTTCTCGGAAACACATTCTTTCTCTGGCTGGCACCAAGGTTTTGCTCTTTTTTTCCTCTTACATGAAAACTTCCATGAGGAAATTCTTGGGGTCCATTTCTCAATAGCGTAATAACAAAACATAGACTCACAAGTGTCTCTTCAGAATGTCTTTGTTCCTTGCAGGTCAAAAAGGCCACGCTCTGTGTCACTATGGGGAAAATAGTCATTGCCTGTCTGATTGCCTTTTCCAAGTTTTCCCATCCACAATTCTTGATAGTTTTTTTTTTTTTTTTCAAGACAGGGTTTCTCTGTTATCTTGGCTATCGTGGACTTGCTTTGTAGACCAGGCTGGCCTTGAACTCACAATGATCTGCCTGCCTCTGCCTCCTCAGTGCTGGGTTTAAAGGCACGTGCCACCACACCCAGCATAATTCTTGATAGTTTTATTGGACTTTTTTGGTGTCTTTGTGGCTTGATTTGGAGACGGATCCCTTCTGGGCTAACACTTGTTGCAAAGTTGAGAGTAAGGCAATCTGGAAGCCTGATGAATTATATAGTGAGGTTGGTCAAAAGGAATACTAGGGACTGGGTGCCTTTTTTTACATTTTAATTTTATTAATTTATTCAGATTACAACTCAACTGTTATCCCATCACTTGTATCCTCCCATTCCTCCCTCCCTCCCGCTTTCACCCTATTGCTGTCTCCTAGGTCTATGACCAAGGGGGACCTCCTCCCCCAATATATGGTCATAGATTATCAAGTCTCATCTTGGTAGCCTGCTTATTCTTTCTTTGAGTGCCATCAGGCCTCCCCACCAAGGGAAGGTGGCCAAATATGGAGCACCAGAGTTCATGTCAGAGTCAGCCCCTGCTCTCCACATAACTGTGGAGGATGTCCTGTCCATTGGGTAGATCAGAGTAGGGGTTCAATGTTTACTACTTGTATTGTCCTTGGTTAGTACAGTAATTTGAACAGAATCCCCTTGGGCCCTGATCCACCCATCATGATGTTCTTTTTGTAGATTTCTAGACTCTCTAGGTCTTTCTATTTCCTGATCTCCTATATTTCTCTTACCTAGAGTCTCAGTGTGATGTCCTCACATCTATCCCAATCTCCTGGTAAGTGAAGACTTTTGTAGGGCATGTCTTTTGGGATAGTGGCCAGTTATAAGTGAGTATATACCATGTAAGATTTTCTGCTTCTGGGTTAACTCACTCATTAGATCATTTCTAGTTCAATCCATTTGTCCACAAATTTCAGGATTTCCTTGTTTTTAATAGCTGAGTAGTATTCCATAGTGTAAATGTACCACAGTTTCTTTATCCATTCTGTAACTGAGGGACATTTAGGCTGCTTCCAGGTTCTGGCTATTATGAATAAGGCTGTTATGAACATGGTTGAACATATGTCCTTGTTGTGTGGTGGAACATTTTTTGGGTATATTCCAAGAAGTGGAAAAGCTGGGTCTTGAGGAAGCCCTATTCCAAATTTTCTGAGAAAGTGCCAGATAGATTTCCAAAGTGGTTGTACAAGTTTGCATTCCCACCATCAATGAAGGTGTGTTCCTCTTTCTCCACACCAAAACAACTCAGGACTGGGTGCTTTAATAAACCTTTGTTTCTCACAAGTCTAGACCCTGAGAGTTTGTGTTCAGGGAACTAGATGGATTCTAGTAATGGCTGTTTTCCTGGATATCATAATACTGTGTCCTCATGGAACCTTCATAGATTATGGTACAGATCTTGTGCCCTCCCACCTTGCTTTTATCAAAGGATAGTCTTAAAATAAGAACCTTGCCTTCATGATCTGCTATAATTATAGTCACCTTCCTTCTAAAAAGCCACGATAAAAATAGTGATACTGAGAATAAACATTTGAACATAAGTATGCTAATGTGTGGCATGGTCTCATCCCTTCATATGAGGGGTAAAGAGTCAGATAGTATCCCGGATTTGAAGCCAAGACGTCCTTTGTGCATTTATTTTCCTTTTTGTGCCTTTTAAAGACACTCTCAGTGGTTTTCTAACTCCCTTTCTCAGTTCTGGGGCAATTCCACAGACAAAGACATCTTCATCCTTTGCCAGCAATTCATCCTTGATGATCCATCGGGTGGGGGAGCAGTATAAAGATGGGGGGGAAAGCAAAAGACTCAACTTTATTAACAATCAGAGCTTAAATGCTTCAGGTCTGACCTAAGTGATTTATGCCTATGTGGTGGTATGAATAGGTATGGCCCTCAAAGACTCATGTGTTTGAATGCTTGGCCCTTAGGGAGTCACACTATTAGATGGGATGGCCTTGTTGGATTAGGTATACTCTTATTGGAGGAAATATGTCACTGTTGGGGTGGGATTTGAGGCCTCTTATACTCAAGTTATGCCTAGTGTGGCACACAGTCTCCTTATTCTGCCTGTAGATCAAGATGTAAGAACTCTTAGCTCTTTTTCCAGGACCATATCTGCCTGTATGCTGCCATGCTTCTCATTATGATAATAGAGTAAACTCTGAAACTGTAAGCCAGCCCACAAGTAAATGCTTTCCTTTATAAGAGTTGCCTTGGTCATGGGGCTCTTCACAGCAATAAAGCCCAGACTAAGACACATTATATAAATCATTAAAGCCTAATGCCCAGTGGCAAGCCTCAGCAATGACAAAGAGCTTGTAAAGCTAGCTATAAAGAGTTCTCCTCACTCATAGAGTTTGAGGATTGGAATACCAGCTGTGGTGTACAGTGATGAAACTTCAACACCCAGAACCTGCTTTGGCCTAAACACTTAGAGCTATACTCCTCTGGCTTTTGGAACTCAGAGCCTTAAGTTTCTAGCTCTTAGGCTCTACAGCTATAAGCTTATGAAATTGTGAAATCTGGCCTCAAGAGCAAGGAATGTCAATACAAAGGAAAGTCCCCTCTTGGTAATTTCCATCCTAAGAAACTGAATGATGAATGACCAGGTACTGTAATGGCTCTGTGAGGGTAGGGTTTGCTTCCAAGTCCATATTGTCATAGGCAGCATCTAATACCTTGTAAAAGCCCTTCACTTATCTTTCATGGTCCATCTGTAGTTCTCTTCTATCTCATTTCCCTATATATCTTTGCAACATGGAAGCTTGCATCATCAGCGTGCATCACCTAAAAGGGCAGCAAAGAGTTAACTATGCTCTTTTTTTAACCTAGTCATACATTTTTGTAGTGTTCTATTGGCTACAAGTAAAATACTAGGTTTGATCGACATTATAAAGGAGAGGGCTCTATGGAAGACAACATAGTGAATAAAGAGATCATAGAGACATATCTTAGAAGTATGCCTGTTTGAAACAGAAGTGGAAAAAAGGTTGTAATATTTTGTTCTTTGTTTCCACATTTTGATACCCACATCTGAAACTGAGTGAATCTCTAGTGAGGAGCTGTCAATAACCCATGGCTCCCGCTTCTACTGGGCTCCCTGGACACTTTTTTTCTTGTCCTGACTCATAAAGGTAGAATTTTGCTCTGCAAACAATTTTTTATGTGGTCAAAATTTCTAATTATGATTTTTAATATTACTATTTACATGGTTGTACTTTGACTTTCATTTTTTTTGTTTCAGATAAAGAGATAGAAAATGTTACTTGCCTTCTATATATATTGTTAAGATGTTTATAGTCTTCTTTATTATACATTTAAATATTTGCTTTACTGGAAAAACATTAGCTGTGAAGTGACTTTTCTCTTATGACTGCCCATTTATTGCAACATTATTTACTCAACAACATTCATTTTCCTGGTGATAAATGTCACCTGAATCACACAATAAATTCTCACTTATATTTACTTCAACACTCCCTATGTTATTTCATCATGATAAGAGCATACATAAAAATGGAAATTTTTCAGTTTATTTGATGACATTAAAAAACTCCAATTTCCTATGTACTAATGGAGCAAGATATTGATTTCATTTCTAGATAGCAATACATAAAATTCTGTAAAAAAAAAAAAAGTGCGGATTGAAAGTAGGGAATGCATTTGAAAACTGTGAGGCTAAAGTAGGGTCTGTTTTGCCTATGCAAAAATGAATCAGTGTCAAGAAATGCTTCATTGAGGTTTAGGCCCTGAAATTTGGATTTGCAGTCCCTGATACTGATGCTGAGGCTGAAGGATCCTTTGAATTCTGGACTCACAGCCTGGGCAGCATAGTTAGACCCCATGTGATGAAGAAGAAGAAGAGCAAGAGGAGGAGAAGAGGAAGAGGAAAAAGAGAGAAGGGGTGAGGAGAGAGGAGGAGAAAATGTTTCACCAAGGTTTATAATGCTAATGGAAATGTGATTAAAATTAGTGTTTTACTTCATGTATGTAAATATGCAAGCACATTTCAATTGCTAATAAGATAGGGCTGATGGGATGGCTCAGCAGTCTAAAGGAATTGCCCCCAAACCTGACCACGTGAATCCAATCCACGGGACCCACATAATGGAAAGATAGAAGCAATTACTATGGTTGCCACACCTCAACACACACATCTCCTCTGATCTCCATATGTGCACCAAAGCATCTGTGGACAGAAATGCACACACCCAAAACGGGTAAGTAACAAGTACAAAAAACAAATATAAATATGACATAAATATTTTAAAATAAATTAATGTACAATAAAAATAAATATGTAATGTGTATAGAAGTAAGCAAAAAAGATTTAAGATTCTAACATCTTTTGATCATGTTGTTTGATACTAAAAAGATTGATAACATGGCAATAACTTGAACAAACTCTAAAAACATGAAGAGAAAAAGTATGAGATCAATAAAGAGCTCATCCTAAAATATCCATGGCAATCATCAATGAAGCTCAAGACTCCCTTCTCACTTTTGTGCGTCCCTGTGGTTCTTGTGCTCTAAGCTACAGTAACAGAAGAAATTCATGTGAGAATAGACCAAGCTATCGTCACTGATCTGTGGTCTGATTTTCCTTTAGAATTTTCCTATTTTGTCCATGTTGTCAAAATTATTAGCACATTTTTTGGGTATATGCCCAGGAGAGTACAGTTGGGTCTTGAAGTAGAGCCAGTTTTCTGAGAAAGTGCCAGATTGAGTTCCAAACTGGTTGTACAAGTTTGCACTCCTACCAGCAAGGGTGGACACTTCCCTTTTCTCCACATGCTCATCTGCATGTGTTGTCATGCAAGTTTTTTATCTTAACTATTCTGACAGGTTAAAGTGGAATCTCAAATTTCTTTATTTGAATTTCCCTGATGACTAAGGATGTTAAGCATTTCTTTAAGTCCTTCTTGGTCATTGGTGATTCCTATGTTGAGAATCCTCTGTTTAGCCCTGGGCCTCATTTTTTAATTGGGTTATTAGGTTTGTTGCTGTTTAATTTCTTGAGTTCTTTATATAGTTTGGATATTAGCCCTTTGTCAGATGTAGGACTGGTGAAGATCTTTTTCTAATAAGAAGACTACTATTTCATTCTATTGACAGTGCCTTTGGCCTTACAGAAGCTTTTCCCATTTATTAATTAGATCCTGAGGTGTTGGTGTTCTGTTCAGGAAGTTACTTCCTGTGCCAGTGAGTTGAAAGCTCTTCCTCACTTTCTCTTCTAGCAGATTTAGTGTGTCTGGTTTTATGTTGGGGACTTTGATCCACTTGGACTTGAGGTTTGTGCTGGGAATAAATAAGAATCAATTTTCATTTTTTTACATGAAGACATCCAGTTAGACCATCACCATTTGTTGAAGATATCACTCCTGGGCATATACTCAAAAGATGCTCAACTATACAATGAAGATGTTTATTCACCTATGTTCATAGCAGCTTTCTTTGTAATTCCTAGAATCTGGAAACAACCTAGATGTCCTTCAACTGAGGATTGGATAAAGAAACAGTGGCACAGCTATACAATGGGAAACTACTCAGCTATTAAACACAAGGAAATCATGAAATTTGCAGGCAAATATGTGGAACTAGAAATGATCACTCTGAGTGAGGTAACCCAGACCCAGCATGGCACACATGGTATATACTCACTTATAAGCAGACTCTAGCCATATAGTACAGGATAAACATACTACAATGCATAAGCCCAAAGAAGATAAATAACAAGGAGGACACAAGGGAGGATGCTTAAATCTCATGCAGAAATGGAAGTAGAGTAGACAGATGTCATGTCTGAAGAGAAGGAACAAGGTAAGAAAGGAACACAGAGAGAAATAGGGTGGATATCAGACATGGGAGAGCAGGGGTGGGAGGACAGAAGACCTGCAGGGAAAAGAGAAACTGTGGGTAGAAGCATCTCTGTGACAAGCTGGAGACTTACGTCAGAAAAGGCCTCTAGGAGGATATGAGAGGGACGCTGGCTGAGACTGCTAGTAGCAGAGTCGACGGACACTGAAGAGGACACCCTCCAATTTGAAGAGACTCCTAGAGGATGGAGGATAACATCAAAGCAACCACAAAAACCTTCATGTAAAACTTACCCTACTTGCAAGATATACAGGGATAAAGACAGAACAGATGGAGTAGAGATTGAAGGAATGTCTAACCAATGCCTGGCCCAACCCAAAGAGCCAACCCATGGAAGAGAGCTAACCACCAACATATTAAAGATACTCTGCTATGCTTACAGACAGGAGACTAGCAGAGTTGTCCCCTGAGAGGCTCTACCCAGCAGTGGTTCAGAAACAGATGCTAAGACTCACAGTTAAACATTGGGTGAAGCATAGGGAGTCCAGTGGAAAAGTGCAGGGAAGGATAAAAGAACCCAAAATTATTAAAGTTATTTTTATACAACAGTATTTCTTTCTCTTAGCTCATTTCTCAACCCAGCTGTCACACAAGTAATTAAGACTCTTTTATAATACAAGGTTTCACAATACAGTCTGAGCTGTTTAAGTCTGTTCTTAACCCTCCATGGGTTAAAACCCTAATTTGTCTTACCCCCAGCAAACATTGCAGTGATATTTGTACTTTGTAGCTGGGCTCCAACTCCTTCCTCAAGATCATCCTTGGACCTCTTTCATGGCTGAATCGTCTACTTACCCTTCTAACTCCTCCTCCTCCTCTGGCTGTCAGGAAGTCCAGACCTATTCTCTCCCCTGCTCATTGATTGACTGTAAGCTGTTTTATTGATCTTTCAGGGAACAATTGATGAGCCAAATTTACACAGAATTTAGATGGGAAATCAAAATTTAAACTACACAATAACCTTATGCCTATAAAAAGTGACAAGAGCTCCACAAGACACCAACAGATCCAACTAACTAGGGCCCAGAGGGGCTTGTGGAAATTGAAGCACCAACCAAAGACTAAACATGGACTGGCTCTTGTTCCTCTACATAGATGTAACCAACCAATGGGTAGCTCAGACTTCATGTGGGTCCACTAGTAAGGGGAGTTGGAGCTGTCTCTGACATGGACTTTGTTGCCTGCTTTTTGATCACTCTCTGCCTGGCTCGACTGCCTTTCCAGGCCACGGGGGAAGAAGATGAGCTTAGTCCTGATAAGACTTGATGAGCTGAGGTGAGTGGGTATGGGGGTTCTCCTTTTCTGAGTAATAGGGGAGGGAGGATAGGGGAGAGAGGTTGGGACTGGGAGGAGAAAAGGGAAGGAGCTATGACAAGGATGTAAAGTGAAATAAATTAATTAATAAAAATCTATTAAAATTCTTAGTACCAATTTGTTTACCATTTTTACTATTTAGGCTATTGACATCCATATGACCTCTCATGATTTAATCTTTTAATTTTTTGATATAAGTATATGGTGCTTTTAGAAATATTTATATTTTATGTGTATACATGTGTGCTTGAATGTATGTATGTGTATCACCTGTGTATGGGTGCACTTGGAAGCCAGAAGAGGTCATTAGATCTCCTTGGACTACAATTTCAGCTGGTCCTGAGCTGCTGATGCTTTATGTGGGTCCTAAGAACTGAATTTCGGTCCTCTGTAAAAGCAGCAAGTGCTCTTAACCACTGACCCATCTCTCCAGGCCACTGTATATTATGCCAGTGTCTTCTTTTTTTTAATTGGTAAGGTTTGCTAGGTATTCAAATATTCTACGAAAAAAATTAAGAAGATCAAATTAGAGCTTTGTTGTTTGTTCTTCTTAATATTTTCACTTATTTATTCCTTTTCACAGGTAAATAAAATGGGATTATATAAAACCACTTACATGTGATGTGGAAAACGAGAGGGTGAGAGAGAATCAAATGTAAATTCTCCTGTAGAGCCTGGCCTCCTACTTTCATCATAAGAGCTACTCTAAAGTGGATTGAGGTCATAAAGACTGATGTTGCAGACTTGCAAGTTCCTGTTTTAGGAATATGTCTAGCGTACCTTCATTTTAGTTACAGAATTTGCATCTTCAGCCAACCTTGTGGTAACTTACCCTTAGGCATAAAAAGCAAAATTAATGAGAGAAATATTATAAGTCTGTTCTCTCACACCAGGGGTTTCTTTCAGAGGCAACAGTGATACACTGGTTATTCTATCTGTGTATGTGAGGAAATTCAGAAGCCCTAGTGTAACATAAAGACAGCCAGGGGAAGAGGATTCTCAGCCCTATAAGAAAACCAAGATCAGATCAGAATCTTTAACCTGATACCTGTCATAGTTTCAGAACCTCAAAATCGGCAACTCCAAGGAAGGCTCTGGTAACTTCACAAAGATATATCAGACCACATGGTGTTCTAAATTGAAGACAACGTTGGGTAGAATGCACCTTCAAGGATACACTGGAAGTGGCATTATTCCAAAGGATTCATTGTTGACAACAATATTGTGCTGTTGTTTTCAAGTTACTGTACTTAGTTTCTTTAGGACTCATGCTATATTTGAGGGAAGTTGTGAACCTTGTCATGACTCATTAGCAGTATTTATCCTTTAGAGGGTCTTGGCTATTTACTTGCTTATATGTAGGGACATACAAAACTAAGTCATTAAATTATTTGTTTACCCTTTGTATCTTCTACCATGGATTTTTGCCCCGACCAGTGGGGGTTCGACTAAAGCTCGGGAGGAGAATCACCTGAATGAGGGACAGAACACAAGACACAAAGAAGGAGAGCAAATCTGAATATTGATCAAGCTCCCGAACTTTTATTTTTCAGGCAGCAGTTTTTATAAGACAGTAGACAAGGAAGCATATTGCTATGGCAACCCAGCTGCAGGCTATCTCAGGACACGGGGAATTTCAGGCAGGGTCATAACGTCCTGCCACACAGGATATCTTGCTCTATCTTTATCTGTCTTTAGTCTAACTGCTAAACTACAACAGGGTTAGCTGATTTCTGGTAAAAGGCAAGCTCTGGGAGAAACAAAAACTTAAAGGTGCAGGCTTGGACAAGATGGCGAGACCCTGGCCATATAGCCCATGGCCCTCAGCAGGTTTTCAAAGTTTCTATGAATTAATGTTTTGTTCCATCATGTCATGTGTGTTTTTGTGAAACCATCCCATTTATTTTGCTAAAGAAAATGAAATCTTCAGGAGGTAGGACACTCAAGTGAGATGGTGTGCATTGGATTAAACCCAATAATGTGCAACTACATAGACCTTATTGGTCCAGCACAATAGGTAATGCCTAGGGCTCCTTTCACTACTGATCTTACTTGCTACAAAATTTAGGACAACTTTAATGTTGCTCAGAAAGTCACACTTCTAGGTCACTGTAAAAGAAGAATCCAGACATTGATTGAAATCTATGAGGTTAATCTGGGATACATTTTATTTTAAGAAAGGAATTATTAAGTTTACATATTTTGAAGTTTTGTTCAGGTTAGTTTGGTAAGCCTTTCCCTATTAGTGGCCACAAGCTGGAATTTTAGAATACTGTATTTCACTTAGAAAATAAACTGGGCAAAATGTCTTCATTTCTGCCACAGACAGAGTTCTGCCTAAAGATGGACAAGATTAGATGCAGGCAGAGTCGATGGCTAAACTCTGCCAAAATAGGGTAAGCAAATCCTCAATAGTTCCTGCCTCACAAATATTTCTCTCAGATATAATGGGCCAGAAAGCAAAAGATGATGCACCAACATTATAGAGAGTTTTGGGTGACTGCTCAGGCAGCAAACTGTCTCTGTCATCTTCTCATTTGGGAAGCTGCCAACTTTGCTCCCTGTGTACTCAGGTGATTAATTTTATTCCTTCTCAAGTCTCTGATGAGGTTGAAGAACATATAGTTTAGTTGTACAATTAAGCTTAGTTGTTTAGGGGTTAAGATGTTTTTAGGTCTAGATAGATGTTTTAAGTTGTTAATGAGAAAATATGATGGATATTGTTTTACATTCAGAGTTTAGACTCACCAAGATAGGAAAGATGTTTTCTTCAAACCAAATACAAATAACCAAAACAATATGAATGTAACATTTATATAATTCCTGATTGTTTCATGGTTCTTCTTGCTGTAGGCAGTTTATTGTATGTATGTGTAATAATATAAATGTATATGTAAAAAAAGAAAAAAATAATAAAAATTTAAAAAATAAAATAAAGTGACAGATAAAAAGAAAATAAAGTGTTTTAATGAATGTACACATCTATACTGTAATGAATAATCGTATTCTTTCTGACTTTGTCACATTTCTCAATGAGAAAGCCATTCCCATAGCAAATTGTCTTTAGATTATGTTTAGACATGCCAGGATGGGAAGTTTAAACATTTTGTTTCTGTTTATTTACTCTTCAAAAGTAGCAGTACAGATATAGTCACATTTAAAAATCAGATGTGTTACTACTGTTCTAGTTCATCAATATTGCAAATATTTTATACTATTTACATATTCTAAATTCCTGACTTATCTATTTTAAAAATATTATGCAATATCTTCCTGACAGTTTTCTCATAAGAGCTGGAAAACCCATATATAAAACAAATAAAAATGATTGAAGAGCTAATAAGCCTATTTCACAAAACTTGCCATTACAGATGTTTTAGGTAGTCTATTTGAAAGCTGGTATTTTCCTTAGTAACATGTGCCCCTCTAAGTGTTACAACTATATTGAATGCACATTGCTGTTTAGGAGAAAAAAAATCTCACCACCTAACTTCTTCCCAGAATATAATTCATCAAGGTCACCTTCATCTACAAGAGCATTTTCAAGTAATTTAAACAGATGGGTAAAGGTGTTGAGCACAGTCAAAGATTTGTCTTGACACAACTTTTGACTTCTGATAACCTTTTTTGGTGCTTTTCTCTTGGTGTGACTTAGTGAAGCCATCATACAGAGGTTAAACACCAGTTTTCTGATGTTTTGAGCCAGTCAAGGCTATGGACTGCATTTCACTGATAGCAAAATTCTGTGGGTAAAAATCTAAGCCCATTGTTATACCTTCGCTACAATGTCTTAATTTTGAGCAAAAGAGCATTGGCCTGGTACAGAGATGTATTTTTTATTTCTTAAGTATAATAATTGTTCTGTAACATCTCATATATTACATTTTGAGTTTATTAGTTTCATTTCTTATAGACATAGGGTGTTAAGAGGACATTAATAGATCTACAAAATTATCACCTATGCTTAATTCAGGGGCTTTTGTAATTCACACAGTGCCTTGTGAGTTGGTTGTAAAAAAAGAACCTATTTTTCAGTTGATTCAGAAAATATAGCTTCCAGTTCTAACTCATTTTTCTAATTCTGTACTATATAAATAAACAGAGACCTTCATTGACACAAAATTATACGACCAACTTTCACAGTAAAACTAAAGAGCACAGTGTGACCACTGTGCAAGCACAGAGCTAGCAATTGCTCTAACATTAAGGATTCATCTAAAATGCAAATGCTTTCAAACTTCCAGATAGTTCTACATACAGAAACTGTCATATAGTCAACACCTGGTGGCAAAAGGTAGAGTTAGCATATAAGCTTGATCTCTCAGTATGTTGGAGTTTTAAATATAACAGATCAGAAATTATTAATATAGAATATTGATGATAATAGGGTTTTTGTTTGTTTTAGCATCCCATATCAGCTTACTCCCCTGGGAAGCATTTACTGGTACCTCTGAAGCCAGCCTTAGGGACTACTACCTCTTCCATTAATCCTATGGTTTACTCTGCATCCTAATTACTGGCATGTTCTCTTTTCCCTATCAATTCTGACCTTACATTAAAGAGCACCAGAAAGTATCAATAGCAAAAAAGTACCCACGTAGTAATGCGTTATTTTCATCTATTCAGGAATGTTAACACTATATTCATAAAACTGTTTGTTCCTCTCTTAACCCAGCTATCACTCAAATAATTGAGATTCCTTTATTTTTTAGTAATAAGCCTCACAACACAATAACTGAGTGGTTACTACTCTGTTCTTAACCCTCCAAGCAATTCTGGTTCCTCCCAGCATACACCGGAGAGATACTTGCACTTCGTAGATTTCTTGCTCCAGCTTCTTTCTCCTCATGTCTTCTGAGCCTCTCCAGTGGCTTAATTCCATTTTCCTCTTCCGACTCCTCCTCCCCTGGCTGGCAGGAAGTACTGCCATTTTCTTTCCCATGCTCAGAAAAACACACTAAAAACAAAATTTGATAATACCACAGATAATTGAATTTCTATTAATATTTTACTCTATTTAATTCCAGTATTGTTCTGTACATATATTTTTGATTATTTAGACTCTTGAAGAAGACTATATTTGTGAGTAGTTGGGTGGAGCCTTGAGACAACAATCTGCCGTACAGTTTGCCATATGTTACTTAATCATATTAATTTCTGAGAACTCCTGCTATGGACAACACTGTTGACTTGTTGGTCCACAGCTTTATAAATAACCATCCTCCCTTTTTTATGTAGAGAAAGTCTATCAACTAATGTGACTTTTCTTTGTCATTTCCCCCATCAGTGTCATGAGACAAAAAACAGTATTTGACTAGTGGACAAGTACTTTCTTGACTTCTAGTTTTCCAAGCCTGATGTCTCTCCATTTCCTTCTGTGATTGATAAAAATGGATATTCAAGGTATCTTCAAGATCAGAAAACTTGAAGCCAGATTTGAAGATTCTTGGCATCTGGCTGGTTACCAAATCCTCTTGATTCCATTCCACCCACTATTGTCCAGACAGATAACACCATAACTACACTTTTCCAACTCCCAAATCTCTTTCAACCCTAGTACACTTTAGGTAAAAAGGAACTCTGAAAATTAAACAGTTTCACACATGAAATTGATAGTCCTAAATATAGCAAGGGTAGTAAAGTTACAAGAACCTTGAAGTATCATAGCTCTGCAGGTTAAGAAAAACATTATATAAGGCACAAATAAAGGACAGTATATGAATTCTGCTACAATAAACAATGACAGTCATATATGAAAAAGAGGCCTGTTTAATGCGTAAATTGAAAAAATTTGCCTCTAAGCAGATTTTGTGTTCTGTTTACTAATTCTAAAAAGCACTAAAGAGAATTCCAAATTTCATATGTATGTGAAAGAGGAAGATGGAAAGCAAAGACAGAGAGGTGAGAGAGCTGGTAAAATTAGAGGTAGAGTCCTCAGAATAGGGTGTAAATTTTTTTAAATTTTTATTATTGCTACACTTCAATCTTATAAGACTGTCTGCACACACATTTGGTCACTTGATTTTTGACAAAGAAGCCAAATCCATTCAATGGAAAAACGACAGCATCTTCAGCAAATGGTGCTGGTCTAACTGGATGTCTACATGTAGAAAAATGCAATTAGACCCCTATTTGTCACCATGCACAAAAATCAAGTCCAAGTGGATTAAAGACCTCAACCTAAAACCAGAGACATTAACCCAATTAGAGGAAAAAGTGGGGAAGAGTCTGGAACACATAGGTACAGGAGACAACTTCCTGAATAGAACACCAACAGCCCAGGCCTTAGCGTCAACAATTAATAAATGGGACCTCATGAGGCTGAGAAGCTTCTGACAGGCAGGTGACACTGTCAAGAGAACAAAGCTACAGCCTGGAGACTGGGAAAAGATCTTCACCAACCCTTCATCTGACAAAGGTCTAATATCTAAAATATATAAAGAACTCAATAAATTAAACACCACCAAACCAAATAACCCAATAGAGAAATGGGGCTCAGAACTAAACAGAGAATTCTCAACAGAGGAATATCAAATGGTGGAGAAACACTTAAAGAAATGCTCGACCTTCTTAGTCATCAGAGAAATGCAAATCAAAACGACACTGAGATTCCATCTTACACCCATCAGAATGGCTAAGATCAATAACTCAACTGACACCACATGCTGGCAAGGATGTGAAGAGAGAAGAACACTCCTTCATTGCTGGTGGGAATGCAAACTATTACAACCACTTTGGAAATCTATCTGGCGCTTTCTCAGAAAAATGGGAATAGGGCTTCCTCAAGACCCAGCTATTCCACTCCTTGGAATATACCCAGAAGATGCACTACCACACAACAGGGACATATGCTCAACCATGTTCATAGCTGCCTTATTCATAATAGCCAGAACATGGAAACAACCTACGTGTCCCTCAGTAGAAGAATGGATAAAGAAACTGTGGTATATTTACATTATGGAATACTACTCAGCTATTAAAAACAAGGAATTCCCGACCCGAAATTTGTGGACAAATGGATTGAACTAGAAATTATCATAATGAGTGAGTTTACCCAGAAGCAAAAAGAGTCAAATGGTATATATTCACTTATATCGAGACACTAGTCCAAGGAGTACGCCCCCATGAAAAACTTTACCTACCAGGAAAGTGGGTCAGAGGGGAGAAAATCCTATTGAGACTTTAGGGGTGAGAAGCCTGGGAGAATGAGGAAATAGAAGGATCCAGAGGGCCCTGGAAAACTACAGGCGGGTCTGGGCCCTGGGGTCCTCCGCAAACTATGGCACCAGCCAAGGAAAATATAGGCAGTAAACTTCGAACTCCTACCCTGTCTAGCCGATGGACAGGACATTCTCCACCGTTAAGTGGAGAAGAAGATCTGACTTTCACACAAACTCTGTTGCCCCATATCAGACCATGTCCCTTGGATGGGGAGGCCTGGTGGCACTCAGAGGAAAGATAATAAGTCACCAAGA
This sequence comes from Acomys percivali, assembly GCA_907169655.1. Lineage (NCBI taxonomy): Eukaryota > Metazoa > Chordata > Mammalia > Rodentia > Muridae > Acomys > Acomys percivali. The sequence goes on from OU015744.1 coordinate 61,785,916, forward strand.
AGAGACTCGATACCCTAGGAGCATATACAGGGGGAGGAGGTCCCCCTCAGTCACACACATAGGGGAAGGGAGTAGAGGGGGAAGCGGGAGGGAGGAAAGAAAGGGAGGATACAAGGGATGGGCTAACAATTGAGATGTAATATGAATAAATTAATAATAAAAAAGACTGTCTGCCATGTGTATTACTTTCTCAAAAGAATAGAGTTTGGTTTCTTTTCTTTTCTTTTAGAAATGTAAAAGTGGAAGAAATGATGTAGAACGAGAAGACTTCTCCATACTCTTCTACAAGAAGATAGGATAAAAAAAAGTGCTTGTTGGGATTGTCTTCTGGATGAAGACCACTAGAAAGTCCAGACTTTTTGTGATGGCTTCTCACTTTCTCCATGGAAGTATTAAGGCAGTAAAGGGAGCACAGGCTACACAGCCGAGCACAGATAGCATGGATGAGAATGGAGCTAATGGGGAGACACAGAAAGTTGTGCAGAGATGATGATTACTGTGTCTCAAAATAGTTACAACTCAAAGTCTTGCTTCCTTTAATGATTTTTACAGTTTATTTATTTACTTATTTGTTTGTATGTGTTTGCATGCTTGTGTGAATGGTGCCCATGTCAGGACACATGTGTGGAAATCAGATGATAATTTGCAGTGGTCTGTGCTGTACTTGCACCACGTGGGGCCCCAGGTTTGGCCTCTGGTGTTTTTGCCTGCTGGGCATCTCAGTAGCCCCAGATACACTTTTCAAGAAGCTTCCATGTCCTTATATTATATAACACATTAAATGAAAGTGTAGCTTTTCTTCTATGTCTCATTTTCCTCTCTCTTTTATTGAACACTGCACAGTAAGGCAGGATAGCTTTACAACTACAATATTAAGAATATATATTATGTTCCTAGTGAGTTCATGTTTTTATTAAATATAGAACAACATTCTGATCTCAAATGAAATTGCCTGGTGATGGATGTTTTGTCCTTTTAAATTAAAGTATTTCTGCCAGCACTGCTGTGACTAGAATAGATAACTAAAAATAACACAATACCCCCATCTTTCTCCTTCCCTCTAAACCTCCCTCTCCCTCTCTCATTTCTGTCTTTGCCTTCCCATCTTCCTCTTTCACATACATATGAAATTTGGAATTCTCTTTAGTGCTTTTTAGAATTAGTAAACAGAACACAAAATCTGCTTAGGGACAATTTTTTTTATTTACACATTAAACGGGCCTTGGTTTTGTATATGAATGTCATTGTTTATTGTAGCAGAATTCATGTACTGTCCTTTATTTGTGCCTTCGCATATATAATGTTTTTTCTTAACCTGCAGAGCTATGATACTTCAGGGTTCTTGTAACTTTACTAGCCTTGCTATATTTAAGACTATCAATTTCATGTGTGAAACTGTTTAATTTTCAGAGTTCCTCTTTAACTGAAGTGTACTAGGGTTGAAAGAGATTTGGGAGTTGGAAAGGTGTAGTTATGGTGCTATCTGTCTGGACAATAGTGGGTGGAATGGAATCAAGAGGATTTGGTAACCAGCCAGATGCCAAGCATCTTCAAATCTGGCTTCAAGGTTTCGGATCTTGAAGATACTTTGAATATTCATTTTTATCAATCACAAAAGGAAGTGGAGTGATATTATGCTCGGGAAAGATTCTGGACATTTAAAATATGTATTAAGGATTACTGGAGATATTCTGAATATGAAATACTTTGAATCTTCATTCAAGAAAGAGGTTGGGTATTAAGTTGGTGGTTCTCACAGTTTAAAAAAAAAAGGTACATTGGCCTGGCTTTAATCTCAGCACTCAGGAGGCAGAGGCAGGTAGATCTCTGTGAGTTTGAGGCCAGCCTGGTCTACAAAGTGAGTCCAGAATGGCCAGGACTGTTACACAGAGACGCCCTCTCTCAGAAAAAAAAGTACATTAAAGATGAATATAACCACCATTTAGATGGTTACTTACTACAAAGAAAACAAACAGCAGAAGATAAATAAAAGTGTAAAAAACGATACCCTATGAGCATATACAGGGGGAGGAAGCCCCCCTCAGTCACAGTCATAGGGGAGAGGAGTAAGGGGGAAATGGGAGGGATGGAGGAATGGGAGGATATAAGGGAGGGGATAACCATTGAGATGTAATATGAATAAATTAATAAAATAAAATTTTTGAAAAGTGTAAAAAACAAAAACTCCAGTGACAGCCTATGGACGACCATAGAGAAATTTCATATATGAGAACACATATCTGTAATCCCAGAACTCAGTTGTCTGAGGCCAGAGGATCATGGATCAAGGCCAGCTTGAACTACAGTGGGAAAATCTGCCTCAAATGAATACATGATCTATGACTACCACTAATACTATGAATGTAATATCTATACATCAAATCTTGTGCCTGTTCTTTTTTTTAATGTTATTATTTTATTCTTATTACATCTCAATGGTTATCCCATGCCTTGTATCCTCTCATTCCTCTCTCCCTCCCATTTTCCCCTTACTCCCCTCGCCTATGACTGTGACTGAGGGTGACCTCCTCCCCCGTATATGCTCATAGGGTATCAAGTCTCTTCTTGGTAGCCTGCTATCCTTCCTCTGAGTGCCACCAGGCCTCCCCATCCAGGGGACATGATCAAATATGAGGCACCAGAGTATGTGTGTTCTTATTAGATTACTTTTGTCATTAATGCTGAAATTAGTTTTAAGTAGTCTAAAAAAAGTATGTGACTTTATAACTTAAAAATACCTTCATCTAGTGAATGAAGATTATTTTTTAATCACATTTTTGTGTTTCTGTGTGTAGGTTTATGTACATGTGAAAGGTCATAGAAGAGGCCAGAGGTGCCTGATTTGGAGGAGTTAGAGGTGGTTGTGTCTGTGTGGAGGTGCATAGCTGAACTCTTGTATAAGCAGCCCTTCCCAGGTGGGCTGTGACAGTGACCAAAATCTGCTCTCAGCAAACATCTAATATGCCTTGGAATATTACTTACTCTTATATAGCAGGGTTTGGCTTTGCTGACTTATTCTCCCAAAATAACTGCATATTTGACCCTTTGATCAGCATCTCTATGTCTGGGAACTGCTGACACACTCTGCTGTTATACATTCAACATTTTAACATAGGCGAAGCAATGCATTATGGTTCTTCCCATGTCTGGCCAATTTTCCTTCAGTCTCACCTCCTTCAGGTCTATCTATGTTGTTGCAAACGGCAGCTGCACTTGCCTCCTGGTGAAGACAGAATAAAACACACCAATTCATTTGTGTGTGGTGCCCTCCATAACACCCATGGCTTTTGCAGCTCAAGAGGACTCACAGAGCGTAGCATGCAGATCTGTGTAAACTGCCAGTCTATCGGTTACTGTAGGAAAAGCATCACAAAGGGAAAACAGCTCAGGAAACCGTAGCCTGGAACACTCTGGAGGAAGCTGGGCACACGCTGCCACATCTCCTCCCAGTGGACCACCTAATCCTCTAGCATTAAGTCACAGCCATGTGCTTGAAACCGTGTTCATCAGGGAGGTTCATTAGAACCCAAACACCCTGGCTTTTAGATTCAGTGTCCTACGCTGAGCCCAAGTCACAATTGCAGGCTTACAGAAGGAAAGCAGGTGTTCAGCATAAACCATTGTTTGCACAAATCCTTAGGTCCAGTGAGCCATTTTTATCAATTATGGAATGGTGGGAATTTTCCTGAAATGACATTCCCAGACCCTAGCCAAGAGCTCACCTTACAAGGGTCTGAGAATAACAGGCTCTGGCCTATTAGGTTAACTTTTCTGTATAATTCGATATCACTAATTTACTCCCCAGAGAGATACAGAAGCTAAAATGACACAAGACATGTAATTCAGGGACAATGAACCTCTGTTGCATTTCTCTCCCTGAAACTTTATGTTTTTAAAATAAAGCATATCACATAAAATTTATCTTTCAAATAATAGCAAGATATACTGATACCAAGGGAAGTGGATAATTACACAGTTGAGCCTCATTATATCAGGATGTCAAATCTACTTGCCTGCTTACTACGGACTACCTAGAATTCTCCAACGCACTGTCACCACCTTCATGGTCATTTGCAGCTGGCAGAGGATGGGGAGAAATTTGAGCCAAGCAACACACAAACTCACTCACAGTTAAATCCAAACAAGCTAGGCCCTGCCTTCTTTTATTGGCTCTCCTGCAGGGAGAACCACAAAAAGGCAGGAAGGACAGGCCTTATGTTGTAGGAGGGTGCCAGCTTCCAGGTGGACTGAGTCTGCTTTCTTACTTGGGTTTACATTCCTGGGATGTCACGCTAGTTAACACTTCTGAACGTTATTGTATCCTTTGCAAGCTGAAAAAGAAAACGTAGAACACATTAGAATTAGTTAGTCTTAGGATTTACATAACTCCATATTCATAGACATAGATATAGATGAGAGAGAGAGAGAGAGAGAGAGAGAGAGAGAGAGAGAGAGAGAGAGAGAG
>OU015744.1:61809846-61820778 GCA_907169655.1 Acomys percivali
GGTAGGTCCAATAAGTGGCAATTAAACACTTGCAACTGTTTTCCTCTTAATCCTCTTTCTTATATTGCATCTAGACTCTCACATGACAAGGGGGAGTGGAGCTGTAAAGATGTCACACAATGATGAGAACTGTTTCTGATCCCACTGCTTCCCCCAGGTATGGTGATGACAAATGTTTGCTATTTCGGTTGAATTTATATAACCACAAGTGCAGTTTTCATTATCCCCACCCCATCCTTTCCATCCCCTGTTCTGTTTGTATCTGCTTGATATATCAAATGCATTCAGATTTATTAATTTCTTTAAGTTCAGTAATACAATGCTAGACACGAACCAATATCTTCCCCTTCTGCGCCTAGATAATTCTGTCATACCATTTCATTCATTGTTAATGGTTCCTTGTGGCATGGCAGCAAACCATACCAGCATGACAGAATTTATAGCTAAAATAATTTAAATTAGTTAGCAGATATTATGCCATAGGATATTGTATAAAATGTCACCAGTGGCATCCAAATATGTACTATACAATTTACTTCTTTACCTACTAATTTGAACATTTTGAGAAAATGACTCTAAGATGCTTTCGGCATAATTTCTTTGTAACAAATCCCCAATTGTTTCTTATTACCTTTGATTTTCTTATTCTCCAGATGGCAAAATTGTGCTGTTTGTCTGTTGTCTTACTAAGCATAGATTTCTTACTCAATGCTATTATTTATGTCTTTGTATTATTTTTCAGCAAATGAAAACTCTTTCTCCTGACTCAAATTTTAAGAACATAGAAAATTAGCCCAAAGTTCATTTTTCAAGTCAGGCTTAATGATTCTCAACAGCTATATTATTGTGTGGTGTGTGTGTGTGTGTGTGTGTGTGTGTGTGTGTGTGTGTGTGTGTTTAGGCCAGAGGTCAACCTCTGATATTTTCCTCAACGCTCTCCCCACTTCCTTCTTTTTTTTTTTTGAAATGTATTTTTAGTGTGTGTATGTGTCTAGTGTGGTGTTATTGTGTCTGAAAATGCTATGTGTGGTGTATACCAGTGTGTGAAGGGATACACGTGGAAACACAGGCAATCATTTTCGACCTTCAGTTCTTGAGAGAATCTCTCAGTGAACCTAAATCAAATTGATGAGCCTGGGTTAGCTGGCTGCTTCCACCTCCACTTTCATCTTGTGAGACAAAGTCTTTCAATGAACTTGGCATCAATCAGGCTAGGCCAGATGGCTGCTGACCTTCAGGGGTCTGCTAGAGCCTAAGCCCACAAGTCTGGGTTCACAGTCTTGTACAACCACACTCAGCTTTTACATCTATTACTAGGGCCTGAGCTTCTATCTCTGTACAGCCTCCTTTCCTGAGGGAGCGCTCTCCAGCCCCTTCACCAGATACTCTTACTGAGACAGCAGCTCACTGGTTTGCCTTAGCTGGCTGGCCACTGAGCTTGAGGGGTTTCCTCTTTCCTCCCCCCACTCCATGCACTAGGGTCCCATTTTGGGGGTGCTATGGTTCCAAACTCAGGCCCTTATTATTGAGTGGCAGGGACTTGATTTACTGAGCTATCCCTCAAGCCCTTGGATGATTTTAATTTCTATTTTGGGTACTGACATATCACTTAGTATTCAAAGTGCACAATTTGTAGGAAAATATACTATGTTGATATATTTCTAAACCCAAATACTTAAAAGAGAATCTGAATATTTGGATTTAAAATGCTTCAATAACAGTAATTTGTAAGAGCCTTATGTTTTGCCCCATGTCATAATGATGACCTTACAGTGACTTTCTTTCCAAAATATATAGGAAAGCATGTCTTTCTATCAATCAAAATGTCCAAACAAAATTGCTGTTGAATTATGGGCTAGTCACCGAGTGGAAAGTCATCGAGGTGCCCCACTGTTTAGAATGATGCCTGTAACAGAAAACCTCAGTATTTTATTAAATTTTCTCAACTAATAGCTTATAGCTGCAGTTAGGAAAAAAGTGAGGCTTCGCAGTCCAACTTCACCCTGCTCCTCGTTTTCTGATGGGGCTCAGCCACACATCTCCTTTCCCTGCAGATCACTCACTGGCCTCTGGCAAGGAACCAGAGGCTAAAAATGGAGTGACAGGTAAGATGGGGCAGAGAACAGAGTCAACCTGCTTCTAATTTAGCTTCCAGGCTCTGCAGCCAGGAAAGACCCCGTGACCTCCTGCCGAGGTCATATTTAGGAGGAGTTGGTCTTTCCACGTTTATTAGATTTTAATTTTGGAACTCACATGAGATAGAATTCTTTCTTACTTAGCAACATGTGCTTCGCATTAATTCAGTAGTCTACGGTTTTGAAAAGGATCATTTTGGGAATCTTGATGCACAAAAATCTGATACACCCTGGAGACCCTCCGCCAATGGCTCGGGGTCCTTTTGCAGAAGTGGGAAAATCAGCCCCAGGTAGCAGTTCTCGGTAGAACAACAGAAGCTGAGTCCATAGGAAGGCAAGGACTACTGGAGGCTTATCCAATCTTTAAGCCCCACAGGGCCTTTAAAATGCACTGGCACAGTGAATTGCAATACCTCCAGAGAACAAACAGATTCAGCTTTCTAAACTGATGTTAAATACTGACTCCTATAGTTGTATAGTTATTACCACAGGATGGTTAGGAACATCACTGTTTGTTATGAAGACACTCATCAATCTTCTTTCCCCCTTAATGGCACAATAATCATTGAAAAGCAGTTTTCTATATTTATTTCCTTAAAATTTCAAAAAGACTGAGAAAAGTCAGTGTGTGCGCATAAGGGCATCTTTTAGGGAAATTAACAGAGAGAGGAGAGAGAAGAGGAAAGAGAAGAGAGGGAACAGGAGTGAGTATATGCAGGAGAGAGGCAGGGAGAGAAGCAGGGATTGGAAATTAAATACTAACAAGTAGGTGGGAAATATATTGCAGCCTTCCTTAAGTGGCCTTCATAATTTCGGCAGAAATATTTGTGAGGAAAGAAGTGTAGTCCCATTAGCAATATGTTTGCTATGTAGATGGGTCGGATCTTAGGCTAAAAGCTGAGGCCTACCAAGAATATCCTGCTCTCTAAGGCAGTTAAACTTCCATCCCAGGAGGCCAGTCAGTTCTACTTTCTTCATCCACAATCAAACCAAGGTCCTGCTAACCCTCTGGGACTTTTGTTTCATTGCAGTGTGGTCCTCGGGCCCACTGAGCACCCTGCTGCCATGTGCCATCTCTCCAACTTGGCATACCAGCAGTGTTGTAGATTTCTTTATTTTTTACATTTTTAAATTTCTAATTTGTTCCCTTTACGTCCTGATTGTAGCCCCCTCTCTCATCTCTCCTCTCAGTTCCACCCTCCCTCCGTCATTTCCCCTGTTACTTCTGAGAAAGGGGTGCTCTCCTCCCCTCTATAATCTGACCGCAGTCTATCAAGTCTCAGCTGGACTGCCTGCATCCTCTTCCTCTGTGGCCTGGCAAGGATGCCTCATCAGGGGGAAGTGATCAATAAGTGGGTGCCAGAGTCATGTCAGAGGTAGGCACAACTCCCTATATTATGAGACTGTGCTGCCAATCGAATACATCTGAGCAGGGGGTGTAGGTCATCACCATGCATGGTCCTTGGTTGGCTCCAATTATCTCCTTGTGGAGAGCCTGATGCCTCCACATCTTCTATGTGCCAGGTCTTCCATAAGACTTCCTGTGCTCCAACTCATAGTTTGGCTGTGAGTATCAGCATCTGCTTCGATCCCCCACTGGGTGGGATCTTTCAGAGGACCTCCACCATAGGGTCTCACTCTGCCCCATCTCTTTGACCACTTCTGGTGTCTATTCTATTTGTCCTTCTGAATAAGAATTGAGCATTCTCTCTAGGGTCCTGCTTGTTTTTCGGCTTCTTAATGTCTGTGTACTGTAGTGTGGTTATCTTGTATTATGAGGCTAATATTCACTTATAAGCGAGTATATACCATGTGTGTCTTTCTGGGTCTGGGATAACTCACTCAGGATGATCTTTTCCAGCTCCATCCATTTGCCTGCAAATTTCAATGTTTCCTTGTTTTCAAAAGCTGAGTAATATTCCATTGTGTTATATACCACAGTTTCTTTAATTATTTTTCAGTTGAGGGACATGAAGGTTGCTTCAAGATTGTAACTATTACAATTAAAGCTGCTATGAACATAGTTGAGCAAACGTCCTTGCTGTATGGTGTAGCACCTTTTGAGGGTATGCCCTGGAGTGATATATCTGGGTCTTGAGATAGAGTTGTTCCCAATTTTCTGAGAAAGTACCAGATTGATTTCCAAAGTGGTTGTACAAGTTTCACTCCCACCAGCAACGAAGGAGTGTTCCCCTTTCTCCACATCCTCACCTGAGTTTTTATCTTAACCATTCTGAAGGGTGTAAGGTGAAATCTCATAGTTGTTTTGATTTGCATTTCCCTGATGTCTAGGGACATTCAACATTTCCTCGAGTGTTTCTTGGCCATTCAATATTCCTTTGTTGAGAATCCTCTGTTTAGTTCTGTGCCCAATTTTTGATTTTGATTTTTGGTTTGGTGGTGTTTAATTTCTTGAGTTCTCTATATATTTTAGATACTAGCCCTCTGTCAGATGTAAGGTTGGTGAAGATCTTTTCTCAGTCTGTAGGCTCTCACTTTGTTCTGTTGACAGTGTTCTTTACCTTACAGAAGTTTTTCAGTTTCGTGAGGTCCGATTTATTGATTGTTGATCTTAGAGCCTGAGCTGTTGGTGTTCTGTTCAGAAAGTTGTCTCCTGTGCCAATGAGCTCAAGGCTCTTCCTCAATTTTTCTTCTAACAGATTTGATGGATGCCTAGTAGGTTGAGGCTCCCAAGTGTGGGTGTGGCTGGAATCCTTTTGCCATGCCCTTGTGCAGCATAAGTACACTAGGAATGGACCCCTGAGTTCTGTACACTTTCTCGGTGCTGCCACAGCCTCCTAGGGCTTAGCCGCGTCTTCTCTTTCCAGGTGTTGCATACATTTAACTTGTAGTAGCTAAAATAGGAAAGCTCCTTTGTTGACATCTATGTCTGAATACTTCCTCACCAACAGTAAGATGTGTCAGAAGGGTACAGCAAGATTTTGGAAGTGGGTACTCCTGTAGGAAATTGGTGTCCCGGAGCGGACCTTAAAGTTTTATACCCTAGACTATGTCCTGCCTGCTCTCTACTTCCTGATTACAAAGACATCAGTGGCCTTGCATTCTTATAGCCATTCTTTCCCCACCATCACGTGCTATTTTCCTTCTTAAGGTTGAGGTAAAATTGACCCTTCCTCCCTAAGGTTCTTTTTTTTGTTTTGTTTTGTTTTGTTTTTGTTTGTGTGTGTGTTTTGTTGTTATTGTTGTTTTTGCTTTGTTTTGTTATATTTGCCAGATGCTCACTCCCTCTCTCTCTCTCTCTCTCTCTCTCTCTCTCTCTCTCTCTCTCTCTCTGTGTGTGTGTGTGTGTGTGTGTGTGTGTGTGTGTGTGTGTGTGTTTGGTTTTTTGTTTTTTCCCTTGTTTTGTTTTCTTATGTTTGCCAGGTGCTTTGCCACAGCAGTGGAAAAAGTAACTAACATATGCCACCAGAAAATAAACACAAAACAATGTTTCTTTACTATTACTATTTAGGACACTGTGATTTAGAGACTGAGTAGGATCCAGGCAATTACTGCTTTTTTCCCCTAGCCCTAGCCCTGAGATGAACTACCACACAGTCTTTTCTTGAGAGCAAATGCAAACTGCCATCTCCACATACTCATCTGATGGACTGTTTTCACAAGCATGTTCTCCCTAGCATGAAGGAGAAGCTTGATGACCCAGGAACTTAAAAATCCTTCCTTTGAAGACTGGTTCCTGATGAGGGTGGTGACATCACTGGCAGTGGCACCAGTAACAGGATGAGTTTGAGGTTGTATATAGAAATGTACATCACAATAACTGTGAGTTTGTTTTAGCTTCTGATAGAAAACACATTAGGAGCTGCTAATTTGTAGTGTCGGTTCAGCAAGTGCTATTGGCAGGCTGTGGACACAGGAAATGATGTAAGCTGTGTAGTAGTGCCCAGACATGAAACATGGAGAGATGGTCTTGCTTTGGTGAAAGGTCAGGCTCTTAAATTTAAAAGAGAAGTTAATCATTGGGTTCATAATTGAGAATGTACACACTTCAAATGCTCCAAGGAATATGGGGAAATTATATAGCTTTTAACAAAGAGAATTTATCAGTAAACAATTTTTCCTATACTGTATTTGTTTAATCACTTGTCTTTCAGTTAGGTGCAGGTCATTATTTTAGTTCTGAGGAGAACGGTCAGCAACAACTGGATGTATTTCTATTACTAGTTTCCCAACTCATTTTTAGGCAGTAATGTTTGCAAGCCACTGATGAGTACTTTTGATCAGTTCTTCAACTTAACAGGGCGAAAGTTATACAATCAATGTACTTTAGCAGAACAAAGGTTACCTTTTGATGAGGTCACACCACTGAGGGTGAGCTTGTCCCATAGTGGAAGCTCTACCATCTGGAGCACATGGCTTCCTTGGTTGCCATGGGAAGAAGAGTGGAGAGGCAATTGACACTGCATTGATCATTGGCACGCTCTGGTCTAACCTACTCCCCATTCCAATGACCCGAAGGCCAAGTTTATGGTCTATCTGACACTGTCTTCAATTAAATATAGTTCTCCTGTGAAACAAGCAAGAGGAATTTACATGATGACCAGACAGTATTCTCTCTAACTCAATGCCCAAATGTAAACCATAATAATTGGAGAATGTTAAATTAAACTTTCTTCTTATATATTTCATATTATATTTGCTGATGATTAGTTATATGTTGACAAAATCAGAATCTTAGAATACACTGAATCCCAAATAGGTTTATTATGTTCAAGTTTAGAAGCTAATTGAAGGTTTGCCTTTCAAGGACAGTTTGGTTTTTTTTCCATTTTGGTAAAAAGGCTCCATCTTTCTTAGAAGATCATTCTGTGTGGATAAATTAAAGCTGAAGAGATTAAAATAAGTTTATAAAATAAGTTTATAAAGCATGCCACTTTCTTCTAATAGTGTCTGCATTTTATCACGTGTCATAGTTTAAGCTTCTGTTGGATAGTCAGTGGTTCTCATGCTTGGTTTCCTGCTTGACAACACTGTATTCGCTCTGCTTTGCATACCCAGAGATGAAGGCTAGTGAATTATGTCATGCTTACCCCGCGCAAGTGAAAGCATTTTATAGACAAACCTGACCTTTGTTCCCCTTTGTATTCTTTGTTAATGGGCAGCTCCTTGTACTGAAGGAGTGGCTGGAAATTTTTTCATGTGTTTTTTTTTCAAGAGGGATGTATACTGATGGTATTATAACTTATTTTATCTCTTTTAAATGATTCACTTAAGGTATCTGTCCATAGCAGGAAAATGTGGTTTTAATGCTCTGGCCCTGTCTTTTCCTAGTCTCCAGTATATTTTGCTGCATAATGACTTAATTTTTGAGATATTACTGTAAATTCTATAAGAAAAGGCACTTCATGTTACTCATTTAGTAGATTTCGCTTTGCTCCCTACCAGCTCCCCTGCTGCCCCTTATGCGAATGTCTGTTTTACAGAGACTGCTCGCTCTAACACATGTTTCATATTTTCTTCTTGAGTATTTCACCTTTTCCTAATCATCCTATCTCTCATTCAGAAATTCTTTGTTATTAAAGTTTAATCAAATGTCCCCTCTTGGTTTGTAAGACCATTTAGGCAAATTGCTGAATTGCTTTATAGTGTATGAAGTCACAGCACTCATGTTTGTATGCATGTGTGTATTTTTAGTGGCATGCTCAAAGAGGCCTCATTTTATTTTTTCTATAGTTTCATCTCTGAGTGTCTTATTATTTTTGAGATTTTTAACCTACCTTGTATTTGAGACCATGTGGTTCAAAAATCTTAAGCAGAACCTGTAACCATCACCCGTAACTCCATTCAACCACGCTTCCATGTAAAAACTGGTTGGGGAGTGGGGCGCATACTACTATCATTTTAATACACACAGCAGCCCATTGAGACGTTCTGAGAATTGTATTTATTTTGTTTCACTGCCAGGACAGTAACTGTAACCCCTCCCTGAGACCTTGCTGGTCTCTCCAGCAGGTGTACCTGGAGTCAAGTTTTTGGAGAAAGTTGGCCCTGAGCCGCCCAGAGGCAGACTCTTCCCAAGAGGTTTTACTTCTTGGGCATCTTGAGGACAGGTTTGTAACATGGGGCCAGTGGGCCATTGTGAGAAGCAAATGCACCTATAATATGTTTCAAGTGCAAATTCTTGTTTGTACCTTTCTTGGCCAACATTCCCACAGCTATTTCCAAGTTTGTAACATGTCTGATTTTCTAGGGGAAGGATTGGTGTAGGTGATTTTTGTATCACCTAATGTGCCTGTCAGAAATGCACCAACAAGGTCAATAAATAATTACTGACATTCTAAATAAATAAAACCAAAATGCACATTTGTGGAAACAAAAGTAGTGTCTGAAAATATAATGTACTTTCTAACTTAGAAAGTCATTGATTACATTTAACTTTGAAACTTCAACTTTGCCGTTATCTGTGATTATACATTTTAGGCAAAATATAGTTATTAATTGTGAACACGTGAAACACTCTCTATTTTGTCAGATGCTGTGTTTCTGTGTGACAACCATAAAACTATGTGATGTGAGTCAGAAGTGAGTTAGGATTTACTGTGTGGTGTTGATCTATTAGATAACAACAGGAGGAAAGTCGTTCCGAGCTGCTTGTCATTCACTGGGTCTCAGGTCATTAACAGAAGACAAAGGACTCATCTTTCCTCTTAGACAACTTCTGGATACAGTGGGAGATGAATTGGAGAGTGCATGTATAGGAAACGCCTCAGTTCTAATTTTATTTCTATGAGGACAATGCATTAATCCTTCCTAAGATGTGGATTACTTTGTCAAAACCATGAGGTGTACGATTTAGTGTGTCTTAACTGGATATGATACAGGTATAAAAGCGATAGAACACTACCAAGGAAAGAGTTTAGAAACCACAGTAATAGAGTTTAAACATTCAAAGAATAAATCATTATAGATGGGAGTAAGAAAGCTGTTGAGAAATCTTTTTTCTATGCTCTTATTTATTGGTTTCCAATACTTTCAGCATTGTCATGAAACAATGCATCAGTATATAACAGAAAACAAAAACACCTGAGGGTATTCCCTGAAAAATTGATTCAGAAGTCACGAATTATTGTTTGCTCCCACTGTGTTGTGGATTTTCTAGAATAAGATCCTAAAATGTGCAGAATGTGTGTGAAACATGTAATTCAGCATTTGATGGGCACATGCTCAGTATTGCTTTCAATGTTTTTGCTGTGTTTGACACACTGTTTCCTGAAATATCTTTGGAAATAGACATCAGAGATGGATCTTGATGATTGCATCTGAAATACAGACTAAAAAAGCCTTGTCTGCAAGCTTTACAAAACATACGTGTGTCCCAGTAATTTTCTTTCTGTGTTAGTAACTCAATTTTGACATATAAAAGCATGTTTTCAGAAAAATTTCTACTATTCACAGTGCAATTATTCTTGAGTTTTTAATCTGTTAAACTTTAATGACAGAAAATGCGAGTGAGTGAAAAACAGAGACAGGGAGAGGAGAGAAAGACAAAATGTTTTAGGCCTCTCAGATCTTCAAAGCCTTGGGAAGAATTCACACAGACCAACATATTCAGGGAGACTACGGACTAAGCACAGTATGAAGCTGAGATATTGAGCTGTTGAAGGTTTAGTGAAGTAGGCAGATGTCTTACCTTGACAGGTAATCTCGCATAGAGACCTCAGTAGCATCAAAATGAGTGCACAGAGCAATAGCAGGCCTGGTGCCTGTGGCTTGCTTCTGTGGATGCCAGTGTAGACTACGCAACAAAGAAGCACAGAATGACAACCGTGTAACCAACTATATTTCAATTCTCAGCCCAATGTAAAATTGCCCTACTATTAGCAAATACATATAAAAAGCTGGTCAAACTGGTAAATACCTTCTCAAGGTACAGATTACATAATTCATCCTTATTCCACTAAAACATAAAACAATGATCTAACCAAGACGCATGCTAAACCTTGGTGAGTGGATCAATGCCTGGATGCAGTAGAATAGGCACACACACACAACAGTCTCGAACATAAGAGTGCATGTGGGTAAGAGGACACAGTCTAATATCTTTGATCCTTCCTCACTCTTTCCTATAGCATCCCTAAGAAAAGGTTTTGTAGCCGCCTCACCATTTCTAGTGATCCAAGGCTGCTGCCTTACCACATAGCCTCGTTCATTGTTGAAAAACTCAGATTCCCAGAACCACATCTGCATGGTTGTCAAATATGCCTCCTCACAGTATTGACCACCACCTGTCTTTCACACTGCCATTTTGGAGCAGCCTACAGATATGGCAGCTCTGGCTTTCTTCCGTCTCTGCTCCTCAGCCCCACCATCTGTACCATGATCACTGTGAGGCACTTGTTGGCAGACAACAACTTGTTCCTAGCGATAGTTGTGGCCAGGGATTGAGAATAGACTCCGACTTCAGCTAGTATCCTCGATTCCTGGCAACAGTTTATTGACTGGATCAGATTACAGACAGATGACTCAACTAAGACTAATTAAAATCCTCCGAGGGCAGCTGGAATCATATCAGAGAAAGTTAGCTATTTTTGAAGGCCAAAGTTCTGCAATGTAAAACTCAAAATATCAGCAGCCAAACTTTCTATCATCTTCAAAAGGCTAAGATACAGAATAGAATGATAATGAAGACAACTGAGGAAAAAATGTGAAGCTGGGGTCTAGAGAATTCTGAGGACACTCCTGTCCCCAGTTTTTTCATTCATGGACAAGAGGTAGATCTCACTATATGTTCTCTCTCTCTCTCTCTCTCTCTCTCTCTCTCTCTCTCTCTCTCTCT
>OU015744.1:61820788-61881396 GCA_907169655.1 Acomys percivali
TCTCTCTCTCTCTCTCTCTCTCTCTCTCTCTCTCTCTCTCTCTCTCTCTCTCTCTCTCTCTCTCTCTCTCTCTGTGTGTGTGTGTGTGTAGTGGATGTGCATGTGTGAATTTGAAGCCATGTGTGGGGGCCAGGGATCAAAGGCATCTGTCTGCTATGATTCCCCACCTTATATTTTGAGACAGAGTCTCTCGCTGACCCTACATTTCAACCTAATATGACAGACTGGCTGGCCAGTGATCCATGGAATCCTCCTGCCTCTGCATCTTCAGCTTTAGGCCTATAAGTACAAGCCCACCACTTCCTTGGGGGAAGAGCACATTCTATTCTATAGAGCTAAAGTTTGAGGTGTCTGTTAGGGTCCTGGTATGCATGCTGGAAATTAAACTCTGGTCCTGTGGAAGAGCAGGAAAGCACCTTCCCATCTCCTAATCCACATTGTTGTAAGTGGGTGCTGGGTGTTTGAACTCCATTCCTCACGCTTTCTCAGCAAACACTTTACCAACTTGGTGTCTAACTCCAAGCTCCCACTATCTCTGCTATAAATGCTGCTTTTTATGCTTCCTCATTTTGATTTGACTACACTGGGTTTCTCTCATCAACAACTGTAGAAGAAACCCTTGATATTAGTATAATCTGGATTATGGTCTTTTCATTGTACCTCTGTGAACATCCAAATTCAACTATGGACCTTGGTCAGGGATAGGACTCTGCTTTCTGCCTGCTGTCATTCTTCACCATCTAGATGAACACTGAGTGTTCACTCCTGTCTTTATTCAACAACCTACAGGGAGTTAGATGTCTCTTAGGATATTTTACATACATCTTGTTTGAATCATGACCTTCAGTATGTTTTAAATCTTAGTTCTCATTATGCAGTGAAAATATGGAGACAAGAGAAATTCTAGCAGGAACTGTGAAGGATGTAATATTTTCAGCTTCTTGGCAAGCTAACAAACTGTCTTTTCTCTGTAATAAAGAAAGCCTGAGGGTTCCAGGCAGGAGGGTAGGAGGATTTTGGTAAAGTGCAATAGATCCTTCTGTTGCTTTTAATTTATACTTTAGCATTAGGGCTCGTTCTAGAATTAATAATTACTTACCATTGCAATTTCTGTGACATTCTGAGCACATTCTTTCTTTAGGAGCCATGAATTTTCATTAGCTATGCATGGGAAGTTCTTCCCTCCAATTGACATATGTCAGACCTGTTTATTCTAGTCAGATGGCACTTCCTCCAGGAAGACATTAAAGAGTATCTTCAAGTATATATACATATATGTACATCATATGTGTGTGTGTGTGTGTGTGTGTGTGTGTGTGTGTGTGAGAGAGAGAGAGAGAGAGAGAGAGAGAGAGAGAGAGAGAGAGAGAGGTCATTGGACAAAATGTTTTCTAAATTTCATTGTGATGTATTAGCTTTTTTTTTTTTTTTAAAGATGAAGATCCATGTATCCCAGGCTAGTCTTAAACTTACTAAATAGATGAGGATACCATGAACTGCTCCTTTGTCTTCATCTTCTCAGGCTAGGATTACAGGTGTGTGCCATCACACTTGATTATGCAGTACTATGGCTAGAACCCAGACCTTTGTGCACACTAGACTGGCACTCTACCACTTAAGCTACATCCCAAGCCCTAGTGTGATGCATCCTTCCCAATGGATCACTTAGAGTGCATTTCTTCATTTCTATAAGTAGAATAATTTTCTAGTCATTTTTGTCCTTTTAGGACTTCATTTTGAGATAATTATGGATTTACAGAAGATTGCAAAGAAATACACAAGATGCATCCTCTTTCTTACAGATGATCTCCTCAACATCTTCTTAACATCATAATGTTAGCATAGCAGTAGCAAATAAGCAAAGTAGTATATCCAAATTTTACTAGCAACACTCATCGATATGGTGTGTGTGTGTGTGTGTGTGTGTGTGTGTGTGTGTGTGTAAATTAATGATGTGCAGCTCTGTAGCTACCACCACAGTCACCATCTTTGCCTGTACCACCCATTCCTTCATATAAACACTTGCACATTTCTAGCCCTGGACAACTATTACTTTGTTGTTTGTTATTAATTTGGTCATTTTGTGACTGTAAATGGAAGCACATAGTTTGTACCCTTTGGAAACTGTCTTATTTTTTCTACTCAGCATCTTAATTTTCTGTTCATCCAAATATTTGCCTACATAAGAGTTTAAATTATTTGTTCCACTCCCTTCCTTTTTTCTAGATTGTATCTCACGATGCCAGTTTAATCTCTAAAGAATGTTTCATGTAATAAGCAAGTCTTGATCATTAGGGATACAGCTACTAAGAAGGTTCTTGTACATGTGTGAGTGAAAGTGTGTGCTCTCTTAGAGAATGTTCAAGAGCTCGATTGTTGATTCCGTTTGATAAGTTCTTTGCTTCTAATGTTAAAAGGAACTGAAAAACCATTTTTCCAGAATAGCTGTACTGTTTCACAATCTGGAAACAATGACCAGTGACCCAATTTCTTTGCATCTCTGCTAGAAGCTAGTGTTCTATTTTAGTCATTCTGCTGGGCATATTGGGGTTTGTTTGCACCTCACTCTTCTATTAGTACCACATGTTAAGCTTCCACTTATATCATCCTGATATTTTATTTATATGTAAAATATATAAATACAATTTACTGAATACATTTGCTGTTGCTTGTATAAATATGTATTTAGGCCTGACCACTTTGGATTGGATAACCTGTTTGATTCCTTTTCATTTAGCACAATTTGCTATTAATTTTGTATCTCTGTAATATGTTCTACAATATTAGAATTTTATTCTCACACTAGCAATATTTTGAACAAATAATTACAGATTAATTTTCATTCACAGCATTAAAATATTTTTATTTGTAATTAGGTTTTAAAATACTGTCAAAAAAAAATCATGCCAGAAAACGAGGACAATCCAGTTCGTCCTACAAGTAATGAAGATAAGGAAGAGACAGGTGATTTCCTTTCCAAGGGCTTCCCCTCCCCCAAACAGATGTGTAAACAGAACCTGGTGCTTCACATAATACAGCAACTGCAAAGCTGGATCCGGAGTTTGGAAAAGCAAAACTTACAGTGATGAGGAAAGGGAAATGACACAAAGGAGCATATTGCCTTATGAGTACCCTTTGTCTGAACTTTTCTCCTCTCATTTCTGTTGTGATATTTACCACTTAGTAATGTACTGAGTGACACAAGCAGTGCCACGGTATGCTTAGGTCAGGTCTTCCAGGATCATGGCCATCAACTGTCTACGACTTTCCCCCTGGTATCTTGAGACTGGCCATGTGGTAGTATTTCCTACTGCCACATACTTCGTTGTTAAATGAATATTTTGACGTCCTAAATTTTATAGCATTATCTATCAGTTTGCATTATTTTTACTTCCATTATCACCAGAAAGATATCAATACCCTTTTCCTATTGGAGAGTGAATTTGTTGATGGGCATGAGCTGGGAAGAGCAGAACCCAAGCATCAACCCTTGTATCTTAAGCATCTTACCATCCCTAAACTCTCGGTTTTCTGTGTGCACCAGCCTACCACTGCACAGAACATAAGGCTCATCTATGCAAGATTCTGAGGTGTCCCTGCTATGCAAAGCCTCAAGAACTTTGTTTATCCTTGTATCTTTGCACTTAAAAACACCAAGTTTTTAGGTGTAAAGCCATCTTTCATAATGACATATCAGACTTAATTATACACCATTTTCTTAAAGAGGTTTGACAATGTCAGGATTTTTGGCTGACTTCTAGGCACTGTAATCTGTATGTAGCACAATATTTCTACTAACCACCTTAGGCCTTCTTTCTCTCATGTTTCATCATCAATCATGATGGACAACTATGGTCAAATAGAAATATTCATAATACTACAAATAAACAACAGATTGTGTAATAATTCCCTGTTAAAATAAATGATAATAGAAATTACCAAAATTTCGCAAGTTGTTGTAGCTATGTTATTTTGTACATGCCAACAGTGTTTTCAAAAGTCTTCCATTTATACATTATTTTGGACAAGAATTTATGATACAATTAATTTCAATTTTATAATCAAACTACCTTTTTACAAACCATACATTTTAAAACTGAAGGCAATAGTTTTACCAAGTAAAAAACTGGATTTTACAGTACAATAACATCTATATTAATTAAAATATTAATAATGAATCTATATTTCTATTAACTTTAATATTGCATATATTTCATAATACAGAGTGAAAGTATTATGAGATGCATTCACACTGTATTTTGCATCTGGGATGTTCTTACCTTGCTGCTATTAGAAGACATACAAACTTTTAAAGTATGGGTCTTAGGGCTGGGGATATACCTGTAGCAGAGCTTGCTCAGCACTTGGCATGCCTTGAGTTTGACCTTCATCACTGAAGAAGAAAAAGAAAACGAAAACAATGCAATAGTGGGTTCAAGGCAAATTTCCCATTGACCTCTATCAAGTTGGCTCTACAATCAGGTT
The DNA here is from genome assembly GCA_907169655.1 of Acomys percivali. Taxonomy (NCBI): domain Eukaryota; kingdom Metazoa; phylum Chordata; class Mammalia; order Rodentia; family Muridae; genus Acomys; species Acomys percivali. Next base: position 61,825,274 of record OU015744.1, read on the forward strand.
GATGATTTTCATGGAGTGGTACCCTGTGAGTAGGTCAACTATTTTCTACGACAGCAGCTCTAGCAGTCAGAAATGGTCTGCTATCAGCTTTCCAGATAAAAGTCTCCTGTTGAAAAAACCTAGATAGTATGTTCTTGGAATGCGTGTGAGGTGTGTATTTCCAAGATTCACCCTGCTCTCCTCACCCTGAGCCTCTCTCAAGGGAGAATGTAGGTGTTATACATGCAGTAAGCTTTTAGATGTCATTGAGTGCTGAGTCATTCTTTGATGCTTTGAAATGTTTTGGTTATTATCTGTCCAATTTGTGCCATAGATTATGTAGCTGAGATGCAGTATACATCCTTAGTAATTCTTGTCCCTGCCATCCTGACTATATGAAGCAAGTTTATTTACCTTTCTGTTTGTAGATCCTTTCCTGGTTTTCCTTTCACCTCTCACAGTTGGCTCTATCTCATTAGACTATGATAGTCAACACAATAATTTTATTTTATGTAATATTACAGTAATTTTATTTTATACAATATTTTATATAGTACAATATTATAAAATTTTATTAATTCTATATTGTCGGATATTAAAATAATATCCTGTGTATTTAATTTGTTGAGTATATGTTCTCTCATCTCTCAATTTTTAAACTTACTGAATCATTTTATATTCCTATAAAACATATAGTTAAATTACATTTGATTATTTAAACAGAAAATCCACTGCTTGTGATCTGAGCACATTTATAATTATAAAACAGTGTAGTGAGTTCTAATATATATATACAGGTAGAGCAACAATTATTTTCTGTCATTTCTAGTATTGGTGGGAACTTGTCATTATGTTAATTGCTCCAATAGTAATGCATTTCTTTCCTTTTACTTAGAAGCTGTGTGCTTGATCCATATTATAAACAACACCCGCATTAGCTTGGGAGCTTTCCTTGCCCTTCTATTACATCTATTTAACACCTAATGTAGGGGAATGTCCATTTTATTTCAGGCTCAGACTTACAAGGTATACCTGTTTTATGTATGCTTCCCACCTTTTTGACCAACACCATCATGTTTACAGTAGTACAACTAGAGTGTGCCTGTCAGAGCACATGCATGTAACCCATTTTCCAGTTAAACTCTCATGTGATTTACAGTGAGTTGAAAAGCTAACATATTCAAAACTAACTTGGCAATGTTAGTGAAGAAATGTCCAGTGATTTTTCACTGTGTGATGGCCATTTCCCATTGCCTTCAGCAGAGAAGGATGACAAAAACACTTTTTCACAATTCTTAAAGGCTCATAGGATTTTCCCGTCAGACTTAAATGGAAGTTTTGCTGTACATATTTGTTGGCTTAATATGATGGAAATACTTTTTTCTTTTAGTTGTATTTTCTGAGAATTTCATCCACCCATAAGCACTGTGTGTTAACACACGATGGTGAATCTTACTTGTCAGATTTATTGTTTGAGCAGCTCCTGGGATATAAATAAAGCCAATCTCTGGCTGTGTTTTAGGACACTTCCAGAGGGATTTACTAAAAAGAGAAGAACAGCAGTCAATGTGGGCAACACAATCCTCTAAGCTAAGAACTTACATGGAGTTCAAAGGAAAAGGCACAATAGTCATCACAGCAAGCTGAGTCCTCACTACTCTCTGGCTACCTTCATAGGAGTTACTCTACACCAGCATGCCTGCGCTCTTGGGATAGACTATGATGTTGAATCTTAGCTCTCTTAAGCTTTAGTTTAGATTTCTATCCTCACCTTTACCATTGGTACTACGGGACACAATAGTTGACCCACAAAACTAACACTTCATTTTGTCTTGCATTTCATAGGTAAAACATGTCTTCAAATAAAGGCTCTCAGAGACAAGGCGAGGGCATTAACAATTGCAGGTATCACAAACACAAACAATTTCCATCTCTATTTTTTTCTGTAATTTATTTGTCTTTTTTAAAATTGTAAGTAAGAAAAGTTGTGTTTATATCCTTGTGTTTGTAATGTTTGTTAAGTAGGAGTGCTGTTTCTTTTTAAAAATCTCATTATTATTGATAGGGTATGATGTGTGTCACTTATTTTAATTCCTTTGTTATTTTGTGTAATGTACACTTAAAGAATAGTGGGTACATCAATATAAATATTTTTCAGAAATGACTATGATGGAACATCATATATTTACTGAGAACTGATATGTCTTATATGGGATGACATTAATTTTTCTTATATTTTCAATTTCCCATTATAATAAGAAATACATTAGTTTTACTAATATAAAGTGTTATGTTTTTATTAAACTTCTCCATTATTACTAAATTTTCCTCCTTCAGCCTTTCATCTTTCCTTATCTGTTTCCTCTTTCCCTTTCCTTCAGGTGATGGATTATGGGGTGAACTATAAAATAGCTGATGGTAGTCCATCCTTAGCATGGGCTAATTGTTCACCTCCCTCAGCTTCCCAAATCTTGGGGTCACAAGTGTGTACCAGATCCGGCTTAGAGTTATCTTTTCCTTTGTGAATTTCTTACCACTGAAATCATAAAATCCCCACAGTATTGTCTGTTGTTTCCTTTCTTCAGTACAGTTTCTAGATTCACTAATTTTGAGATAAATTTACTTGTCCTTTCTCAATGCTTAGTACTGTACCATTTTGAGATAAATTTACTTGTCCTTTCTCAATGCTAAGTACAGGTGTACTTAGAAGTGTACAGAATGTTCTTCTTGAAATTAGCATCCTGTGAATAAATACCAATGTCCTGAAGTGATAATCCAATTCTGTTTAATAAAAACTTGAGGCTACAGTTGCTTATGTTATAGATCAATTTAAATTTATAATATGTTCCCAAGTAAACAATGTACTGTTATCTTTATGAGTTTCTAGGTATTCTGGAGATTCTAAAGTGACATATAAGGTCCCCCCTCATCTACGTATCCTCTTTTCAAAGGTGATCTGACTTAACAGCTTCAGTTTCTTGAAGTAGACATTTTACTCCCATCAAAATTAATTAATTAATTAATTTATTTATTCATTCATGCATTGGCTTTATTTTCTTTTTATTTTATTTTTTCATGCATTGGTTTTAAAAGGCAGGGTTTCTCTGTGTAGCTATGGCTAGCCTGGACACACTATGTAGACCAGGCTGGCTTTAAACTCACTGAGATCTGTCTGCCTCTGCTGAGATTACAGGTGTACACCACTGCACCAGGATAATATTTATTTCTGATTAATACAATAATACATGTATTTCCATTAAAAAAATACCAGAAAGGACACTTGCTACTTTTGGTTTGGACTAGTTTCCTCAATACACAGTACCTAATGTATTTTCTTTTAATAACTTCCTATTATGATGAATGACTTCTTAAGAGAGTTAAACAAACAGAGAAATTTCTACTGTGTCCTTTAATGTTTATAGTACAGCTGTAGTTTTCCAGGAGAGCAGTTTTACTATGTAACTTTAGACTTTTTAATATTGTGTCACTTGTTTCAAATTGTATATGAAAAGCACACTGGAACGTTTGTGTTTGTTTTCTAAAGAAAACGCCAGACTGCGAGGGTTGTCAAAAGTAGAATTTGGCAGCTCCGATGATGCAGAAGAAATTCATTATGAAAGTAGAACAACAAACACAGAAGGTGAGAGCTGAATATAAATGGCACACCAAGCCCCTCTGCCTGTGTTTGTCATCACCCACTCACTAGTTTGTGACGTCAGCACTGTGTTTTCACTAACAAATATGAAGTAATCTCATTAGGCTACAGTAATAGATAACAAGGGCATAATATTGTAATATAACGCACAGTTGATGAATAGCTAATGATCATTATTGATTGCACCATAGACTATAAGATTTGCTACGTAATTTCAGAAGTGAATGATTTTTCACTCCTTTTGAATCCCGCTCATAACTTGCCAGCTGACGGGAAAGAAGCTTTTTGGAATCTGCAAGTCTACCTTGTGCCTGCAAAATCTAGAATCCAAACATTGTCTGGTAGTAAGAATCTGCACTTTATTTCTAAAAGTGTTTTTACTATTGTGTGTGGGAAGAGGCAAAAAGGGTGGATGCATTTTAATCTTTATGTTGGGGAACTTCTTCTCTGGGGATTTAACAATGTGACTATGCTATCATTAGTTTCATTTTTTCTGCCCAACACTAAACTTGAATATAATATTATGGTCTTGACTTAGAATTTATTTTGCATAATCACTTTTACAGCAGAATTTGTTTTGAGTAGATTTTTCAAATATAAAACATATGATTTATGAACCAATCAAGACACTTGGCCTGTTCAACTTTTATTAATATTCAGAGGTATTTAGGAAATGGCCATCTCAAGAGAAGTACAGCCTTGCACTTTAAATAAAAATGTGAGTGGATACAACAATTTTACTCTTTGACAGAAATACCAGATAAACACATTATTAGCAGACTGACCCATGGCAGCAGACACCAAGTAAATATCACCAACAAGAAGTATCTCAGGGTTTTGCAGAAAGGCAATTTATGTAGTCTCCAGGCATTAAGATAAACATTAAATGATAAGAAGAGAGCTGAGTGAAATATTAATGAATACATCTGCCTGTTAAAAGTGAGGAGCCAACTTCTGCAAGCAGAACAGACTATAGGGAAAGTCATATAGGACGACGTGGATACAAACATGGGAAGACAGGTTTCAAATAAAGTGGCAAATGTCCAAGCCACGCTTAAAAAATGCTCAAGACTATGAAGTTATTTCTCAGCTTCTTGCCTGATGTTACATAGCCAAGCCTTTTCATGCTTTGTCTGAGCAGACTAAAATTTAACTCTGGAATACAATGTGGAAACCGATTACTTATTATCATGCTTATAAAGTCATTGACCTAGGAAGAATTAATGAAGGATCTAAAGGATTACTGAAGGTGAGAGACATCTGATACAGTTCATGAAAAAGTAGAGGACTCTATTAATATTATAAAGAAATTAAGTGTGGTTGTTGGATCATCCCATATAGGGACAGACTAAACAGACACCAGGAGTTGAATGGGAAATGGGAGGTTTGCCAGGCATGAATTTCCACTTGAGAGGCTGAAAAGGGGGCATGCTGTGACTGCAAGTTCAGCTTAGGATACCTACTGCATCCCTTCCTCAAAAATTCAGGGAGGTGGATTCAAAGGTGATTCAATTGTCTTAGCATTGACTACGAGTAGAGAGAAGAAAAGTTAATTTTATAGATACAGAGTTTACAAATGAGGTTGGAGCCTTCAACTCTACCTCTAGCTGATTTTCCTGGAATGCATACTTTAAAAACCAGGAAGATAAGAGACAAAGAACACCCAGAAATTTCTTTCTTGGAATGTAGTTAATATCTATAAACTTCTTCTTTATGGAGAAATGGGAAAATATATTAAAGAAAGTTATAAAAAAGATTCTTTTGTATTTAATTATTGTGTGTGGGAGGGTGTGGAACACATGGCATCACATGTATGTGGAGGTAAGAGGACAACATTTTGGTGTCACATTAATTCTTTCCTCCATGTATGTTTCAAGGAGCAAATTCAGGTCATCAAGTCCAGTGACAAATACTTTTCCAAACTGAGTTGTCTCACTGATCCCACCACAAAGGACTGTTGCCCATAATATTTTGTGGAGATGTGTGGGTTTAAAAAATAAAAAAATGAGCCCGGCGCGGTGGTACACGCCTTTAATCCCAGCACTTGGGAGGCAGAGGCAGGCGGATCGCTGTGAGTTCGAGGCCAGCCTGGACTACAAAGTGAGTCCAGGTCAGTCAAGGCTACACAGAGAAACCCTGTCTTGGAAAACCAAAAATAAATAAATAAATAAATGAATAAATGATACACACATTTAATTATGCCCCTAGAATACAAAGAGTGATTGGCTTTAAAAGTCAAATTTATTAAGATAAAATGTAAATACTGTAAAACCTATCCCTTTTAATTATCTAGGTTAATGACTTTTGACAAATGTGTTTGTGTATGTGCCCATTTAATTACCAGTGCAAATATGATGTAACATATCTTTGTGTGAAAGATAAATAGGGAAACAGATAAATGTGACACAGCAAAATGTGACCTGACCACCTCTGATAGAGGAAAATAAAAAGTATAACCAGTTCATTCCAAGTCTAAAGAGCCGGAGATTCCTCATGGATAAGAGATGGATCCTAATATGTTTGCAGAAGTCACAATTTGAAGAAGGGACTTGGCAGGCATAAGAATATTTTTGGTGCTGCTATAAACTGCTCATTTGAAAAGAAACACAAGTGACAACAACTTCAGTATTGAATATGAGCTCCAGGTAAGTATTCAGGCCAAGTTGTCAAAAGACTTGTGATTGCTTGAATGAAGGAAAAGGTGGTTATTTTGAAACATGAGATTTTAAGACGCCTATAGGTGACCAGGGTAAGCAAACATCAGGGGGACATCTGTGCTTCAGAGGAGGTCGGATCTGTGTCCTTAGTGAGCTCCAGCGCTGAAGGCTGGGCATAGTGCTCTACCATCCAGCACCAGTTACCCCAGAATGATGAGGTTCTATGCAGATGTGGCACTGCTCTCAGCAAAGGATGTTTTATTCCCTGCACCATAAACGAGAGTTTGTTTCTCATAGAAGATGGAAGATCAGTTTACAACAATTTAATACCATACTATTTCATCTTCCTTACTTTACTACATTGAAATCATACTTTGGAAGAAAATGAAGATGTGAAAAAAATGAGACAGTGTGAAAAAATGCCAAGCTAAGTTTTTCCTAAGATATAAAAAGATAATAATCAGTGTGGTGGACACAAAGGAAACACACACCACAAGCATATGGGAAACGGCGATAAAATGTGGAATTATCAGGAATGTGGTGAATACATCATGTGAGAATCAATTCACAGAGCATGAGGAGGTGTTTGTTTACAAACTTGGTGTCACTTGACCATAGTCAGCTCTTATCTGAGATAAGAAGGTTGCAGAAGACCAGGTGACCTCACTGTCATTTACGGACAGGAAAAATCTTATTCGTTGGACAATGACTCTGAGCTAGAAAATTGTAGTTAGGGGCCAGGAATGGTGGCTGTCTAGAATTACACTCAGGGGGTTGAGGCTGAAGAGTCACCATAAGTTCACTCTAGTGTGGGCTATATATTAAAAATGTATCTCAATGAAGACAGACAACAAATAGATGGAGTTGGAGACATGTTCATAATCAGTGGGAACATGGCCTGAGCTTACCTCCTAAGCATCTTCACTGCTCTCCAGAGTCTCCATAACATGGAAAAGCATCAGATTATACAGCACTAAAATTATTAATTGATCTTACTTTGGAATATTAGGTGGAAAAATCTTACCAGCCCAATTAATGATATCTGGAAGCTGGTTAGATTTTTAATAATTGCCCAGGCAGAGAAAACAGATGCACATGGACCTGTATGTAGCCCAGAGACCCTTGCATTGCAACCTAGTGCTTCTTAAGCACTAGCCAATAAAAAGGGGGGAAGTAATAAAATACACCAGGCACACATTAGTTAAAAACAGCCACAACAGCTGAATTCTGGGCCTACCCTGTCCTGCATATGATGCCATGGCTTTTCCAGATTTTGACAACAATTTAACTGCATACTATTTCATCTTCCTTACCTTACTACATTGGAATCTTAACCCCACTTCATTAGAGTGTGATAGAAATTTATTAGTATTCACAAATGAGGCTGAGCATGGCACAGTAAAGAAAGACTTGGAAAGAATCATTCTGATACTCACTTTCCTGGCACTGAATGAAGCCAAGCAAGTGTTTTGAGTGTAATAGCAACTGCTTGCTTGCTAACTGTCTATCAAAACCATCTCCCGTCTAGAAAGGACAACATGGCTTTAACAAGATGTTTGGAAAGAAGATCAATATGTCCTTTTCAAATTGTATCAGCTTGTATATGGCCCTTTGACTATCACAGAGCTGAACATATGTGTTTGTGTATGAATTTAAAAAGGAAAACATGGGCCATACCACACACAACATAAACACAAAGAGTATCAATGTTCAGAGTATGCTCAAATCCAGTGAAAAAAACACAACATTGCAACACTGATAAATCTGAAAGAAAACCCAAATATTCAAAAACAAGCAATATGTGAGTTGTTTGAAATGTCTAGAAAAATATAATTTAGGAATGTTTCTCTTTTTATCATTATAATTTAAAAATATTAAGGCAGCCCTTATAGTGTAGCTTATAGGCAAGGGAATGTTCAAACTCAGCTCTCCCACCACAGCTCTCTGCACTGGTGCTGGGCATCTTCTTTAAGCCTGAATCATCTATGAAGTTGAAACAGCATTCTGAATTCATAAAATGTATGTGCATATTGAATAAAAAGTGGTATCAGAAGTGCTTAGCTTGGCCTCACGCTTGCTATACACTTTCTATACTCAAAAGTGTTAGCTAATGTGAACTATGAATCTCCCAGTGAATGTCAGCAATATACATACATAATCAAAATCACTGGGAAGACTGAACAATTTTATGTAATAATGGCCAGATGTGTCTTTTATTAAGACAGAATTTGTGGAAGAGACTGTTATAAGATTTCATTGAACATATTTAAATATACATAATCTAGATTTAAGTAAGTGTGTGTGTGTGCGTGTGTGTGTGTGTGCGTGCATGTGTGTGTGTGTGGGTGTGGGTGGGTGGGTGGGTGTGTTGGGGAGAAAGAGAATCAGTTGAAGATAAAGAGGCACATGAGAAGAGGACGGTGACTATGAATTTAATACAATAATACATGAAACGTCACAACAGAACCCATTTTGTATGTTTTAAATGAATAAAATACTAACATTGTAAAGACTGCAGATGAGGCAAAGATAATGAGAATAATTACCAACTCCATCTGGCAGCAGTAAAACAAAGGGCAATGACATTGACATCAGTTCCTTCTTCTCCAAAGTGAACTGCTGTGAGGGTACCACACTGCTGTCATTGACACCACCCACGCATTGTCTGCCCTGTGCACGATTAGTGATTGCTGCCATCATGCACCCCATGCAGGTCTCACTTTGGAGGAGTTTCATGAGCATCTTTCCTGCACTTCTGCAACCTTCAGACCTTTTGGAACATGGCAGACTTAGGATCACTAAGGCACACCAGCACGAGCACGTTTTATGATGAGTGGAACCTGAATGATACAGTGAGAACATCAGTCATTCTTTACACGAGACTCCAATTTTCAGAAACAGAAGCTAGACTATGAGGGTACAATGAGGAAGGAGACCTGCTTTTATTTATTTATTTTTCCACAGGAACATCTCACCCTGGGTTCCAGGAGGGAGTTCTTTAGTGTATAGGGAGGGCCGCTAATCACATGGGAAGATGTGAGATCTCCGGGAGGGGCAAATTCAATATGTATTTCAGGCTATTTTAAAAGGTGATTTAGGATTAATTTTAGGAATGAATAAACTTTTTTTTCTGTTGTTTTAAATATCTTATAGCAATGGTTAGTCCACAGTGCTGTGGACCGTAGTCACTTCTTTTTTGTATGTATAAGTTCTGTGTGCTAATGTGTGTGCACACACATATGTGTATGTGCATGCACATGCGTATGATTGAAGGTAGAGGCCATGGTTGATACTAGGTGTCTTCTTTACTCAGGCTCCACCTTGTTTCTCAAGCCTGGCTTTCTCCCTAAACCCAGAGTTTACAGATTACAACTGGTCTAGCTAGGCAGCTTGCTTCTCCAGCTCCCCAAACTCTGCCTTCCATGCCCAGGGCTTCCCTGCAGCTGCCACACTCAGCCAACGTTTACATGGGTTCCAGGGATCCAAACCCAGATTTCTATGCTGCTGGGGCCATCTTCCCATTTCATTTGGGCTTATCTGGTTCACTTCAATTTGCTATATTATCCACTTATCCTAAGAGAATATTTTATTTGAACCATTAAAGTTTGAAATACCATTCAGCATTTTAACATGTCGATTAGATATTTTGAGTCCTAAGACAAATATAGAGGAACACCATTGCATTTCCCAAACAATGTGTTGTTCTGTTCTGATCCCTGACTTCTCCCACTGTCTGCAAACCTGTAGAGGTGAATAAAGGCATCTACTTCAGCTACCCGAGCCGGCGACACAGCTGTGCTTTGGTCAACATCCCTTCACCATGTGTCAGCAAAATGATCGCCCACATTGAAGATGTGGAATCCAAGATACAGGAACATTTGAAACAAGTAAGTGACTTATTTAACTACTGTGGGTAAATTCTATAAATACTAAGGCGTTGCTATTTAAGGACAATAGGGAATTATTTTAATCATTTCTATAAAATTCAGAATTTTAGCTCAGATGATTAATTTACTTGTCTAGACATGGTTTTTGAAAGTCTTACTTCAGAGGGTGCAATGACCTCATTAAACAGATTTTTTCCCTATCTGTGTATTCCTTAACATAAACCATAATGCTAAGCTGTCATTTCCATCACCCGTCATCACTAAAAGCCAAACATAATTCACATCCTAGAGTGGGAGGCAGTAAGCTGATTAAATGATTAGTAAGTTTGTAGTCTAAAAGGTCAGTTTGCCATTTTAAATGAGCGTTCTTATTGCTAAGTAAATACACTAGGTTTGTGGATGAAGATGTAATGGTTCTTTCTTGGTCATGTTAACCTGTCAAATTCTAAAATGAATTCATATTGAATTCTCTGCAATTTGCAATCGTTTCACTTAGGAATGACTTATTGAAAAAATAAAAAACTTCTCCTACCTGTTACTAAGATAGCACTCTGAAAAACTAACACACAGTGTTCAGATGGAGGAATGGACTTGCCACACATCTGTCCTCTTTCTGTTACTTTATTTTAGCCCCTGGATCTAGAGAATTTTCTGCTGTAGGCAGCCATCTCTTTTGAGAGGCATTAGATCAATGGGTAAGATCCCAGGCTTTGAAGAGACACGTTGTATGACCTTAGGAAGGTATGAGGAGACCCTGACAGCGTGTTAGATCAAGTGACAGAATAAGAAGGACCATAGTGCACACACGTGAGCTATTACTGTGAATATTGATATACATTATTATTGAATAATATTGTTCAGTGTTATTCTCTGACAGCACCTGTTTTCCTATACACCTTCAAACTTAGTACAGTTGCAGATCACATAGCAGATGAGCCCTTGGGTGTGTAATCATACATAAAGAAAGAGAACAGAATGATGTCTATCAATGGGGTGTGTTACCTAATCCATATACATTCTACTTCTCAACTATCCATGTTATTTTAAACAATAAAAACAGAGCTGTAGATCCCTTGACAAACATTTAGGATGGGTACTGTTTATTGAAATCCTCATGTAAACCACAGCAGGTATTTTGCTGTAGTATGTCTCTTAGATGAATAGAATTACTGTTGCATGTTCTTGTGAAGTTGACACAGTGTAAAATATAACATAAAATAATTCAGGATCTTGTTTAACCAAAAAACTTATCTGCTGTCATCCTGTGACAGAATACTAACCAAAATGCACCATCAGAATGATTTACTTTGGCTCACAGATTGAAAGATATACTTCATGACGGCGGAGTAGACAAGGCATCAGTCAGAGTGCACCACAGTGGCAGGAGAGTGCAGCTAGGACCATAGATTACTTCTTCACATATTGACGGAATAGGAAGCAGAGACCCACTAGAAAGTATGGCTGGCTCTACTTCCTAAAGGCACCATTGGCTGTGGATTCAAACACATTAAGATGGTCAGGGACATTTTAAGTTCAAGCCATAATGACCTTGGAAAGAAATATCTTCAGAATGGATGTTTGATTATGTTTTCTGTATATTTTATTTCTCCAAAGAGTAGGAACCATGACAAATGATATGAAAAGAAATCATAGATAACTTTCCATACAAGTAAATAATTAACTTTTTCTTCCACTTTGCTGTCCTAGGTTACCTAAGCTATATCTTACTTAGTTTAGAATGAATTTTATTGAGTTTAAGTTTTTCTCTTTTTTAATTCAAATTATGATTTTAAATCATGTTATAAAATACATAGAAAACATCTAAAATGTTGATATAATGCTGTCCAAAGAAAATAATAACAATATTATCAATAAACTGACAATAGAAGATCCTGATGAGACCTGATAGGCAGAGGTCAGACAGTGAGGGAGGAGGGTCTCCTCCTGTCAGAGGTTCTAGGGAAGCAGAATAGGATGGAAGATGGAGGGAGGGTAAGAAGAGGAATAGAAGAGCAAAGGGATAGCAATCAGGTTGTAATTTGACAAATTTATAATGAATAAAAATTTTAAAATTGTCCATATCTGTTTGTTAATCACTTTCAATGACCTCAGCATCCCATGTTCCTTAAGATCACACAGTCATTGCAGAGTCAGCCTCCAGGCCAGGTGGATCTGATAGCTGAACACCACCTCTCAAGGCTGTACGGTCACATCTATCCCTGATAGTCTGCCAGCAAAGAGGTTACAAAACAGGAATGTGGAAGTGCTCCAATTTTAACTGGAAGATTTGTTCTTTAACTCTGAAGCTTCACATTTATTGACTGGTTCTCTACTAACTCTTGGAACCTTGAGTTCTCTCATTCTGTTCTTGTCTTTACTTAAAGCCTGTGTATCTTCAAAACCTGGTATAGTTATTATTCCCTTTCACTCATTGCCATCTGCCCTAATCCATCCCTTAGAATCTATACTGACTGCTACACATGTTTGCATGTAGTTTTCTATTCTACCATCCTTCTGAAGTGACAAAATGCCAACTGTGAATCTCTGTGGTGTCTCCCAGATTCACACCTAGACCTGGAATGCTGAAGAGCACAGGAGGGCTTTCTTGAATAGTCCATTTTATAATAATATACTTGTAATGACCAAAGTCAACCCTGATGGTGTATTTAAGGGTATTCTGAAATTATTCTGACTGTCAATCAGAACTCCCAATAGCAATCTATGCTTGTAACTCCAAAGCTCCTCTCTGTACAAAAACTCATGTCTCCCTCTTCACCTCAAACTGCTGTTATCTCACGCAAAGACACCGTTGAATATCAGGAATATCAGTTCTTACCCCCTAAAGAAGCTTCTCTCCCAATGTTGGCCGCACCCTCTGTGGGTGCCATCATCTCTTCTGCAAGGATTCTTTCTGTCAGTTCTGTCTTCTCTTCATGCAATCCTCAAATTTCCCTTCTCAAGTCAACACTGTTTCCATTTGAAATAAAAAATTCTATTGTTCTCTTTTTGTTTTGAATGAGTCTTACTATGTACTCCTCGGAGGCCTGGAAGGTGTTACTTATACCAGGCTGTCCTTGGAGTCACAGAAATCTGCCTTCTTAGTGCTGGGATTAAAGTCCTGTGCCATGGCACCCAGCCATCTTTGTAAAGAACATTACAATCCTATACTTAGGTATTTATTTTTTATCTTCCCATTCTGAAAGTTAGTATCCTATCTTATCTCCAATCGCTCACCACCCCTCGGTGATACACACGAATTTAGTCCATATTTTTATAGGTTTTGTGTTTAGCATGCTTTAGCAGCACATTAAGACTCACTAACTACACCTATAACTGTGGCAAGTATTTTGGGGATAAGAAGCATTTGAATGGTTAAGGTTTGGAAGTACATGGGTTTTAAAATGTGGAAAAATCTTGTAATAATGAAAAGAAGTGGGATTGAGAACTATATATACATATATATGTGTATATATAATATATGCACAAATTTCATGAAACAACAGAAAGTATAATATTACCAATTATACAAAACAAAGAGCTAAATATTATCAGTGAGTTTAAATTTCAGTGGATTTTAAGTGAAATTTACCAATTTTTTTTGATATGCTTAAATTTTCATTTTTATTGCACTCTTTTGTTTTGACAGTTTGAAGCTTCTTTTGAAGAATGGTAAGTAACTGTAATGATGTCTTTATTTTCTCTAAAATGTTGAACTTTCAGTTATACACAGCTCACAAATTTAATTTCAAAATGGGTGGAAAACTGAAAGAACTATTTTCCATGTTAGATATTAAAATATGGGAAGGAACTGGAGGAGTTGTTGAGGAGAGAGGGATGGGTGAGATAGAGTACTCATGTGAGAATGAACGTTGTCAGATATCTAGAATCTAGCAAAAAGTTGGCATCAACCATGGAGAAAACCATTAACGAAGCAGCCCACTGAGCTAGAACATCAAGGCAGTGACAGCGCCAGTTTTCCGTTCTCCTGTGTCAGCGGTACCCATGAGAGTGTCCCATACTTGTGCTGTGAATTTCTAGTGCCAGAGGAAATGAAGCTTTATTTCCAAAAGTTTCCACTTGGAGGTTTCAGCCTGCCTGACTAGTTCCTATCACAGCTCTTGCACGGCTTCCGGGCAGTGTGTGCTATGCTCGCTGCAGCTGCCTGTGGCGACGGATAATAACTGGAGCAAGCCACAGATAGATCAAAATGCCTGGGAAGAAAGAGGTTGGGGGAAATGGATGTGATATACAGAATAAGGTTTTCCAAAACTTTTAAAGTCAGGGATTCCAGAAATAGGCAGATATGAAGGTTAGAAATGTGCTCAGAATAACTGGTGATGCGCTCATCTTTCTTTTCTGGTTGAACTGTGTATGCCATGGGCAGGAATCTTAGGCAGAGACAAGGTTGTAATGAGTCTGGACAAATATGACACAGTTCTGGAGAACAGAGCCAGTTTGCTGAGTTGGACAGTTCTGTTCTATTCTGTTTCCCTTCCCTTCCCTTCACTTCCTTTCTCTTCCCTTCCCCTGCCTTCCCTTCCCTTCCCTTCCCTTCCCTTCCCTTCCCTTCCCTTCCCTTCTCTTCCCTTCCCTTCCCTTCCCTCCCCTTCCCTTGCCTTGCCTTGCCTTGTCTTGCCTTCCCTTGCCTTCTCTTCCCTCCCCTGCCCTCCCCTCCCCTCCCTTGCCTTCCCTTTCCTTCCACTTCCCCTCCCCAGTACCAGTAATCAAAACTCTTTAGTCAGAACATAGCAATAAAATGATTCCTAGTGAAATATTGCTATACACATAGATCAGTGCCTTGCTCAAGTATGATCAGCTAAGTTTCTTGGAGTAAATAAGATTCGACACAGAGACTCACAATTGGACAATGTGCCGAAAGTAAGAGTATTTTGGAACATTAAATCCTAAGTGGAATTTCTTCCTCAAAGCCCTCTCAAGGTTCAAGGATCTATAGAGAAAAGGAGGCAGGAAGATTGTAGGAAGCAGAATGGATAGAGGTCTAAGGAAACAGTGTCTTCTAGACACAATGGGCCTGATGCACATATGAGCTCACAGAGACTGTGCAAACATGCACAAGACTTGTAGAGATTCAATCCAGGTGGGGTCATAGCACTAAGGTGGAGGGAGAAGAGTAGGCATGGAGTGCACCCCCAACAAGAAGCTATTTGGAAGTGATAGGTGCTGGCAAAGGGGAAATCAGTTTCCTCCAATGGAGTGCCCCTGGGCATATCAACTACACTTCAGGGCAGGCCTTGTGCTATAAAATAGTTGGACAGCACAAACTTAACCTCATGTGTTTTGTTTGTGTATTTCTCTCTCTCTCTCTCTCTCTCTCTCTCTCTCTCTCTCTCTCTCTCTGTGTGTGTGTATGTGTGTGTGTGTGTGTGTGTGTGTGTGTGTGTGTGTGTGTGTTTAAAGAGAAAGAGAATGAAGATAAAATTTGATGGTAAGAAGATAGGGAGAGAATCCGAGAGGAACTGAGGGAAGAAAAAACCATGATCAAAATACATTGTATAAAAATTTGTCAATTAAAATATAAAACCTCTAGCCAAGTAGAGTCGTCACACCCTCTAAGCTAACTCCTGTATCAGCAGAGGCTAAATGGCGGTCAGCTGGTTTCAAGCTTAAGCTACCTAGTAAGGCCATCCATCAAAACCAAGACAAGACAAATAAACAAAGAAATCTAACCCTGCAAGATCCTAAAAGCCATTTTCCCTCTAAAATTTATGTTCACAAATGATTTAAAAGATGTTTTCAAGTGAAACCTTAAACACAAATGTTCAAAGTACCAGTCTTCCCAATAGCTAAGAGGTGGAAAAACAGTTAATTAAAACACTGTGGCTCATGTATGCAACGAAATATTATTATACCATAAAAAGAAATGAAGTTCTAATTATAATAGTTTATGGATAAACATCATACACATATATACATATTTATATATTATATACAGGTATATTATATATCTTGTAGAGGCTGGGCACAAATGATTACCTTTAAATAAATATTTTATATGGGCTCTTTATCATAGCTGTATACATAGACAAAATATCAGCTTAGATATTGATAAAGACTAGAATGAGAGAGGAAAGAGACTGCTTAACAAAGTAGTTAACTTTATGTAAGTTGATTTTAAAGGTTCAATAGAAAGATTAATTAGAATTATAACAAAACTTCGGAAGACAACACACAGGACTACAGCTAGCCTAGTGTGGTGGTGTATACTTTGAATCTTTTTACTCAGAGGCAGAAGCAGGCAGATCTCTGTGTGGTGGAAGCCAGGCTGACCTACGTAGAGAGTTTCAGGATAACCAGGACTGTACAGAGGGCACTCAAACAAACAAACAAACAAACAAACAAACAAACCCCTCAACAAACAACAACAAAACCCCTCAAAACTATAGCTAATTCTATATGGTAACATGCCACAACATGCAATGAAGACTGCAAGGCAAAAGGAAAAGCGTTACTCAATCATTGATTTGGGGACAATTACCATTTTTGTACGATTTTAAAAATTCAAACACAAAATTGTAATTTTCAATAAAATGTTCTGAAATTCAAAAAACCAAAAATAAAAGGAGATGATGGATATAACTTAGGAAAAACTAGGCTTTTGTGATAAATATTGAAATGTAATGATATGCAACTATTGCAAATATTAATGATCTTAAAATGTATAGGAATGATATGCACCAGAGCAAGATGTGAAACGTGATGGTGAAGTATTACTTCAGTGTGATATTACATGTGGTCTTTAAGGTAATAACTGAACATGAGTCATTTTTATGAGCTCTAATGATATTTGGTATGCATAAAGCTTTTGCTAATTTTAATGACTCTTTAATAAAAATGAATGAACTGGTAAACTTAAAAAAAATACCAATCTTTCTGCTGAAGCTGATTTATGTTAAATTTTTTATCAGTGAAAATATAAAAATTTTTAAATGCAGGAAGTCTTGGTTTAGCATCCAAGCATTAGACTAGAGAAATACTGATAGCAAGAAATATTGTATTATAGTTTCTAACATATTATATCATTGTTATAATTATTACTACATATGTAAGGCTAAAATATATAAATAAAACCTGCTGAACCCCCCGCAAAAGAAATATTGTATTAATCAAACCCCAGAAAGTTTGCTTTGGAAAGGAAAGGACATTTTTTTCTGGTTACTTTTCCAAAAATCTTGTGCAAACTTTAAGTTTGAAGTTGTTAGCTTCACCCTTTGTAGCTTATATTGACTACCCAGATCTCACTAGTCTGAAAACAAAGTTTTTCTCATCCAATTGATTGTCAAGCCAACATCCCTTGGTATTGGTGAGATGGCTCAGTAGAGTAGTCTACATTGTACTCTGCTCTTACAAAGGACCCTAGCTCAGCTCCCAGCACCTACACTAGGCAGATCACATCAGTGACCCTTAGCTCCAGGGATCTAATGTTGATGTCTGCTAGGCAAGCACCTACAAATACATACAGAACACGCATACATGCGTGCGCGCACGTGTGCGCACACACACACACACACACACACACACACACACACACACACACACATTTTATAAATTAAGCTGCACCTCACAAACTTTCTAGGGAATAAGAATTTCTACATAAAAATAGTTTTAATGTCCTCTCAAGAAAGTTCAAGACATTCATGATTTGTTTTAAAAGTTTTCATTAACTCTAGTATAACTAATATTAGATAGTACAATTGTCTTATATTTATTCCACTACTGAGTAGGGTTACCATGTAAATGACATTTAACATTCCACACAAATGCTTTCCCAAATTTTGTTTAGCTAATTTTAATGCCTTTTACAAATTGATGTTGTTTCTCTTGTTATGTATGTGTATGTGTAGGACTTCTGCCACAAAAGGTGAAAAAGGAGATTTGGGTGTATCTGCTCCAGAGAAAGTAGTCCACCCAGAAAAAGGAAGGGGTAAGTTTGCTTTTCATACTTAGATATGTGCAATTGCTTACAGGCCTCGACCTTTTATTTAGCATATTTCTAATATCCACAGTTAGTATTTTAACAAGTTTTCTGGATATCGAATATGAAAAGATCCCTCTACCCCATTCTGGGAAGCATGCCTTCAGTTAGTGTTGATTATTATTAATGACTTCTGTTCCAGACACTAGCCTGAGTTGTGGGTATATAGTGACACTTGCCCAGAGCTCAAGGAGCAAATAGCAACTGAAAATCACTGATAAAACTTTCTGTGTGACCAAGGTGCTGTCTGTCTGTCTCTCCAGTGTGGCAGCCATTATGCACAGAGAGCTACTGTCTTAGTTGCCATGTGGTCACTAAGACTGAGGAAGGTAAATCTAAAGTTTAGTCTTAACTCAAATTGAAATATAAATAACTATGGTTCAGTCGGTTCCATATGACCACAATTTATCACAACCTAATAAAAACAGTTGCACATTTTAAATGTTAGCTTAATATTATTAATCTTATTTCAACATATCCGAATATATGCTTGAGTTTATACTAAATTTCTCATCTTTGCCTGTCACAAAAATTCACAAATGCTTTCACTGGAGGAAAACTAATGAACTTGGGACTTTTCATTAAAAGGAAGAATGTTTTGTTTTGTTTTGTTTTGTTTTCAAAGCATCATTCACTCTGAGGCTCAGTTTGAGTGGTTAATTTCATTTAATTATTCATTTTCTGTATTAATGCCTATGGAGAAGATGAAAACTCCAATGTTTATACATCACATATGGGGAAGAAAAAAAGATTAAGCCATTGATGGTCACAGTCACAGTAAAAGTATCTAGCCTAACATTCGTCAGAAATATGCAGATGTGAAACTAAGACGTACATGGTGCCAGGAACATAGTGGCTTGTTAAAAGCGTTTGTGTTAAAAAGTGAAAACCGCTGTTTACCTACACACTGAGTTGATTTGGAGGGGGACAATTGCAGAGATGTACATGACAACAGATCCAAGGCACCACAAGTCACTTGCACATATAATATTCATTTGCATGCCACTAAAGAGCGAGCCAAAGGTAATCTGTAAAAACAGAATGAACAGCTTTGGGGAAACACATGTGAATAGGTGAACTACAGTGCCGTGGCTGTCAGTGGCACGAGTATCTTTGTGTATTGACTTCTTAGGAAGATTGATCATAGAGTCACTCACAAATCTTTAATGTTGAGTGAATATTTCCTTAAAACCACATGCAGGATGAAAGCAAGCAGCAGGTTCAAAGAGACCAAGATAAAGCTGGGGCGGCAGAAAGTTATTTTCACCCATGAAAATTAGTTCTTTTAAGGGTACATGTCAATGTCTTCCACAAGGTCTATAGGATAGGAGAGAATATGCAACAGTCTGTCTTGCCTTTGTAAGCACTGTGCCACCATTTATTATACTGCCATGTAGCAAGAAAATCACTGTCATTATTACTCAAAAGATAAAAAAAAGAGATGTATCCACTGCCTTCCTCTTTTATGCTGCTTCACTGTCTTACCTCCCACCTCCGCTCTGTGGTGTCCTTTTCTTTTTTGACACTGTGCTTATGTATTCTTGTCATGTCACACGTTGGCAAAAGTCAGCATTTATAGCTACAAATATGAGCAGAACAGGCCTCTCATCTGTCTTCCTTATCTTGTTTTCTCTAGAGGAAAGAATATTATTGTTGTTGGAGAAAATAATAAGCCTTGTACACATTCTGTTCACAAGCAGATGAATGAATATCTCTGGTAATACTATGTTAACAGTAATCCATATTATTCCAGACCTATGAACCAGGGATCACAAGCATCTCTCATTAACAGAGTTAATTAAGGCTGAATAAATAGAATTTAGAAATTTCTGCCAAGGTTAAGTGGAGAAGTTATTATCTGATAAGGGTAAAGAATATCAATGCCTTCTTTTCCAGGAACTGAGTAATCTTCAATGTTGATTTAAATTTCTCCTTGTGTCCAGAAATATTGGGAGGGAATATGGCCAAGACTTAAAAATAAAGCAGCCGATGCAGTTATCTTAAAGTTACTGGTTGAGGCTTCGCATTCGCTTTTTATGTGTTCACTGAAAACTCTGCATCCAAAGAACATGACATCATCTTTATAGTATTCTCATGACTAGATTATATAATTTTAAATACCTTTTGTTTGTCTTCAAGGCAAACCTCTTTGCAGCCCAGACTGCCCCTGAACCAATCGGGATCTTAACAGCATCCGCCTCCCAAGTGCTGATATTACAGGCTGGTGCCATCATGCCCGGCTCTGTTGTACATTACAAAGGGCCTCTTAAAGATTACTTATCTTTTCTAATGTTCTCTTAAACACGCAAACATTTGAAGGACTACTTCAAGGAAGACCCCCGTCCTGTCACATTGCTCAGGGCCTTGAGTGATTAACGAGCACGAATGATGTTTCTATTTTAAGATGAGAAGTGTCCGGAGCTGAAGAGGAAAATGGAGTCGCTGCTCTCAGAGGCCATTCACCTCGTTAAAAGTCTGGAAACCGACAGGGCAGAAGCCGAACAAGCCTTGAGACAACAAAAATCGAGAAAGAAAAGAATTAGCATGAAGATCGACTCTTGGTCCATTTGGAAACTCCAAGAACTCCCAACGGCTGTGCAGAAAGGTAATCAAGGCTTCTCGGCTCTCCAGCAGAGAAGCCGGACCCGTTATCTGTCTACACGGCTTACTGTCACGTGTGGCTTACAACCCGGATCATGTGTGAAATATGGTATTATATACTGTGATGAAACCGGAGACACATGTGGTTGGCGTGGGAACAAACCCTGATGTATGCTTTTAAGTGCGTTGAAAATCCCACTCGTCAACATATCTTGGGGACAGGCAAACATTTGACATGCATTTACTTACCGTGGTGGTAGTATTTGAGTTATTAGAAAATTCATAAGACTGCTGCCCAGTTGGTATCCTTAACCATGCCTTGGGGTGTAGGAAAATTCAGATTCGGGGGTAAAATGTTGGGATGTCACACATTTGCTTTTGAGAAGTAAGCTACAAACTCAGTTTGAAAGGAACACCTAAGAGGAAGGCAGCCTCACCGTGTGTTCAGGAGGGACCTAGGCATTCACCGTTTAAAGGGGAAGCTGGTCAACAGAGCAGGCAGAGGAGGAGCAAAGGTGGAATATTACACAACCCCAGGCTGCTGGCTGCTCTGTCTCCTGTATCATTAAATTAAATCTTGTGTCATTAAAACATTCCTGACCAGTCCACAGGCTAGAAGCTTCTTACCCCTTCGTGAGGTAAAATTTGGAGTTAAGGCTTTGAAGTAATGTTTTTTAAAAATATGATACTCATACAACTTCTCACCTGAATAAGAAATTCTTAAGAGAAAGGGCCTGTGCCGTTAGTCATTGCTCTGTGGTAGCAGGCCTTAACTTAAAGTATATGTCATGCTGAACACGTGAATAAACTATTCACTGTAGCACCAAAATTCCCAAAACTATGGTCTCCAAGGCAGACATGTACCTTCTGAGGAGTTGCAAGAAAATATAATTTAAATGGTACTTTGTGTAATTCTTTTCTTAAACTAATTATTATTATTAACGTTCCACTAACGCATTACTGTATTGATAACTGACTTCTAAACATGGTATGTAAATATGATGAGACAATGACGGGGTCAGGACAGGTACCTTAGGACACTGTAGATCCTGGTACGTTCCTGAGCTGCCTCAGATTCACACACCCACAGAGCATCTGCAGTTTTCCTATTTGCCGTTCCTCGTTAGCAGTGGTAGAGAAGATGATGTTGAGAGCTGATCTTTTGAATGTTGCTCTGATTACCTTATAAGCCATTTATAAGATCATTTAGATACCTAAGTTTAAGTCTGTTTGGAGTTATATTTAAGGAGTTGTGGAAATAAAGTTAATATAGATGTGTATATATCCTACTAACTAATGAATGTAGTAAATCCTTATGATGGGTAATAACTTAGGATTTGGATTAACTTTTAATCAATACTATTAAAAGTCTACTTAAATTTCAAATGTGCATTTACTTGTTTCATTTTATTTAAGTGGACTACACATGCAGTACAATTTGAAGTCATTACTATATACTTCTTAAGAACTTTCTTTGTGGAAAAGGGCTTCTGAAAAGTTATTTCCAGGGATCAGCTGGCTTTGTATGGATATAAATAGGACACAATCCTTAAATGTTATTAACCTGTTTATAAAGTATAGAATGACATGTTTTCTTCTTTTACAACCTTAAAGCTTCTTGTATAGTAAAATTTAAAAACACAATCTTTTTAACAGCTGTACGTAGGATGTTTGTCAGAACAAACAGTTAAAAAAAAACCAGCGACCCCATCTGCTGTTTTCCTAGATCTCTTTTAGGGCTTTCTCCAGTCTACCATCCTATCTGCTATGACACATATTTATTTTTGTCACCCAGAAATCTGGTTCCCAATGGCTTGTGCTAAAGATGTTTTCTAGAGTCTAACTTCCTTCTGGGCCAGTGAGCGAACATTCACATGGTATGCCATGAAGAGGTCATCGGGGAGAGTGGCCCCATGACTTCCTTCCCATCTGGTCACAACTCACCCTGAAATGACAGCTCTTCTTATCTGATATCTGGTGCTATCTAACAATTTTGGTTTTTATCTTGTTTTTTATTTTCTGTTAAAAAAGATAACCAGAAATGCCTTCCAACATAAATTGGGTGTTATATAATCCTACAGACTATATATTGAGTTGTCTAGGTTTTTTTCGCCTATAAAACAAAGTGACACATACATTTTATCACACACCACGGGCATTCGCAGGCACAAATGAGTGAATGCTTCAGACTCCCCTGGTGTTCCACATGCCTGCCTTTACCACGACTACATCGCTGTGGCTATCTAATGGAGGAGGAAGAAACCTTGGACCTTACAATGAACATATTTGGACAGTATGTGACACACTTTGTAGAACAGGTGTGTTCTGCTCACTTTAAAAACTAGAGGCAGCTTTCCACAGTGAGAACAAAGTGTCCCTTGAAGGATGGATGCGCAAGGCACAGGCGGGAAGTGGGAAATGGAAAGAGAGGCACTCAAGGGATGGAGAGTACAAATGTGAGGTAAAGCAGCACAATGGAATTCATATGATTTAGAAGATAGACGATGGATGTAAAACCGTCAGTTAAAAAGACAGTGTGAAAGCAAGAGTATGGAAAGTCAGTGGAAAGATTAATCAAAAACATGGTATAAAGGAATCACATTTAAAGTTTATATTCATTCTCATGGTTTCTTGGTGTCCTCTAAGCCCTCGGGATATTATTCTCTTTCTGCTTCTTCTTCCACGGGGTTCCCTGAGCCCGGAGGGAGAGGAATTTGATGAACATGTCCCTTTTAACACTGAGTGTTCCATGTTTTCTCACTCTCTGCCTAATGTCCAGCTGTAGGTCTCTGTATTTCTTCCCATCTGCTGCAGGAGGAAGCTTCTCTGATGACGATTATAAGCATAGCAGAATGTCACTAGGAGCCATTTTATTGCTATTTATTTTTAGACCAGTAATATTTGGTTTTACGCTAGGTCCTTTGGCTATCTAGTCTCTAGCTGTTGGTCACCCAAGTGTTACTAAGTATGGGTTCCATCTCATAGAGGGAGCCACAAGTCAAATCAGATATTGGCTCATTACTCCCACAAGCTTTGTACCACCATTGCTCTAACATATCTGGCAGGCAGGATGGCATTGAAGATCAAAATTTTGAGACTGCTTTGGTATTTACAGTTGTCTTGGGGTAGCATGCAGAGTGTATTTGTGTATCAAAGATGCTGAAATGCAGCGGTCAGGGCTTTATGTAGGCACCAGCTTAACTTCTCCATGTACAATGACTTACAAATCAACATGGTCAAAGCTCATATAAACTCACAGAGACTGAGGCAGCATGCACAGGGCCTGCACAGGTCTGTACCAGGTCCTTTACATTACAGTTTCCTGTTTAGTGTTTTCATGGGATTCCTGGTTGTGCTAAAAAGTGGGTCTATGATTTTTCTGTGTTTGTTTGACTTGTATAACTCTAATGTAATGAGATTTTTTTGTTTTTATCTTATTGATTTATATGTTATTATTGACCCATAGAAAACTGTCTGTTTTCCAATAGATTTGGATAGGAAGGGAGGTGGGAAGGAACTGGGAGAAGAAGGATGGAAAATCATACTCAGGATATATTATGTAAGAAATAAATTTATTTTAAATAAAAAAATGTACACATGGACCTCTGAGAATAAAGCAAAACCTCTTCTTCTTCTCCTCCTTCTTCTTTTTCTTCTTCTTCCTCTTCTTCTCATCCTCCTCTTCCTTCTCCTTCTCCTTCTCTTCTCCTCCTCCTCCTTCTTCTTTGCTTCTCCTTCTTCTTCTTCTTTTCCTCCTCCTCCTCGTCCTCCTCCTCCTCCTCATCACTGTGTCTTCACTCATCTTCCCTTTCTTATCTTTTTAGTACACAATCTTACCGTGTAATCCAGGTTGTACTGAGTAGGTCATCTTCATACTTCATCCACGTGCATACTGGGAATACAGGTGTGCACCGCCACAACCAGTCTGTGGCTCTGATTATTGATAATGAAAACATTCAGAATGCATTTCTCAGAGTGTTACTTCACTATGAACATTTATAGAAAAAGAAGAATGAGTAAGTAAACAGATAATCAAAACATTCCTCTAGACATTAACAGAAAGACTAGAAAGACTAGCATTTCAATGACTAGAAATGCTTCCATATAAAATTTTCATGGGTAATTCAGATGTCCATGAGATTCCACAGAAACTTAAATTATACAACAAAGTTAGAGGGAATCAATATAAATATGAAAAAATATATGGACCTAACTCAGGAAAGGAAGACACAAAAAATTCTGAATGTATTTGTCAACAAACCTCTTGAGAAAATTTATTTTAATTATTAAAAATTTGATTTTGTTTTATTTCAACAATGCAAGATGGCTTTACCATTAGGAAGCTGTAATGGAAGTAATAAGAATGTCCTGTCATCTAATTTGCTTATAATTATCTAAGTGTATTTTAAATATATAAAGTAATTATAAATAATTTCTCTTGTCTAAAATTTCAAACATTTCTATCCAAACAGGTAATTTTTATTCAATTTTTAACTTTAGAGTTTTTTATTGTTATTTTCTTTCTATAGCCCCTGCTCTGTGTAAGGATTATTATATACATATTCTATATTTATTCTATATTCTTGTTACTTATTTCACATTATATTTTTGTTTTGAAGTTATTTTTCAACATCTTTGTATTAATTCATCAATTCTTCTATGCATGCATCCATCCATCCATCCATCCATCCATCCATCCATTCATTTATTAATAGGATCTCATGTATTAGTTTGTTTGTGGATGGTATTAAATTTGATTTGTACTAAAGATGATCAAGATTTAGTGCTAGGATTACAGGGATGCCAGGAATCGTCATGCCTCTTGGTGCTGGGGATCTAACTCAGTTTATTGTGGATGTGGTCAAGCACTCGGTGAACTGAGCTATATCCCCAAGCCTGGCTAAATTCATCTTATATGTCAATTTTAGATAAATAATTATTCAATTCTTTATGTTTAGTAAATCAATTGCACACCTTATAATAATTTTCTGTTGATTTTCTTTTTGTGTTTTATATATATATATATAACTGGAGTACCCTAGGTAAGAATCATGGTATCATAGTCACCCATTCATTTATAAGTCTCATTTTATCATTTTAATTTTATGTATTTCTGGAAGAACTCTACTCTTTTATTTTATCTTCATTTTAGCACAATTACATAAGTGTCTGTGTGTGCGTGTGTGTGTGTGTGTGGTGTTTGTGTGTAAAATGATCAATTTGTTGATGGTAATAAATTGGATTTATATTAAAGATTATCCATTAATATAGTGTTTTAGTCCTTTTGGTGACAAATAAAGAATGCAATATGTTTTAGAATTTAATATTTAAATAACCTTTCTTTCAATTCATAGATGAATAATTTCTAAACTAAAGTAGTTCCTATATGTAATCAAGCATTTCTTTCTACATTGTCTGCTGCTAGCTTTGAATTTTGTGTTGCTCTCATCAATTTATCTTCAGAATATGAGAACTATTCCAAAGATATTGAAGAGCTGAAGTTCCATCTTGAAGACACAACCCAACAGGTGGAATATCTGGAGAAGGAGAAGAAGAAGCTGGAAGAAGCCAATGCCAAGATCCAGAAAGACATAGACTACATGACTAACCATCGCCCCCTGCTGGAGAAAAAACAGAAGCAGGAGGTAGAGGCTCTGAAAGAACGTTATTATAAAAAGTTTGAGGTGAGTAAATGTGGTATATCTTCTTGCTTATTCCAAAATATTTCAACTCTAAGAACTTAATGTATCTTGTAAAGTTGACCTGTAGTTTATTTCTCCAATAACCTGTTCAATAATAATTTATTGGTATTCATTTAAACAATATCTTCAAGACTTATCTATATACCTATGGTGATTAATAATATTCAATTGACTCATTAAAATTGCACAGGCTCAAAACAACCTTGTGGTTTTTAAACATTAATTTGAACTGAGGGATAAAATAAGTACAACCTATCAGTAATTTAATCATTGATGAAAGTTACAAATGTAAGGATACTGAAAATGATTAAATGACCCCAATCACTGTAGAATCATTCTATGGAAAAATAACGTATTTGCAATTCTCCCACAATTAACAAATTTACCTCATATTAGTAAATAAATAAAGCAAATAAAACAAATCTTTGAATTTTCCTGTGTTCCTCACACGGGCTGTTCTCCTCATTCTTTTATCAAGAAACTAGTATAAATGTCATCTATTCATAGAAAAAAAGAGAAAATATAAATCATGTTTTAAAACAATGTCACATTTTTAAATTATACATTACTATTACACTTTGACTATGTCAACTTCTGCATTTTCTTTTTTAAGGTAATGTTTTACTTTTGAACTTTTATTCTTAGTTTTGGGTATGTGTGTGTGACTGCTAGTCTGTAGGTGTAGCATACGCACTCAGGTTTGTGTGGAGACAAGAAGATGGTGACAGTTCCTTAGAGTTAAAGCAGGTATAAGCCACTGGACGTGGGTACCTAGGACCAAGCCAGGCTTCTCTGCAGGAGCAACAATTGCTCTTTACCACTAATCTATCCTTCTAACCAGCCACATTGTTTTAATGTAATTAAACTACTCTTTATAGATATAAATGTAGCTTATTTTAGTTCTGTATTCCACCATTATATTCATATATAATTTCTATTTAGTGTTCTCTCTCTCCATTGCATCTGAGGGGCTTTCCCCAATATTAATTGATAAAAACTGCACTTTTCGTACACAATCATTTCACATCAATATTTTCCTTTCGATGTGCATATGAAGTTTCCTTGGCTGTATACCTAGTAATTAGTTAAAGTGAATCTGTCCCTCTTGGTTTCTGCAGAGGAAGCTGGGAACTGTGATGAACCTGTACTCTGGCTGAACAGAACCAGGAAAAATAATTCCCCATAACACAGTTGAGGCGCTGCTAGCGAGGGTTACATGTATCACACAGCCAATGTAAGAAAACTTACAGTGACACAGTAGAGGAAAAGTGGTCTTTTGAACAAGAAAACACATCTCCCATTTATAAAATGAACATAACTGACAAAACCCAGAAATGAAAAGTAGAATTATGAGCACTGCAGGGACCCAATGCCTCCTCAGGGAGAAGCAGAAACACGCAAAGCAGCAAGAAAAGAGGCTGACGAGCTTTTCAGAGCGCAGGCTCGGCAGTGCAAGTTTGTGTGCTGCATGTTTAAATCCTTACTACAAGTGTTCAAATCTTGAATAATTTTTATAAACCGTTGTGCCTTGGTTTCTTCATTCACAAAGTGAGGGGATAAGAACCCTTGAGCCATAAGCTTAGTGTGTACCTGAATTAACTAACAGGCATCAGAACAGAAACTACCATAACACTCAGAGTGCCATGGAAATAACAGCCATAGAACAATTCCTAGCTATAGATGTTTACGTCGAAAACGAAAGATCCAGATTAACAGTGTTCATGGGAAGAATTAAACCCCAACTCAGAATGCAAGGGGTGGCAACAGTGAGAATGGGGTAATGTTGGGGCTCAATTGAGGGATGCCCGTTGCTCTCCTTAAGTAGCAGTAAGCCTACAGCCAACTAATCCCTAGCGTCTCACAGCTCAGCCACCACACACCTGTCTCTTCTCAGACATTTGTCCCAGACAGGCAGAGAACAGCCCATACACTTTATTTAGAACTGCTAAAATCACTCTACATTGAGCTCCTAAAACTTAACAAGCTCTACCATGCTGGCGTGCCTGGGTGTGCAGCCGCATGGGGTGGGTGGTAGTCCTGTATTGCAAATGACTCTGAGACTGATGAGTTGTACACTTTGGCATCGTTCTTTTTGTGTTACATGTGTGTTGGCTAAAATAAACCTTCAAAAGCATAAACTATAAAGGGCCTACTTATTTAATTTAAGAAGTGAATACTAACTAAAACATGGTTTAACTTACGAAAAGTTAAAATATGGAGACATTGCCCAAAGATCTGAGGAGAAATTCATAAAAAGAAGCCTACTAAAATATTAATGCATTGTACCTTAAATGGACCCTGGATTTAGTGGCAGTGTAGTTGGATGAGACCCAGACTATGAACAACTAATCACTTCAGTATTATTTTTAAACTCCCAGTCCATAGAAAATGAGGTTGTCTTTAAACAAACTCAAGTTGATATTTTCAATACCAGATCTTGTGAAATTTTTGAAAAAAATTATTAGTGGAATACATATATCTAAAGCTATGATGCAAAATATTTGCCAAATAGTCCATTAGCATAGCAGACAAATAATAAATCATTCCTTGCGTAATTCCTTTTAGGAGGCTAGAAATGGTTTGATATTATGAGATCTAAGTGTGTTACTCAGTTTGTCAACAAAATAAAAGAATATGGTTTTTGTCAAAATATTCCTGAAATATACTTGTTATAATTAAGAGCCAGCATGGAATATATTCTTACAACCTGGTCTTCAACCCCATCAGAGACTTGAGAAGGAATAAAATTAATTACCTGAGTATACAGGGAGTGCAGTTTAGCAGCTTCCCAAATGAGAAGATGATAGAGACAGTTTGCTGCCTGAACAGTCACCCAAAACTCTATAACATTGGAGCATCATCTTCAGCCTTCTGGTCCAGTATATGTGACAGACATATTTGTGAAGCAGGAACCATTGACGACTTGCTTACCCTGTCTTGGGAGAGTTTGACTGTCGACTCTGCCTACATCCAAGCTTGCCCATTTTTAGGCAGAATTCTACTTTCCAACACTGGTTTGAGAGACGGTTTAGAAGTTAAAAGTACTTGCTGCTCTTTTGGATTATCAAGGCTTGGAACTGCCTGAAACTGTAGCTCCAGCACTCCCGGGAGCCTCTTCTGGCCTCTGCAAGTACCACCCAACCCATGGTGTGCAAGTGTCCTGCTTTCTCCTGGAGAGTAATTTGCTAACCAGTACTCATGAAAGCCCTCACCGTCCACCTCAGCACATCTCTTTAGCACTGCACTGGAAAAAAAAATTAAGCTTGTAAAGTTTCTTTGCACATCACTTCATTATGGTGGCGCTTCTGTGTTCCTCAAGTGTGCTCATCAATTTGTGCACAGTGTTTATGTGTCTAGAAATAGGAAGAGCAGTGAGCATTGTGTGACATAATTCAGACAAGAGAGGTGGATATAAAAACGGAAAGGCCCCAGCACTCGGGAGGCAGAGGCAGGCAGATCGCTGTGAGTTCAAGGCCAGCCTGGACTACAAAGCGAGTCTTGGACAGTCAAGGCTACACAGAGAAACCCTGTCTCGAAAAACCAAAAATAAATAAATAAATAAAAATTAAAATGGAAAGGAGAGATGGAGACAGGAAGGAACTGCCGATGGCCTTCATTAATTAATAAAAATAAATGATTTTGGACTATCATGGGAAGAGAGCAATAGTTATTTCTGATTAAAATGGGTACAAGTGATTTCATTTTCTTTGTTATTCCATGTTTTCATATTTTTTGTAATATAATCATATATACACATTAAAAATCAACTTGCTTTTGTGGTTTAAAAGGTGATTATAATTTGAGCATGTAAACTTGTAGCGTTTATGCTTCTGTGGCATTGATGTCAATTAGGGTAAAGTAAACATGGAACACTACACATTTAGACAATTAGTAATGGTAAGAAAATATATGTTAATAGCTTTAAACCTAAATTATGAGTGACATTGAAATTCTTTTCAATAATCATTTACATATATATGGGCAAAAAATGTTGTTAATTTCTAGGTAATGGAACAATTTCGAGAAGTGCATGAAGAGCTTAAGGACTCTGTGGAGCAGTGTGAATGTACAAAATCAAAGCTTAAGCTTATGAAAGAAGAGGATGAAAAAGACATTTTCCAAGAGCAAATAAATATAGAGCTCTATAAGTAAGAATTCACCCTAAATACTATGTGTAGTATCTAGGAAGAAAATGTTAACCAAACTATAATAAATATCACCGCTCAAAAGCTTTCAAAAAGCACAGAATTTAAATTGCTTATGCCTATATTATTACCTAGTTTGTGCTGATTGAAATTTGAATATTTAATGCATTAATCTATGTATCCACAAGTAGTATATTTTTATTTTAAAATTTCATGTATACCATCAAATTTCATGAAAATAAGCTGTAACAACAATGACATCAATATGCAAAAGTGACTGCCTTGTTATTAATGAGATCACACCTTATGAATCAATGCAGTGATTATGAGCATAGATGTTAATATTTTAACTTATATTTAATTTCTTACTAAGAGAACAATATTTTAAATGCACAGATTATCTCTTGATTCTTAACAATTGAGATGTTTTTCTTATTTCCTTAATTTCTAAGGTAAATATGTCTTCTGCTGCCTTCCTGTATTTCTCAGAACTTCTATTTCTGTGGTAAAACACCAATGGTAAAAGCAATTTGGGGGAGAAAAGGTTTATTTCATCTTACAGCTTATATTCCATCACCAAGAAAGTCAGGGCAGGAACTTGGAGGCAGAAGCTGGTGCAGAGGCCACAGAAGTGTACATTTTACTTGCTTGTTCAGCCTGCTTTCTTATAGAACTCAGGACCACCGGTCCAAGAGTGGCATTGCCCACAGAAAATTGAGCCTCATATACCAGTCATCGGTCCCCGCCATTCCCCCACCCCAAAAAAGAAACAAACATTTTCCCACAAATGATTCTGGTGGGGACACTGTCTCAACTGAAGTTCTGTCTTCCAGAATGATCCATCTCTATTGTTTTTAAAGTACATGTATTATCTGTAGGCCCGCCTAGCAATCAATCAAGACACAGACACCTGTTATATTTTAAAATAGTCTTAGTTAACCTGGGCAGGGCAAATATCAATCCTCTAAACTACTTTTTATAGTAGGGCCTTAGGCATGGGATCCCTGTCCCAATCGCATGCCATCTGTTCCCAATAACCTTTATCAAGGTAGTTCCCATCCATAATCCCAAATACTTGTTAATGTTCTTCATCTGGGCTGGATTCTCCATCCTCGCCCACCATGTGTTTCTCCTCCATCTAACCCATGGTAGCCTTCCTTTCTTCCTTTCAGATCTCTCTCCTTTCTCCTCATGGTGGTCTTTTTTCCCCCAGAATTCTTTTATCTTTTTAGCCCCACCTATTTCTTTTGCCCTGCCCAGTTGAGATGGCTTTTCTATTAAACAAAAGGTGGGTCAGAGACAACAAACAATAATTAACATTAAAATACATCAGACCATCCCCCAACATATATCTGTCAGGTTGACATATAATTAAGCAGCACACTTCCTAGTTTCTTTTATTGACTTAAAATTCCTTTTGGCTTAAGGTAACATCAAAGAGTTTTCTTTATTTAAATTGATTCATGATTTAGCAGGACCAATTAACCTCATGTTAAAATCACTATGAAGCTAGAATCAAATGAATATATGCAAATAAGTACAATCAGTGCAAATCTTATCAACTAGATAACATCTGTTTGCTAAGATTTGTATATTTTCTCACATCCACTATCACTGTACTTAATTCGGAACTGAAGTAGTGGGTCAGCAGTTAAGATCACCGGCTGCTCTTGAAGAGGATGAAGGCTCAATTCCCAGCACCTAGGTGGTGCTTCACAACTATCTGTGACTACAGATGCTCTCTTTTGGCCTGCATATGCACCAGGCATGTACATCTTCCTCTATGTTAATCTTATATATAACTGGAAAAATATTCATTCTCTGCTTATTGAGTAAATTTCTATGCTTACATATCATAGACACTAGACACTGAGTTTTATACAGCAAAAGTGCTATTTAGATGCTTGTTCAAAATTCATAATCTCATGCTCAGCCCTGACCTACTAAATATGAAGCTGTACTTTGAAAAGATCCCAAGACATTGTTAAAGCAATTAAAATGTTTTAATTGCCTTTTGCTACCTCTTCAGTTAAATATTGGTAAGAGACCATAAAATTCCATCATATGGCATTGGGGCTGTGGAAATGGCTCAGTAGGTAAGAGAGCTGCTTCTTCTAAAATGAGAATCTTTATTTGAATCTCCCAAATCTATGTGAAAGGGTGTGTTTATAACATAATCATTGAGAAGGCAGACAAACCAATCCAAACTCAAGGGAGCTTCCTGTTCAGCAAGGTTCTGTTTCAAGGCAATAAGGCTGAGAATGACAGAGAAAGATTCCCTGCTCCAGCCTCCACATAGGTGTATGCTTTTACGTACATATGCTTACATGTATCAGCACACATGACTCACACACACACAAAACGCACCCTAGC
This sequence comes from Acomys percivali, assembly GCA_907169655.1. Lineage (NCBI taxonomy): Eukaryota > Metazoa > Chordata > Mammalia > Rodentia > Muridae > Acomys > Acomys percivali. The sequence continues at coordinate 61,858,266 of OU015744.1, forward strand.
CACAGAGAAGTCACACGATGCTATCACGTGAGGCAGCATATTTTGGTACTCCATTATAGCTTTAGTTCATATGTTTGATGATATGTTCTCATCTGCCACAAGTTTAGAGTGATTATGATGTTCTGAGATGTTGATTAGCCTCTTGTCACTGTGAATTCTTCTTTTCTTGTTGCTGAAATTCTTTTTTAAGCTTATTTATAAATGTAGTTTTCCTAGTTTTTACTTTTACTAGTATATGGAAAATAATTTCAAGTTCCAATGTGTTGGATTATTTATGTTTTATAGTCACTAATAAACATCACACTGACAGAAATATTTATTCTTTTTATTAAGCATGATTTACTCACAGAATACACTTACAGATCACTAATATGCTCCTTGAACATAAACTGTTTAATTCATTTTGCTTATTGGACTTTCTTTCATGTTGTTACTTTTCATCATTTCATTCTCTCTTCTTCTCTTTGAGTGATTACAATTCTGTTTTATTGCTTTGTAAGATGCATTAATTATCAACTTCAAACTTACATTGTCAAATTCAAAGCACACTGGATGCTGTTAATACATTGGGTAATAGAAAAATAGTTAAAAGACTTCTTTATTTATCCCTTTCCTCTGAATTAAACATTTGTTAATTGTAGAATGTTTTATGACCTATGAGAACTCTTTTTTATTTTTTATAGGAGGGATTTTAAAGATAAATTTACTGTCATGATAACTACTTCTTCCCCCTCTGTGTCTTGGCCTTTTACATCTTGAATCCTCCTTGACTGATAGATCTCTTAGAATAACAGCTTCAGTGGGGTTACCTTGCCAAGTTGAGGTTGATTATGAAAGAAGAGAGAGTTTTGTATAAATAAGACATCAGGGTTGGAGAGATGCAAAGTTTAAAAGAGTCCTTCCTGAGGGGACCCTGGCTCAATTCCCAGCAACCACATGTAATTTCAATCCTGAGGAATATGATGCCGTTTTCTGGCTCCTGTGGGCAGCAGGCATGCAAGTGTTACTCATATATGAATGTATAAAATATTCATATGCACAAAATAAGGCTTATAGAATAACCTAAATAAATTAAGCATTGTACAATCTCTGAATTTTAATTTTCAATTAAGAAGGAAGTTCATCATGTGACTTCTCTACTGTCCTCTTAAAAGATCACCTATGCTCTTGAGACCTTAAAGACTTATTTATGTATGCGTCTATGTGTGATTGTGTGTGTGCCACAGATGTTCAAGTGCCCAAGGAGCTCAAGGAGGGCAATGGTTTCTGGAGATGTAGTTTCAGGAAGCTGTGGACCACGCACATAGTTCCTAGGAGATGAAATCATGTCCCCAGGAAAAGCAGAAAATTATCTTAACCACTAGCCCTCTCTCCAGGCCTCTTTTCTATGAGGCTTTATTTATTTTGTTTTTATAATACTCCAGATATAAACTAGCTACCCAATGAAATAAATAAATAAAATGAAAATTAATGTCATCGAGTTGGGCTTTGCCACCCACTGTCCTCATGGTTATTCTTTAGGTATTAAGTGCTGAGGTTTTGGTGATATCATTTATACAAATTTCACACTATTCTTCACTCTTTCAAGTCTCTCACTAGCAATCTTTCCTGTGCCTGGGCTTGTGTGTGGATTTGTGAGCAGAAATATGTTCAAAGGTACACCAACATAACATTCCTTAATAAATACGATATAGTCATGTTTTCTGCTTTAGTTACGCCGTTATACAATGCTTTCCCCCACGTTTGCTTTCGTTGGTTTTCTTCATAAGTAATTACAGACCGACAGAAGCCTATGGAGTTCTCAATTCCCTTGTCCAGGGTTCTCCCAGTGGTGGAGATCTTAGATGTTAGAACTATTATGATAAAAGAATAGGAAACAGGCCTTGTCCATTTTTCTCCATGTTTTTAAATGGAGTCATTAGTATGTATGTATGTGACTGTATGTGTCATTATATGTAACTTTCTCTTTTGTGTACATTTAATAATTACTGCATCAATCCAAATACAGAAATTTTACCCCTTATGCTGCCTCCATGTCTGTGCCCCTAACTCTTTCTCTGATCTCCATCTTTAATGCTTCATTGTTTAGTCATGTTATATAAAAGCATCATCGAGCAAGCAATGTTTGGATTATTTCTTATGCCATTAAGAATAATCCAGCTTGTGGGAAAAATTTCAAGAAGGCCTTGAAATTTATTAGTAAGTGGGATTTCATAGCTTGCTTGTGCTGGGTTTGTTTAGTGGGATTTCATAGTGTGCGTGTGCTGGGTTTGTTTAGTGGGATTTCATAGCGTGGGTGTGCTGGGTTTGTTTAACCAAGCGTACTGTTGGGGACATTTGGTTAGTTTTTTGTTTCTTGTAAGTCTGAACAAAACTACTTTAGAAATTCATGTATAAGGTTTTGTGTGAGTGTTAAATTTTAATTTCTCTGACATGCCTGTCTCTGAATATGGTTGCCTGACTGTGTGCTAAGTATGTATTAGTTGAAAAAAACCACAGCCAGCTCCAGAGTATGGAGAGACCATTTGACATACACACCAAGAAAAAGAATCACTTTTTAAAAGAAAAATGTTCAGCTCTTCTAGCATGCTTGTAGCATTAATGTATGAGTTCACATTTCTTTTTCACATTCTGTGCTTACATGATATTGAATTCTTTCTTTTACAAAGTACCTGGCCAAGTGATTTTTCCTGGCAGGTGTAAGTAATTCTTTCTTTATAGAGAATACAAGTTTATATTTTTAAAATAGATATGCAAATTGCAACTATCTTATGATTTTTAAAGGTTTGTCTTTTAGTATCATTATGGGGGTATTCTGTAGTGGAAAAGCTTTAAATTATTTTAGAATTTAGTTTGCAAATTCCTTTTTTATAGGCTTAGTGACATGGGACCCTTTTGTTCTAATGGTCAATTTACAGAGTGTTTTCTTCTGAAACACTGTATGTAGTTTTACATGTTATACTTACAATCATGAAGGCAACGATGCTTGAGATTTAAATGGAGTTAGCTTCCTTTCTCTTCCTTGAGCATCCATGTGACCTGGCACCCCGCTTCACACTGTTCTGAATAAAGTACATGTGAATCATTTTCAAGAATGAAGTCATAGTTTCAAAGTTCTGCCTGTACGTAATGGGCTCCTTTTCACTGCTCTCCATGTCAGATACCCTGCTGGTACTACCCTTCTTCGATCAATATGCTTCTGTGACAGTTCTTAACAAGAAGGTGAGAGAGAATGAATGGCTCTCACTAGTTTGTTTTCATGACTCTTCTTGCTTAGTAAATGTAAAAAATGGTGATATTAGAATGCCCAGTAGCTTTCTATCACTTTATTACCAGGCTCCTCCCACAAGACAATCCAAAGCAATCCTACCAAACAGTCAAACAGTGCACATATACCTTTTCTCTCTATTCTTTTCCATGTGACACAAACAAAAGTTTGCTTTTGTTCTCACTCATTACTTAAAATCTGAGCTTTTTAGGAATTTGGAACAGCTGTGTGGTAGGAGAATTTTTAGAACAAACGTCATTGACTCCTAATAAGTTAGAGGCTGGTTTAAATATAATTTTCTTTTCAATGTGGATAAAGTCAGCTTTGCTTTCATCTTAGGAAAGAGCTGGATGAGCTTAGTAGTCTGGAGATTCAGTACTCAAACTCGATCGAGTCCGCGAGCTTCGACATCGAGGAGGATGAAGAAACAGTGAGTGAGGCGATGAGAGAAACAGAGAACACAACAAATGAAATATCAACTTTAATGAAAGCAGTGAGTTTTTCATATTTTAAATTTCTTAGGAAATGGTTTTGAGCTATAAGTAGGGTTATTTTCTCTATCAATGATTGAATAGCAGCCAATTTCCTGCCTGTATTAGTTTCCCATTTGGGAATAGCAAAACAATTTGACAGCTCAACAGAATGCTTATTTCACCAATAATTTAAATTTCACCAGTGATTTGTATTAGTTTATTATATAAACTCATGTGTTTCTTAGGGATGTTTTTATACAAGTATGTGATGTACGTTGGCCACAATCACCTTCAGCAACCCTCTCCTGCCCTCCTTCTCCCTCCCATAAATCTTTTTCCTAAATAATACGGAGTCTATTTTCCTATAGGTATATATGCATGTATATGTGTGTTTGTATATGTATGTACATGAATATAGGCCTTGGATAGGTACATATGACATTGAGAATCCACACATGATTGAGAACATGACATTTGTTTTTATGTACTTGACCTGCTTTACTTTACATAATCATGTCCAGTACCATCAAGTTTCTGGAAAATGGCATGATTTTTTTGTTCTTAACTATGCACAAGTAAAATTCATTATATCTATATCATCTATATCTATGTCATCTATATCTATATCTGTTCTATAACTTTCTATCTACATATTTGTAATTCCAGTTTCTTGATGCATTCACCTGCTGACTCATTTCAAATTTGGCTATTGTAAATACTGCCAAAATAAAAGTGGTTACATAGGCTTGTTTGTGTATGTTAACTTATAGCTCTTTGTGTCTGGGCACATATGTGGTATACTGGGATTGTACAACAGTTCTATTGTTTTTTCTTGAGGGATCTCCACAGTGATTTCTGGAATGGCTGCTGGAGGTTTACAAAGATTCATACCCTATAGTTGAGATAAGTTCTTTCCTTCCCAACTTTCTTTTGGGTTATGGTGTTTTATCACAGCAATGAAAACTAACTGAGACAGAGATTGGTCTCAGGCCATGGAGAACTGCTGCCACAGATCATGTAGTTTGGGAAGATTATAGAAGGAGTTTAGAACGCTATGCCTGAGAAGCCATTGTATATCCAAAGCTTTGTAAACTACCCTGGGGACTTGCAGAATAAGTCTGAGAGGGAAACAGATGACAGAGGTCTGACTTGTGAAGTGTTGACATGGCTATCACACAATTAATTGAGAGCCTATTAAATTACTTTTTAACAAGCTCCCAGCATGAGAAGTGAGAGGTCATGCCACTCTATTCTTAACCCTGTGAGCTAATTTTGGCTTCTTCCCAGTGTACATTCCAGAGACACTTGCACCGTCTAGCTTTCTCTATTTCAGATCCTCTCTCCTGATGTCACCTGGATCTCTCCTATGGCTGAATCCCCTATTTCCTCCTCTAACTCCTCCTCCTCTGACTGGCAGGAAGTGCAGCCCTATTCTCTCCCCTGTTCAGCAATTGACTGTAAACTGCTTTATTGGCAAATCAGGGGACAACTGGGAAAACAAGAGAATCTCAGAACAAGGATTACAACCATAAATTGGGGGGATACAGAAATTAGCATTTGAATTACACAATAACCTTAGGTCTGTAGAAGGAAGCAATGACCCTACTGGGACCATTTGTGTGATTTTTTTGTTAACTTATTTATTTGTTCATTTTACATCCTAATCACAACCCTTCTCCCTCCTTTCCTACCAGTCCCATCTTACCACCCACTCCCCTCAACCCCGGGGACTAACCCACCCTGGCACATCACGTCGCATCAGGACTAATTGACTCCTCTTTCACTGAGACTAGACAAGGCAGTCCTGGTAGGGAAATAGGATTCAGAGGGAGGAAATGGTCCGAGTCAGAGACAGGCCCCACTCCAGTTGTTAGGGCACCCACTTGAGGACCAAGCAGTCCATCAACTTCATATATGTAGGGGATCTAGGACCCGCCTATGCATTCTCTTTGGTTGTTGGTCTCTATAAGCCCCCATGGGCCCTGGTTAGTAGGCTATGTGTGTCTTCTTGTGGTGTCTTTGACCCCTCCAGATCCCTCAACAATTTCCCTAACTCTTTCACAAGTCTCCCTGGGTTTTGTCTAATGTTCGAGTTTCTGCACCTGTTTTTCTTATCTCCTGGATGAAGCCTCTCAGATGAAAGTTATGCTAGGTTCCTGTCTGCAAGGATAGCAGAGTACCAATAATAGTATCAGGGGTTTGGTCTCTCCCATCAGGTGGGTCTCAAGTTGGGCTAGTCATTGGATGGTCATTCCCTCAATCTTTGCTCCGTCTTTTATCACTGTACATCTTGTAGGCAGGACAACTTGCGGTTGAGGGTTTTGTGGATGGGTTGGCATCCCCATCCTCTCACTGGAAGTCCTGCCTGTATACAAGATATGACCACTTCAGAATCCATATTTCCCTCTACTTAGAGTCTCAGGTAGGGTCATTCCCATATCTTCTGAGGATCCCCATCCGAGGTCTCCAGCTTGTCCCAGAGATGCCTCAATACCAATTTACTTTCTCTCTTAGAGCTCTCTCATCGCCATACACACTCTCCCCACACCTGATTCCCTCACCTGTTCCACTCTCCACCCACTCTCTAACTCAGTCCTCTCTCCCTCCAATTCTGATGTCTCTGACATCTATTTTATTTCCTTTTATTAACAAGATTCAAGCATCCTTCCTTGAATCCTCCTTGTTACTTAGTTTCTTTGGGTGTGTGGACTGTAGCATGGTTATCCTGTACTAAATGGCTAATCTCCACTTATGAGTGAGTACATACCATCTGTTTCCTTCTGGGTCTAGGTTATCACATTCAAGATGATCTTTTCTACTCCATTGATTTGCTTGTAAATTTCATGATGTCCTTGTTTTTAATGCCTGGGTAGTATTCCATGGTGTAAATGTACCACAGTTTCTTTATCCATTCTTCGGGTGAGAGAGTTGTTTCCAGTTACTATTTATTACAAATACAGTTGCTATGAATATAGCTGAGCAAATGTCCTTGTAGTTTAGTGAAGTTATATTTTGGGTATAGACCCAGGAGTGGTATAACTGGATCTCGAGGTATAACTATTCCCAACTATCTGAGGAAAGCATCACATTGATTTCCAAAGTTGTTGTACAAGTTTGCACTCCCACAAGCAATGGAGGAGTGTGCCCTTTACAACACATCCTCACCAGCATGTGAGGTCACCTGATATTTTTTTATCATAGCCATCTGACTGGTATAAGATGTAATCTCAGAGTTGTTCTGATTTACATTTCCCTGGTGACTAAGGACATTAAGCATTTATTTAAGTGCTTCTTGGCCATTAGAGATTCCTCTGTTGAGAATTCTCAGTTTAGCTCTCTGCCCCAAAGAGGTGCTAATACCAAGACTCTCAAACTATTCCACAAAATAGATACCAGAGGAACATTGTTAAACTCATTCTATGAAGCCACAGTCACCCTGATACCTAAATCACACAAAGAGTCAACACAGAAAGAGAATTCCAGACCAATTTCCCTTGTGAACATTGATGCAACAATATCCAATAAAATACTCTCAAACTTATTCAAACACTCATCAATTACACCATCCACCACAATCAAGTAGGCTTCATCCCAGTGATGTGGGGATGGTACAACATATGAAAATCCATCAATGTAATCCAACGTATAAACAAACTGAAAGAAAAAAAATCATATAATCATCTCATTAGATGTAGAAAAAGCCTTTGACAAAATCCAACAGCACTTCCTGATAAGAAGTCTTGTGCCTCTCCCCAAGACCAGCTCTGGGAACCAGTGAAGAGGAGAGAAGAGAGGTGGATCCACAGTAGGGAGAGTTGAGCAGGCGGTGAACAGCTGGTTAAGGGAAAACAACCATTGGTTAAAGAACTAACTAGAGAAACAAGTTGTTGAGTAGAAATTGAGGAGCGGAGTAAAAAGAAATACTCGGAGACTCAGGCATATGTGGTAGAAGCTGAAGATCTTAAAGCCCAGGAGAACTTTCTCTCTGGTTCTCTATCTGTCTCTGCCTAGCTTACCTTTCTCATTGTTGCCCATCTTTCTATCTCTCTCCTCACTTGCTGTTACTCATCTCACTCTAGCTTAGTCTCTCATGTCTGATACTTGCTTTTCTCATTCTCCTTGGGCCAACCTCAGTATTTTATTGAAATGAAGTTCAATTTTTTTCATTACAAATTATGCCATGAATTTTTTTTCACTTTCACAATCACTATGGCAATCGAAAATCAACAGAGTAATTAGGAAATACAAAAAGTTCTGTAACCTACAACAAAGCATACAAAAAATCAATTTCCAAACAATGGTCAGTATAACCTGATTATTACTTTTGGGCAGGTTGAGACAAGGTTTCCCTGTGTACCCTTGCCTTTCCTGGACTCACTTTGTAGATCAGGTTGCCCTTGAACTCAGGTTGCCCTTGAACTCACAGAGATCTGCCTGCCTCTGCCTCCCGAGTGCTGGGATTGAAGGCACGCACCACCATGTAAACAAGACTCAGGAAAGTTTAATCATCAATTTCCCTGGGCTAAAGCCATTGTGTTTACAGGACTGTCATAGCAACATAGCTTGAGCTAAATGCTCTCTAATAAAGAAAAAACTTGACTTACTCCCAGTCCTAAGCAAACAGGTGTGCTATCCAAGCCTACGCTAACTGCCAAGGGGTCCTCTATTGTAAAATACCTGTAAAGCATGACGTTCCATGCCCACCTAATATGGCTTTCAAAGAAGATTATAAGGAAACATTTCTACAGGTAACAATATCTAGCCAGGTACTGTTATGTCTAGGTCTTACCTTTCTTATATGAAGTTTTTGCTTGGGTGCTCACAAGCCTTTGGCCAGACACCCTCTTTCAACATTCTCTGTGGGAAAAAAGCTTTTCCTTCTAAGATTTTCCATAGGGCTGGGAAATAAAGGAAAAAAAACAGTTTTAGGAGAAATAACAGATTTCTAAACAACATTACACCTGGAATGTACATAATATTTGGGGACAGTGGTGATCAGTGGGAGATCTTTGGGACTTTGTCAAGCAAAACCTCAACAGCTGCTCTGGATTTCTAGTGATCATGCTGGACATTCAGGGGGTCTCTGGAACTTTATCAAGCAAAGCCTCTACAATTTATCCTCATGTATGTGACAGTCTTGGAGATATCAGGGATACAAGGCCCATACTTAAACATTATAAAGCAATATACAGCAAGCTGATAGCCAATATCAAATTAAATGGAGAGAAACTTAATGCAATTGCACTACAATCAGGCACAAGACAAGGTGACCCACTCTCCCCATATATCTCCAATACAGTACTTGAAGTTCTAGCCAGAGCAGTGAGACAACTAAGGGAGATCAATTGGAAAGGAAGAAGTCAAAGTCTCCCTGTTCGCAGACGATATGATAGTGTACACAAGTGACCCCCAAAATGCTACCAGGGAACTCCTTCAACTGATAAACACCTCAGAAAAGTGGCTGTATACAAAATTAACCATTTGTGTGATATTTTGGGTTAAACATTTATGGCTCTGATCAGCTGGAGCTGAAAAATGGGTTATCATTAATAGGAGACCAACACCTCCATAATAAAACCTTTGCTTTGCTCGGAAAATAGGTGCTAGTTATCTGGGACTGAAGAATCCAGTGTGACTAAGATTCTGGGAAACGCTTCCCAGGTGAGCTCTTGGAGACTAAGGTCTGAGGAGGCCAATGTAGCACCTCATGCTGACAACCGACTTGGTAATGCATAAGAGTCTTCTAAGTGGTGCTTGTTTTGAAGGCATGAAAGCATCAGAGAGAGAAACTGAGACTTGGCACTGTGCAACAAGAATAGGCTCCCTGAAGAGATATTAGAAGACATTAGAAATTTTAGAAAAGCCTCAATGCTTATAGAAATCTCAGGATTGAAGTGGTCATAGAGAGAAGTTTAGGTTTGGTATCATGTGACAGTGTCAGAGTCTCTAAAAGAGCGCAGGAGAGACAATTGTTTATGGTGAGGTCAGTGGCAGAAGGCCCAGAATTTTGGAGATGCCAGGACAGTATGGCAACTACCAAAGACACCATTATCCATGGGATGGAACAGGCCTGAGCCTCGGTATATGCTGTGGATCTTAGAAGGTCCACTGTGAGTCCCAGAAGGCTGACCCAGACAATTGGAACTGTTGGATGCTTACGTTTGTTTGTTTTGTGCTTTGGTTTGAGTGTGATGGTGTCCTGGTTTTGTTTGTCTGTGTGTTTGTTTCTTTATTTCCTTCCTCCTTCCTTCCTTCCTTCCTTCCTTCCTTCCTTCCTTCCTCCCTCCCTCCCTCTCTTCCTTCCTTCCTTCCTTCCTTCCTTCCTCCCTTCCTGCCTTTCTTCCTTCCTTCCTTCCTTCTTTTTTTTTTTTTAAGCAGGAGCCCACAGTCAAAAGACCTTGAACTTTTAAACAATCTTTTGAGTTTTAGAGATTGTAGATATTTTGAGATACTTCAGATGTGTTAGAGAGGTTTGTACTTTAAAAGAGCTTGAGGGTTTTAAAGACATGGATCTTTTAAAAACTGTGGGACTTGTTTTCTAGTCAAATATTGATGTTGGCACGCCAACTTAGAAACAAGTGGAAAAGGAAATGTCCTAGTTGACTAGTGATGCGCCTGCATGGTACGTTGGCAAGGGATCAGTAGAGCTGGCTAGTTTTGTCTACATGACACAAGCTAGACTTGCTTTGGAAGACAGGGCCTCAGCTGAGAAGATACTCCTGTCAGACAACCTGTTGTTGAGTCTGCAGTACCTTCTCTTTATGGACGACTGATGTGTGAAAACCAGCTTACTGTGGACTGTGCTCATGGTCCTGTGTGCTATAGGAAAGAAGGCTGAGCAAGCAATGAAGAGAAAGCCAGTAGGTAGCATTCCACTGTGGATTTTGCTTCAGTTCCTGCCTGTAGGTTCCTGGTGAGCTATTGTCCTGACTTCCTCAGTAATGGACTGTGAAAGTTTTAAGATGAAGTAAATCCTTTCCTCACCAAATTGGTTTTGGTAATGGTGTTATCACAGCATTGGAAACTCCTACTAAGACTGCATGGATGTAACATTCCAAAATGTATAATTCCTTTCAAGATATGAGCACAGGCACAAGGGAAATAGAGCAGTCACATAATGGCACATCATTATTCAAATAGATATAACTTTTTATAATTTGCTGATGATAGTTCAATTTGTCATGTGTAAAATGATCATCATTGACAAGATATTTTCAAAAGAGGGGAAAATTATTTGCAAAGCCTATAATCTTTATTTTATACATCATCTTTAAACTGGCAACCCTACGCCTCCTTAATTTGTTGTAATAACACAATATTATTCATGACAAGGAATCATGAAACCATTTAAAGATTCCTAGTAGTTTCTAATTATAGAAATTGTTTGGACTAGCACATGTTCTGGGGAAGATGAGAGCATGATGAAATGTAAATATATTAATTTTTCTACATTTCTCTCATTATAAAACCCTTAAGACACATTTTCGGGAGCACACACCAAGCACTCAGTTAAAAGCAGTGATGTGCATTATCATCGAGCCTTGTGTTTGGTATGCAACTGAAACTTCCAGTTCAAGAGAAAAATTAGATTTGTGCTGCCTAATTGAACATACAGGTTCATAGAGAATTTATATTCAGATTTCAAGGCATACTTTGCTCCCAATTGAGTCTTTACCTCATTGACATAGGCTTTTCTCCAAACTGTTTCATTCTTAATCCTTAATCTATGCAGGGACATCATCTCCATTTCTTTTCTACAAATAATAGCTATAGTAAATCAAATACCATTGACTAGTTAATAAGTTTCAAGTATTCTGATCAATTATTTTTAAATGTGAAAACTGGGATTTCTGTGCATTCCTTGTTTTATAAGTAATCATACATTTTCGTACATGTTTCACACATGTTCATACACAGTTTCATACATGTATATAATGCACTTTTAGTCTTCACTGGATTTACATATTTTCCACCTCAGCCTCCTCTCTGAGCTCCAATTCCTCCATGTTACTTGACTCTGCCTCAGGATCACAACTCATTTCTTAAATAACATATATCTTTGTATTATTATTATTATTATTATTATTACTATTATTATTATTATATGCACATACAATATATATTACTTAAGGCAGAATAAATCTTGTCCATGAGCACACACACACCCATATACCCCCAATCCCCACACAAACATACACACACATACAATTTTTATATATGCATATATATATATGCACACTCAGGTATATATGAATGAAGCTTGCTAATATATAAATTGGTGTTGCTCCTGTGTGCATTCATTAAAGCTGACTACTTAGGACTGGACAATCTACTAGGGATGTTATCCATCAGGAAGACTGATTCTGCTATTTTCTGCAAGCTGTAGTTCTTTATCTAAGGTTAGTATTATTTCATCATCCATGTTCGAATGTCAACTGGTTTTATTAAGATGGTCATGCTTAGGTGATTAATTTTTTTGGCATTTCATGGGAGGAACTTCACTCTTGAATACGGAAGACCTACCCTGGTACTGTGTGAGAGCCATTGAGCTTCACGTTTTGGGAACCCCAAGATCAGTTGTACATGTCTGTAAGGAACTCCATCTTCTTCCCCAAAGAAGCATCAATGTGATGCGTCTTTTGGCTTCATACTCCAAAACCTTTTCCTATCCTTTTCATGCCTCTACTGGACCTCTTCTTCCTGAAAAACCCCCCTTTTACTTCCACCCTCTTTCTGGAAGAACCACTAAAAATTATTTACTTTTGTCATTCAGTGCAGATAAAGAAAAAAATTTATTTGGTAAGCAAACCACATTTTAAAAACTTTTCTATACTGTTCTTTATAAACAAATAGTTACTTTTGTAAGTTATTGTCATATTTTATATGGTATGTTAGGTTTTTCTACTCATCTACGCCTTTTTTATTTCATATTTTACCTCAAAATATTTCAGATGAAACCATTTACTTATAAAATCATGAACGAGATAGTAAATTTAACTATCAATTTACTGTTTGGGGGACCTATCTAGATAGATGGGGAGAGCTCCTTGTAGACAAAGTTATCATGTGGCACAGCCAAATGACAAATTTATATTTGGATGATGATGTCACTCTACCATACAATATCTAGTGTGCAAATGAACCATCATGAAAGAAAGAAGTATATGTTGCTATTTCTGTTATTGTAGGGTTTCTCTGTCTTTTCTCATGTGCACCACATATATAAAATATTAAATGGCATCTATAAATTGCCTCTCATTTTCTGTACTTAATGTTTGCCCTCATGTCAACCTCAAAGGTATATCCGATATCACACTTATGGTTTTAGAAAATGCAAAGCTGTTTACTACTAATAAATGTGGACTTCTGAAAATCTGTTCTGGGCATCTGTGAAGGTGATATTATAGAGTTTCCCACTTGACCAATGAAAATTTTTGTTGTATTAATATTAAACTGCTTTAAATTCTACCCTGTTATGGTTTATTATTATTATAATTTATTGCTGGGCTTGACTTGCAAGTATTTCACCTAAGATTTTACATTCATATTCATAAGTGAGTCTATTCTGCATTGTTTATAATTTGTGCCATATTTGATAGGTTTTCTTATGGGCTATGCTAGCTTTATAAACTGAACTTTGATACTTTATTTTTTCTGATTACATACAGAATTAATATATTTAAATAATTTCCTTAGAAATATGGTAAAACATTCTGGTGGAAATATAGCTGCTTTTTCTGGGTTCTTTTTTATTGTTTGAATTATATTTATTATAGGTATAATTATATATATAGGTATAGCATATGGGTAAAATTATTTTATAATTTTTAGCTGACTACAAAATAATATAAAGGATTAAAAATTTCAGATGTACTTATACTCTATAGTACTAAAAAACAAGGACATCTTCAAATTTGAAAGCAAATGGACAGAACTGGAAAAGATCATCCTGAGTGAGGTAACGCAGACCCAGAAAGACACACATAGTATATACTCATTTATAAGTGGATATTAGCCAAATAATACAGGACAGCCACACTACACTACATAGACCTAAAGAGACTAATCTTTTAATAAAAGGGACCCATTTATCTCCTATCATGTGGGCCACAGGGATTAGACTCAGACCATCATGATTGGCAGCAAGTGCCTTCACCCACTGAGCTGCTTCTGAGGCCAAACTTAACTCACTGTAGTTGAACATTCAGCTACTCAGCCTTTCCACAGCTTGCAGTGTTTGCTCTTTAACTTCAGTTTATGGTGGTTTAATCCTGACAGCTTTTCCAGCCCAGACATTTAAAATATGCCTTGTAACCATGCTCATGCATCGTGTATGTTGCTAGACCAACAATGTGTATGCTTAGCTTTAATAGACAATGTCAGAAAGTTCTCCTAAATATTTGCATATCTTTTTACTCCTATCATCATTCTTAAGAAACCCAGCTTCCAATTAACACCATCTGTTATGTTTTTATTTATTTTTAATTATAATTCTTTTGAAGGAGTTATCCCATTATGATTTTAAATTTGCATTTTTCCTGATGACTAATGGGGTTGAGCATTTTAAACATGCTTCATTTAGAAAATTTCTGTTTCAGAAGCTATTAACAGAGAGGCAGATTTCACTTCCAGGTGGAAACTCCGTATTATCTACATCTTTTTTGTCAGTCTGCTTTTGACTTGAGTAACATGGATGTATGTTAACTTTCCATGTTACTGTAAATACATGATAAGGCACAGACACATACATACACACACATTCACATATACACAAAATCAAAGAGCAAAACAATTCTATGCCTCTCTGTCTCTCTGTCTCATTCTCCCTCCCTCTCTCTCTCTCTCTCTCTCTCTCTCCCTCTCTCTCTCACACACACACACACACACACACACACACACACACATTCACATATACATATAATCAAGAGCAAAATAATTCTCTGCCTGTCTCTGTCTCTCTCTGTCTCTGTGTGTGTGTCTCTCTTTCTGTCATTTTCTCTATTTCAGGTACAACACACACACACACACACACACACACACACACCACACACACACACACACACACGAGGGGGCACATGCCAGTTATGTCCTGTGAAAACACATAGTAAATTTACCCTTTAACTTGAAATGGCATTGTGGTTATACAAGAAGGATGGGGTGTATAAGTCTAATGTAGACTCTTTAATAGAAAACACATACAGTAGTCCCATCTCATGACATCAATTAGGGTACATTATGGGGAAAAGAAAATTTTCTGTTTAGACCAAAGGGGTTTTACACATTCAAGATGTCCACAAATGCTATATCTATACTTGCTGGAATGTTCTTTTGGATGGACCAACGTAGAGGTTACAGTTGCTGAGAATGTATGTAGACCAGGGATTTGAAGAATGTTTTCTCTGAGCCCATTCTTTGCAGTGCCACTTATTCCATGGGCTGTCAACACTAACAATTGGCAATGAACACAAAAAACCACCCACAAAATAATTATGTCTCCATAACCTCCTTTTCCAAGTAGGTAGACAGCAGCATACTCAGAAGTAGTGTAGCTAGGCACAGTGACAAGCACCTGTAAACCCAGCACTCAGGGATGATAGCAGGAGAATCAGAAGTTCCCACACCAGAATACCCTGTGTGAAACAAAACACCAGAAAATAAACAAGACAAAAAAAAAATTAAGTCCCAAAGAATCCAAACTCAGAAAGGTGCCTGACTCCTGTGTTAGGCGTGTTGTAAAATACAGCCTCGTCTCTGAATGATCCTGCCACCCTGCATAACCAGCTGGAACTGGAAATGGTGTCATTTGCCAGCCTTTTTTTCTGCCCTATTTCTTTCTCGTGCTCTGATGAATAGAAGTGCACATGTGAAGGGAGGTATGGTGGAGACTTGCTGAAATCTTATGCATTCCTTGTCTGAAGAAAAACTTCAATTATTGACCTTTTGAATATACTCAGATAAAGCATAGTTAGTAGTCACTATAAACAATTAAACAATAAATAAGTTCAAACATCCTGTCAGATACAGTTTCTTTCTGTGGTATAGATTCTCAAAAGTTACACTGATGGTTAAGAACTAAAATTACATTTCCAAAATAGCTGTTGCCTCTTTTCTAAACAGTTTAGTATGTGTACAGAAGCCAACACCTGCATCCATGTTAGGGGGAGATTAGAAAACTGTGGCCTCTATGATTTTTCTAGCACTGAAGAAATAATTTTATCAATCACTGGATGAGACGAGCCATTCCCTGATCATAATCAAATAAAAAAACATTTCCCATTTTATATGGCATTTGAAATACTTCATTTTTTATTTGCCAAGACTAAATTTGTGACATTGCATATAATTTTAGATGCATCCATAATTAGAATTTTCAACCTTGTGTGTATATTATAATTTTCATTAGGACAGGTGTCAGCCCACAATGGAAGTGATTCCACAGGCTTGAGGATTCTTAATCCAGAATTATAGACTGCAAGAATCACTCATGCAATGGTTGAGTAAGCTGGAAGATTTCATAACTTTATCTAGGGATCTTTCTGCAAACATTTAGCAGCAGAATGGTAGTATAGATAACCTTTAACCTTAATTGTTTGCAGGGGTAAACACACTGAAAAGTTATTTCTAAAGATGGGCAGTTGGCTGATAGATGAAGTTGTAGAGGAATGTTAATTCAGAACATGGCTGTTCTGGCAAGAGATCACATCCAAAGAGATTTTAGGTCTGTGTGATGCAGCTGTAATTCAAAATAGAGCTGAGTTCAAGGCAACCCTGGTATAGAGCAAGTATCAGCTAAAGAAAAGCTTAGATCCAGGCCTTTAATCCCAAGTGAAGGTAAAGTTAGTTTGTAGAAGGACACATCCATGTTTGAAAATGATGTCTAATTGAGTGGCAGACAAGGTGACAAATCAGAGAAGATTTGACAGAATAGGATACGCACAACTCTCACCAAAAAAAGAGAGGAAATGGAAGCTACTTAAGAGGCAGGGTTTTTTGGAGAGAGGAGGCAGTTTTACCAGGAAAGTAATAAAGAGATGGGTTGCATGGAATGAGCAAAAAAAAATGAGAAGCCAGAAGATTAGATCGCTGAGTTAGTTTAAGGACAAGCAGAGCAATCCCAGGCCCAGAGAAAAGCCAGATTAAGTAACTCAGCTGGGTGAAGAGTTTGAGCCAGAACAGCTGAGTTGAACGAGCCAGCCCAGAGCTCAGAAAAGACAAGTAATGGTGTGCTTATTAAGCAGTAGTGTCAGAGGCTGAGAACATTCTAGGCCTAGGTTAGAGTGTTCGGAGGCTAGAAGCTTTCAGGGCTAAGCCTAAGTTAGAAGACGGAGGCAGTAAGCCTCCCACACAACTGAGCCAGGAGAATAAAGTTCCTTTTACTTGAAGTATTTATAACTTCATGCTCTATAATCACATCTGAAGTTTGAAAACACATTGGGAGATGTACTGGCCTATCCCTAGTTTTTACATGCCTGCAGACTCAACCACAGATAAGAGTTTGAACAAAGAGTATTAAACATGAGGAACATAATAGTTACTCACATTTTTCAGACAAAATTTCAAGTGAGCATTCTTTTTTAAAATTGATTTATTTGTTTATACATTTATTCACGTTACATCCTGACCATAGCCCATTCCATCCTCTCCTCCTGGTCACACCCTCTCTACCTCTTTCCCCTACTCTCCCTTCCTCTACCACTCAGAAAAGGGGAGCCCCCTCCCCGCAATACCAACCCACAAACCTAGGCACATCAAGTAAGAGTCTGTTGGTGTGGTGGCACATGTCTGTATTCCCAGCACTCAGGGAGGCAGAGACAAGCATATCTCTGTGAGTTTAAGGCCAGTCTATTCTACAAAGTAAATCCAGGACAGTCAAGGAAACCTTCAAATTTATATAAGGTCTCAGGAAGGTTACAGGATTAGCCTTGCACTGATGTTGCAGAGTGAAATTTTAAAGGAAAAATTAAGTTCAAATTTATTTGAATCTTGAGCTTTATAAAACAGAGAGGAAAACAAAAACTATTTTTTCATGTGTGCTATGATTTGTCACAATACCAAGTGCAAACAAACCAAAGTCACTTACATGTTAATAAAAAATAATATTGTGCCCAGAGGTTTGCTGCCAGCAGGGACTACCAGGTGAGGCTTCCTTCTCTCCTCACCCAAGTTCCCTGCCTGTCAGGTTCCCCTGGGAAAACCCAGCAGCAGTGAGATCCACCCTGTCCATGTGTAGTCCATTCCCCAGGCCACAGCTCAGCCTGCCAATGCAGAACCAATGGCTGCAGGCCAGCATAAACACAATCAACAAGATCCAGGGCAATATGGCTCCACAGAACCCAGCTATACCACTCTTGGGCATATACCCAAAAGATTTTCCACCACACAACAAGGACATTTGCTCAACTACGTTCACAGAAGCTTTACATTAATAGCAACAATCTGTAAACAACCTAAATGTCCCTCAACCAAAGAATGGATAAAGAAACTGTGGTACATTTAAACAATGGACTACTACTCAGCTATTAGAAACAAGGAAATCTTGAAATTTCAGTCAAATGGATGGAAACAGAAATGATCATCTTGGAGCACAAGGAGTCCTATGGAAGAGTTGAGGAATAGAAGGACCTGGAGGGCTCAGGAGCTCCACAAGGAGACCAATTGGGCCAACAAATCAGGGCGAAGGAAGGGGGATTACAACAGAGACTGATGCACCAACCGAGGGCCATTCATGGTAAGGAGCTAGACCCCCTACTCAGATGTAGTACATAGGCAGCAAAGTCTCCTTGTGGGCATCATAGTATTGGAAGTAGCGACTACTGACATGGACTCTGGCCCCCACATGTTGATCACTTCCCTCTGGTGGGGCAGCCTTGCCAGGACACAGATGAAGAGGATACAGGAAGTTCTGATGAGACTTGATAGGCTCCCCCTTGATGAGGACTAGGGGATGGAGTTTGGGGTAATGACAGGAAGGGTGGGACCAAGAGGAGAAGAGGGAGGGGGCTACACTCGGGATGTAAAGTGAATAAGTTTTTTAAAAATTATTTTTAAAAAGAAAACAAAGAGGAAAAAATAAAATAGTTCTGGTTATGACTTTTCCTCCCTTACCTCATCCCAGTCTGTCTCCCCTCATTTTAGGTCCCCTGGTACAGCCTTAATTGGAGGGCTTTTGCCTTGTTATATCTTGTTTTGTCCTGTTTGGCTGTTGTTTCTCAGAGGCCTTCTCTTTTATGAAGAGGAAGCAAAGAGAGTGGATTTGAGGGAGGGGGAGGTGGTGTGGCTGAGGGTATCTGGGAGAAATGGAGGGAAGGAAAACTGTACGTGAGGTGTATTATACAAGAGAAGAAAAACTATATTAAATAATAAAAATATCTCCTTTCAAGGATAAAAAGAAAACAAACAGGCTTCTAATAGATAATAATTTTAAAAATCATAAGATAAAACAAAAACTTACACATTCAAATTGGAAAAAAACAGGGAAAGAAAAGGTAAAGAGCCCAGAAAAGGCACATGAATGAAATCCCTTTTATTTGCACACCCAGGAATCCCTAAAAAAAAAAGCACTAACCTGAAACTTTAATGTTTATGCAAAGCACCTATAAAAGAAGAAAAATGTAGATAACGAAAAATTAAAAGAATAAATATTAATATAATTTTTTCAAAAGGAAAAAACTTGACAGTACTGTAGGATGAAGAACCTCCAAAGTTTCCAATAAGTTGGTTTTCTGTTGGCCATCTGTGCTGGACATGCAGCCTACCCTTCAGAATAGTTTGTTTCCCTTGTTTCTTCCTTGGAAGAAATTACATTTTCACTTGCAGCCAGGCCCAGTGGCACACAACTGTAATCCCAGCACTTGGGGAGGCAGAAGGAAGTGTATCTCCATGAGTTGGAGGCCAGCCTGGTCTACAAAGCAAGTCCAGGACATCCAAGGCTACTACTCAGAGAAACTCTGTCTTGAAAAACCAAAACCATTAATTCTTTGTGTGCTTTTTGTTGTTTCTTTGTTTCTTTGATTATTTCTTGCCCTCTATGCATTTTGTATGTGACATTTTTTCATTCTATAGTTCTCAGTTGTTCTGTTAAATTACTGATACGACTTTCTCCAATTTTATTAATGTAGGCCCTTCATGGTATGAACTTGCCTCTTAGAAATGCCAACATTGAGTACCATAAGTTTGAGTATGCTGTGCATTCATTTTCAGTCAAATCTATGAATTCTTTAATTTGTTTCTTTGTTTCTGCATTGATGCACATTCCATTCAGTAAAGATGTGCTAAATTTTCTGAGTTTATAAGCTGAATCCTATTTCTGTGTTGTTGATAGCCAGCTTTAGTCCATGGTGGTATGAAAGGATGGAGGAGTTGTTTAAATCATCTGGTATCTGGTGAGACTTGCTTTGTGTATAACTATCTGGTCACTTTTGGGAAAATGTCCATGAAGTTCTGAAAAGAAAGTATATTAATTTGTGCTTAGGTGAAAGTTTCTGTAAATATCTGTTATGTCCAATTGGTTTATGATGTCAGATAAATCATTTCTCTCTTTAGTTTTTATCTTGATGATATCTCTATTGGCAAGAGTAAGGTATTGAAGTCACCCACTATTCAGTGTATAAGGGCCAATAAGTAATTTAAGCAGTAGCCGCATTTCTTTTTACAAACTTGGCTGCCCTTGAGTTTGGTACATAGATGTTACGAATAACAATAACCTCTTGGTAGATTTTTCCTTTAAGGCTATTTAGTGTCCATCTCTATCTTCTCTGACTACTTTTGATTTGAAGTCTATTTTGTTGGATATGAAAATGGCTACACCAGCTTGCTCCTTATTTCCATTTCTTGGAATATCTTTTTCCAACCTTATATTCGGAAGTGGTCTATCTCTGATGTTAAGGTATGTTGCTTGCATGCAGCTGAAGTATGGATCCTACTTTCAGATCTATTCTGTTAGTCTGCACATCTTTATTGAGGAATTGAAACCATAGATGTTGAAAGATATCAGAGAGCAGTATTTGTTGATTCCTGTTATTTTGTTACTGTTGGTGGTGGTAGTGTTGTTGTTGTTGCTGCTGCTGCTGCTGCTGCTGCTGCTGCTGCTGCTGCTGCTGCTGCTGCTGGTGGTAGTCTAGAATTATTTATTCCCGTGGTAGTGGTCAAGCTCCTTAGGTTAGAGTTTTCCCACTAACTCCTTCTTTAGGGCTGGAATTTTAAAAATATATTGGATAAATTTAGTTTTATCATGGGATGCTGTATTTTCTCCATCTATTGTGACTAAAGGTTTTTCTAAGTATAGTAGTCTGGGCTGGCATCTGTCATCTCTTAGAGTCTGCAGCTCATCTCTCAAGGTCCTTCTAGCTTCCATTGAAAAGTAAGGTATTATTCTAATAGCTCTACATTTATATGTTACTTGGTCTTTTTCCTTCGAAGCTTTTAACATTCTTTCTTTGTTATGTACCTTTAGTGTTTTGATTATTATACTCTGCAGGAAATTTCTTTTCTGGTACAGTGTACTGATGTTCTGGAAGGTTCTTGTATCTTCATAGTTATCCCCTTCTTTAGGTTAGGGAAATTTTCTTCTATAATTTTGTTGAAAATAATTTCTGGGTGTTTGATCTGAGTTTCTTCTCCTTCTATTCCTATTCTTCTTAAATTTGGTCTTTTCATAGTGTCCCAGATTTTCTGAATTTTTTGCAAGGATGTTTTTAGAAATAATGTTTTCTTTGAGTAAAGTATGCATTTCTTCTATCAAGTCTTCATTGCCTGAGATTCTTTCTTCCATCTCTTGTACCCCATTGCCTCTGAGGTTCCTGTTGAAGTTCCTAAATTTTTCACTTCCAAATTGTCCTACATTTGGGTTTTCTTTATTGATTGTCTTTCTACTTTCAGGCCTTGAACATTTTTTTATTCATTTACTTCCACTGTTTGTGGTTTTGTAGATTTCTTCAAGGGATTTATTTCTTTCATAAGAACCTCTATCATATTAATAAAGGCTGTTTTGAGGTGTTTGACTTCTTCAGCTATGTTGCTGAGAGCTCAGAGCCTGCTGCAGTAGGATTGCTAGGCTCTACTTGACTCATATTTTCCTTACTATTATTGATTGTGCCTTTACACTGACATATAGGCATCGTGGTTTGTGGTTTGAGATGACTGAAATTCTAGGTTCTGGTATCTCTTCTTGTCTTTGTTGGCTAGGCGTTGACTTCCTTGGTTTCTCTTGCCCTCTCTTGTTCTTATGAGAGGATGGTGGCTGTGTGTTTTCTGGTAGAGAATTCTTCTGGGACCTTGGTGGTTGTGGCCATTGTGGGTCTCAAGCAAAATGTGTCCCTAGATATTAAAGGTTGCCATTTAGTAATGGGGATGGTCTGGGAGGGGGATCCTGAGGGATTCCATGGGAGGGAAAAGGCCGAGTGTTATACCAGTATCTGGGTCATTCCCTAAAAATGGAGGCAGAAATTGAAGAGAGGGCAGAACAGGTACTGTGCTTCATAGTTGGGCATGAAACTTAGGCTCTGGCTTGGGAGGGAGGGATGGAGGGAGGGAGGGATGGAGGGAGGGAAGGAGGGAGAATGAAGATCTTCACCTTTCTTACCTGCTTTGCTAGTCTTCTAGCTTCTCTGTCAGGCTTGGCTGAGAAGCTTCCAGGGAATGCCTACTGGCGTTGAGGCCTGGAGGAAGAAGGTCAAAAGGAAGATCTGTTTGATTCACTGGAGCTGGGGGTAAAAAGCAGATGGCCTGCTACAGAGCTGAAGATGAGACTAGGGCCTTGGTTTGGAAGAGCAAAGGGAGAGGTGAAGATCTGTACTAGGCTAGCCTCCCTGCACCCCTGGTTGGAGTTTGGGGTTATTTTTAAGATATAGTCCTGAGCTGTGTGCATATATTGGGGAATATGTGTACCACACGTGTACAGGTACCTGTGGATGCCAGCAGAAGGTGGAGGATGCCCCAGAGCTGGAATTGCAGGTGAGCCACCAAATGTAGTTGCTAGAAACTGAACTTGGGTCATCGGCTAAAACCATTTCTTCAGCACCTATATACAAGTTTATGAACTCAGTATTAAAAAATGTTGTTTGAATATCTGTTTATTACTTATATTTAAGTTTTATTTTCTTGCCCCAAAACATACAGGGAAAATGTAAAACCATGAAAGCTAAGTGGTAGATTACTAAATAGTTACTGTTTGAAGTGTGGAAATATATATATTTTTTTCTCCTTTTGCTTGTCAGTGTAATTAATTATGTTTCAAATTTTCCTGGTGTTTTTCCACCTTCCTGTAAATAAAACACATTGTATTTTGTCTTGATTATTTGCCTGAATATTAGAAACACTAGACTTGATTTATATCTGATTTGTTATGTTTTATCAGCAATCTAAATCTGATTTCAAAATGACAGAATTGTGT
>OU015744.1:61881406-61891789 GCA_907169655.1 Acomys percivali
TGTTTTATCAGCAATCTAAATCTGATTTCAAAATGACAGAATTGTGTGATATTGTTTTATACTATGTTAGTCAATAAAACTATATAAAGTAATTGCATTGTCTTTCTTACCTATAAAAATGAAGAAAACCTTCAAAGTTCACTTATTTTCTGTATATTTTTTAGATAGATACTTTGAAGAAATTGTTTGATCAATATTCCTGGAAGCAAAGAAATTTTGAGCAGCAGTACATGGGCACACTTAATAATTATTATTCTTCAGTAAGTGGACTGACTGTTCCCTTTCCCCCAACAGAGCACTATACACTGTACCTAATTATTGACTAGAGTGATTAAAAAATAATTCTGTTAACATCTAAAATTTAGTTTTCATTAATAAACATTTGTAAATAGCTCTTGTATTCTTTTTATCAAGAAAAAAACATGGGATATTGAGCTTTCTAATGTTTCGAAAGACTTCACAGATGTTTCAGCAAAATATTCGGAACTTATAGATGAAAACAAAAGGCTTCAAAATGATATTGACAAGCTAACAGTGGATATCGGAGAAAGGTAATTCCAATGTTTGTTTGTTTATTTGTTCGTTTCTGTTTTACTATGTAGCATCCCTGCCAACCAGGGTCTGCTTCTGGCCTCTGATATCCAGAAACCATTGTGCCCTGGGTCAGACTGGGCCAGGAGATGAAGTTTAGCCAGTCTGGTAGGTTATGCAGGATCTCAGTCCATGGTGAGTGCAAGAGGAAGCAGCCTTCTCTATCTAACTGAAATGGTTTTCATGGAAACAGCTGTCCTTTATTGTGTGTGTATGTGTGGGGGGGGGGGCGGGAACAAGAGCTATTCCTTCTCAAGTCTCTGATGGGGTTGAAGACCAGATAGTTTAGTGTTACAGTTAAGCTTAGTTGTTTAGTGGTTAAGATGTTTTTAGGTCTAGATAGAAGTTTTTAGGTTGATACAGAGACAATATGATAGATAATGATTTACATTCAGAGTTTAGACTCACCAAGATAGGAAAGATGTTTTCTACAAGGTTACCAAATACAAATAGCCAAAACACTAGGGCTGTAACATTTGTATAATCCCTGATTGTTTCGTGGTCCTTCTTGCTGTATGTAGTTTATTGTATATATGTGTGTAATAACATAAATGTATATGTTAAAAAAGAATTAACTTTTAAAAACAAAAAATGCATTTATAGTTTAGAAAATCCGTACAAACAAGCTCAAAAGGATCAAAACCTAAAGTCACTTTAATACACAGAGATGTTACTAGAAATGTGTATATATAATAAATACCTTTGAATACACTTTTTCTCTCAACATGAGATAATGAAATATTTATTTATTATTATATAAATTTCAAATACACTTAACTATATTTATGATTATGTTATATAGGAGATCTATGATTTATGAATAGAATGGTTTTAACTTTATTATTTGGTACAAATACTGTTGTGATGAATTTTTTGTGTAGAAATATTCTTCAAAAATCATTGTTCTCTTAAATGTAAGGCAGGCTTATGAAAGTGTATTGAGTGTAATAGTTTAAAACCCTTAATTCATTATAATACTACCTTTCAAAAAGATTGTCTAACTTTTTTAAAGACTGGGAAGTAAATGAACTTGCTCTGGTGTCTTACAAAATGAAGTTTTAAACTTGATTCCTTTGATTACCACTGAGGTTGGATATTTTTGTAACTTCTCTAGAATTCAGATTGTATAAATTATTCATGGACATTTCCCAGGGACAAATGAAGAAGAAGCTAAGGTTTTGTTCCCCCCAAACCCACAGCTATGTGCAGCTGGAATCTGTATAGAAAGCTCATTTTGAATATTCATGTTAAAGTTTTTTTCACTTATCAAATTATTTGCAAGTTAATCTGGTTTCAAATTAAGTGACACTTAGTGAACATTCAAATATGCTTATTATATTGACAATTTCAGATATAAGAACTAATGTTAAATCAGGGAATAAGTAAGATGATGAGCCACATGTTTCTGCTTATGCGTTTGTGTGTACCCTCCCACTCCGTGTTGGTGAGTGTGTGTGTACCCTCCATGAGAGTGCATGTATGAGTGCTATGAGTTTTTATGTGGTCAGTAGCCATAAGCAAGCACTACAACCTAGAGACCAATGTGACAAATAGATACTAAGTCATTTAGTATATTTGGATTCAGTTGAGAGATATGATCTGTTCTGGTTTTTTTTAATAGCCTTGGCACAAACCTAGACATATCTAAGAAGATGGTACCTCAGATGAGGGATTGCTTACATTAGGTTGGCCTGTGGGCATCTCTGTAGGGCATTTTCATGGTTGCTGATTGATGAGGAGGGCTCATCTCACTGTGAGTGGTGTTGATCCTAAGAGACATAATAAAAGTAGCTGAACATGAGCCTGGAAGGAAGCAAGGGAGCAGCTTTCTTCTGTTTCCTGTCTCTGCTCCTGCTTGAGTTCCTGTCCTGACTGCGATCAATGATGGACTGTGATCTAGATATATAAATCAATAAACCTCTTCTTCTCCAAGTTACTTTTCGTCATGGTGTTTATCACAGTAACATAAAGCAAACCAGGGCAGAAATTGGTACCAGAAGTGGGGTTTTGCTGTGATGAGCCTGACAAGGTTGTCTTTTCAGTAGGCTTATGGAAATAATCTTAGAGTGTTGGATTAAATTATATTACAGATAAACCCTTTCTTCCCCAAATTGCTTTTGGTCATGATTTTTTTTTATCACAGGCACAGGAACCTAGTTAGAACATGCTGAAAAATAGCTGTAAATATTTCATAGTATGATCATTGCACAATTTAAGGTTTGTGAGAGAAAGAAAGAAAGAAAGAAAGAAAGAAAGAAAGAAAGAAAGGAAAGAAAGCTGAAAATATTGGAAACAGGATCATATATTTGATATCACTTTATGGGAATTAGGTATGGAAAAGTAGAACGGTCATTGTCTGATAATTATCTTGACACATGTTATAAACAATGGAGTTTATGAAGATTGTTGATAGATGTTAAATTCTTGAACTCCAAGAATCTTCATATTTATGATTTCATCCTCTTAAAATTCTGAATTTTCAGGATATTTAATTTTGTGGGGGTAAATTAAGGCTTTGATCACAGATATTATAAATTTTCCCAAAAATATTGATAGGCCAGAATCAGTAAATAAAATTATTTTTGCCATCCTTCAAATGCATACATTTTGGTTGGTAATGACTCTGATATTTACTTTAAAAATATAATGTGCTAAGGTGCCTTTTTTTTGTTTAGAAGATTCAAATAAAACACAAGCAAAAGTTACATTATGAACAGGAAATAGGGAGTTTCTATGAAAAAAAATGACAACTACCATTAAAAGAAAGAAATTAAACAGTATCAACTTTTTAACCATGAGTCAATAACAAGAAGTAAATTTCCAAATGTTATTACAACTTAAAATGATGACATTCTAATGAGAATGATGAAGGAAATTCCAGCTTGTGAAATTACAGTAACATCGTTGTCACAAATCTCAGTTTCTACGGTGCGTTTGTTTGTTTGTTTGTGTTTTGATAATGTCAGGTTGGTCAGTGGTAGTGAAGGTTCAGCATCAGACCCATATACATTCTTTCACGTGACTCATAACAGAAGTGACACTTCAGTGTAGCAGAGAATGGATGTCTTCCCAATAAAAAAGTAAATCCTTACCCGCTACCAATCATTGCAAACAAAAATCTATTTTGGACAATCAAAGTTTTCATAAAGTCAGAAATTAACACCAAAATAAAGAAAAAATTTGCCAAATAATTCACATCATTTAATTAATGATGTGGTAAGCCATAGCCACCTGAAAGATATATGTAGCACCTTTATCAAATATAAATCAATAAAGAAAATCTGATAGATAATAAAACTGTGAAAACCAGTGTGTAGTTATAAACACACATCATAGCATTAAATTATTTCACGTTATTTGTCAAAATCATTGAGGACAGATTTCAGGAGCAGACAGCCTATGAGAACCTGATAATCATGTTTTCACCAGGCAAAACCTAGTAGAGTCAAGACTACTAAACATCTTAATAGTGTCTAGGAAAGCACACCAGCAGCTCCCATTGACCATGATATGTGACCCTCTCCTCCCCGCCCCCAGAAAACATCAGCCACTGGCCTATAAGGGTAAAGGGAGTAGAGGCAACATACAAGGGGTGAGGGGGTTCAGATGGCTGGTGAGTACGACAGAGTGATGTATGGGATCAGCTTCAGTGAGACTCCTCAACTTTATTAGGGTGAACGGAGGCTGTATAGTGCTTAGGGAATGGGTGTAGGGTTCCCAGGGCAGGTGTACACTATGGAATGGGGCTTGCAGTACAGTAATGCTTTATTTACATGCCAGGAAATCTATATACTTGTTGGGAAAGGTCTTATCAGGAGGAAGGAGGTTGAACCTGCACTGTGGCCATGGGCTACGTGACTTCTCTCGGAGGTGGAGGTCCTACTTAGAGACACTCTCCAGATGAATTCAGACAGAGAACGAAGCCCCTGCTGAGAAAAGGAGGCCTCCGTTCTGCATCAAGCTCAAGACAGCTGTCTGGCCCTGAGACCTTAAATAGCAGGGCCTTCCAACAATGACTCATATGTTTGTCAGGATGAGGAGAGTACTTGGATGTTCATTTTTAAACCAGTGGGAGCTGGGATACCCATATAATGGTTCTATTATAATAAATCATTAAATAAAATGGTCAATTCAGTCCAACAACCGTGCATTTAACCATTTGTTCATATGTTTAATAAATTAGTATTATATGCAGGCTACAAAGTTGCTACATGTACAGACTTCTTGCCTCCCATGAAGCTAAATGGGGAAGAAGTTACTACAGAAACAATACTTTCTCTATTGGCTACTAACTAGGGAACACAAACAGGACGAGATTACTTTAGCCATTAGCGATGATGATTACACATGAGTGTGTGAAACTTAAGTTAGCATACAAGGTACTTGCTTCATCAGGGCAGCATAATTTTCTACTCTGACTCCTCCCTGACTGTCCTCCACAGCCCCTTGAATCATCTCCTTTCTTTAGCTACAGTCCTCCTTTCTGCTTTTACACCAAGCTACACATATTCTGCCGCTTTCTCTTCACCCGAGCCCTTTCCACTTAAGATCCTTTGCTTCTCTCATGCGGCCCCATCGCTAGCTCTACAGTGCATACATTCATGCACACCTACAGGCATGCCTGTCTTTTATAATGCATTTGTGTGCTTTCCTATCACGTTCCCTTTTCTGTGAAGATGCTGAGCTTGTTTAATTCTTTTCCATTAAGAAATAACGCAGGCTTAGTGAAGATTTTACATTCAAATTTTAAAACAACAATCAAACAAACAGCCTTTTCATATCCAGTTTCCTGTAACCACTCTGGAAAAGTCAGTAGCTACTATTTGTATCATATTTCCTTTCAATTTTAGATCCTCAATGACCATCCTAGTGCCAGATGCATTGGGAACATGCTTTTTTTGTTTGTTTGTTCATTTGTTTTGTTTTTCAAGACAGAGTCTCTCTGTGTAGGCCTAGATGTGTTAAAATTCTCTCTGTAGGAGAAGTTGTCCTCAAACACAGAGATCTGCCTGATTTTGGCTCCAGAGTTCTGGGATTCAAGGTGTGTGCCATGGCTGGCTTTTGAACATGCATTAAGTATGTGTTGAAAAATATTTTAAGATGAATAATATTCTAAGTAGAAGATTTTCAATTTCATTATATTACGTGACATCCTATAAGCTAAAATTTAAGATAGAAAAGCCAGTGATTTCATTGTGTAATGATTTTTCTGAGAAATGGCTCTAGAAAGTGCTATTGTTACTTAATGCAGAGTAAATCTCCAAAGAGAATTTTCATAGCTTCATCTTTATGACTCCATGTATTTGGTAAAGGAAGAAACTCTTGATTGAGGCCTCATTTTATTTCTATAAAGGAAAGTGTTTTAAATGGGCTCATGCAATCATAAAACACATCAGAAAATATCCATCATGAATGAAAGTTGAAAGCAGTTGATTTCCCTCACAAGAACAGAATAATTATATAATTTGAACATATATTCTAATATTATTATTTTAGAACTTAGATAATGAACATATTAGATACATCTAAAGTGAGTTTAAAATGACTACAGGAATGAAATAAAGTAAAAGAATAATATTAGAAAAAATCAGACAAACGTGGTAAATAGTCCTGTAAAATGTATAAGATGAAGGTGAACTCTTGGCTACTCGGGATTCTGCGACAAAATTACAGATTCAACTACCATGATGCGAGAGAGAGAGAGAGAGAGAGAGAGAGAGAGAGAGAGAGAGAGAGAGAGAGAGAGAGAGAGAGAGAGAGAGAGAGAGAGAATTTAGAGATAATGGGAGAGAGTTGATCCAAAGCTGAAGTCTATAGATTTACACATTGCAGCAGATCTCATACAAAGGTATATGCAGAAGTGAAAGTTTTAAATTTATGCTGCAGCCTACTCATCTAAGGAGGAGAACGGTGGCTATGACAAGATTCATGCTAAATTTATTCTACAGTAACAGTATTCCTTTATATCGTTCACTCAAAAAAGTGGAAATTCCTATTCAAGGCAATTAGCTGCCTCTGTCCTCAGTTGGTCTCAACCCATCACTTCCTGTTCAGAACACACTTTAGTTTCTGATACAGTTTCACTGTGAATCAAAGACTCTCTGTAATCGTATGATCCTGCCCCAGCCTCCAGAGTGTTGGAATCAGAACAGTATGCTAACAAACAACTTTAAAATATGTTTCATATTTCCTTACTTATTTCTCATTAATTTTTGTGTGTATGTTTGCATATTACTTGTGTGTTTGCCAGTGCACATGTATATGCTGGTTTACTTGGAGGCCAGAGACCAACCTCAGGTGTCATCCCTCAAGCACCATTTACCTTTACTTGAGACAGAATGCCTCACTGGCCTTGGGTAAGAAATTCAGCTAAGTTGAGTAGCTACCAAACCCTGTGGTTGTTTTTATCTGTGGGTTCTGGAGTTCAAACTCATGTACTAACACATGCTCTTGAATAGTTTACCAACTGAGCCATCTCTCCAGCCCTTGCATCTACTTGTTATATAAACATAGCTGTTTCCACTTCTCTTGTCTTATTCATACTGCCATATTTTTATCCCCATCCTTTTTTTAAAATTTTTTTTTTAGATTTATTTATGTATTTATTTGCTATGTATACAGTCTTCTGCCTGGTTGTATACCTGCAGGCCAGAAGAGGACACCAGATCTCATTTTTGATGGTTGTGAGCCACCATGTGGTTGCTGGGAATTGAACTCAGGAACTTTGGAAGAGCAGCCAGTACTCTTAACCTCTGAGCCATCTCTCCAGCCCTCCCCATCCTTTTTTCTCTACTTGGTATTACTTGATTCAATCTAGTATTATTGGAATCTCCATTTCCAGTGCTCTTGTGAGTGATAACAAACATCCTCAGATGATATCAGAGACAATATTAATGCACCAAATGAAACAGAGTGCAGGTTAAGTTTTGCCTTCAACATCTGTTTTTATCAGTGCCCCCACTCCTATAGGCAATATCTGGTTAGTGACTTGAGTCTTTTCCCCACAAGCACAAGCTCACGAGTACTTCACTATCCAATGACACCTTCCCTGTTCACTCTCTACTCGTGAGCCACACTGTCTTAGGCGCACCTTGAACGAATGCATATTCTTATTCACACATATTTATTCTTCTGGGAACAGTGCAGCTCAACACCAGTTGTATTTACAGTTTGTTTTCCCACCTAGGAGTTGGCCACATCATTTACTCTTCCCAGTGCCCTGGGGGTTGTTTGTTTAATTAAGCAAAGCTTCTTGAACAGTGCTCTAGAACCAGGCTTTAGCAGCGCCACCTGGGGGCTAATTCATGTCTAGCCCATGTTTAGTTCTGATTTCCTATCCAGAAAGCCCAGCCTGTGAGTCTTAAGCTCACCATATGATGGGAAAGACATTTTTAATCAATTTGGCTTTGCTTCCTCATTATATTTTAGTATCATCACCTGAGATGTTTGAAAAAGGCCATGCTGGAGCTTTGCCCCAAATCAACTACAGCAGGATTTTCCAAAGCACAGAGTCATGTTAAATGCCTTTCATGAGATTGTCATATACTGCTGGGCCTGAGAAGCACTGCCTTCATCAGGGGTTATATACAGTTCTCAGCTGGCGAGATGTTGCATCATATCCAGGAGACACTGAGCAATGTCTAAAGATGCTTGGTTGTCAAACTGAGATGCTGCTTGTCTTAGTTAGAGTGTCTATTGCTGCAACCGAACACCATATGACCAAAAAGCAAGTTGGGGAAGAAAATGTTTGCTTGGCTTACACTTATACATTGCTGTTCATTGCCAAAAGTCATGGCAGGTAGTCAAGCAGGGCAGGAACCTGAAGGCAGGAGCTGATGCAGAGGCCGTGGAGGAGTGCTGCTCGATGGCTTGCTTCACATAGCTTGCTCAGCCTGGTACCCTACAGAACCCAGGACCACCAGCCCAGGAACGGCACCACCCACAATTGGCTACATCCTCCCCCATTGATCACTAGTTGAGAAAATGCCTTACAGCTGGATCTCATGGATCCATTTCCTCAACTGAGACTCCTTTCTCTCCGATGAGTCTAGTTTGCACCAAATAGACACAGAACCATCCAGTACATTGTTGCAGGGGAGACGCTGATAAATAGTCACCACACGGGACACTCTCTGTTTACAAAAATTTTTCCATCTGGTGCAAAATACCAATAGTGATAGAGTCTGGAAATCAATGAAGCCCAGGCTTTGCTTAAAGTTTTCCTGTTTCCCTTTAAAGCATTCTTTGGCAAAACCACCATTTCTGTGAATCAAAAGAGTGATAAGCACAAGACACTCAGGCACCAGTACAACGAACGCATATGTGATGGAGAAGTGGGAAAGGTGTTGTAATATGCTGTGGAGAGAGGCAGAAATAGAGGTGTGATGGCAGTGACAGATAAGACAGAGGGCTGATGTCAACATGCTGTCACTGCCTGTAGGGTCAGCAGGGTGGTGTCCAACAGGCTGGAGCTTATGTACATGCAGATTCAGCCTCCAAACCTACTGTCATTCCTTAGGATTCCCATGGCTCTGAGCAGTGGTGGAGGCCAGAGATGAGGAAAGGTTCACTTTCTGGACTGGACCTCCTCAAAGGACCACTTAGTCCAAGATATCACCAGAGGCCATTTGTTGTCTGTAGTCCATGCTGCTGCCCTGGGGTCTGATGAAGTCTGAGATCCATGTAGACATATGCAGTCTGCACCACTAACTGATGGGGTTACACTGATGTTCAGCGTGGTGGCTGTACTGAGTGGTATGGGTAGCCATCTGAGGCCACACTGAGGCCTGTGGCCCTGCCGAGGACATGAGTAGGTTTGTGGTCCTGATACGGCCAAGGGCTGTGTAGATGTCTGCCGGCCCCATTATCACTGAAACCCACACAGATGTGGTCTGGGCTGCTGCCTGAATCCAAGTTAATGTCCCTGGACACAGGAGAGCTACCCCTGCCCCTCTCCAGCCACCACAGGGCTTTCCTCATTTGATGGAGGAGAAA
This sequence comes from Acomys percivali, assembly GCA_907169655.1. Lineage (NCBI taxonomy): Eukaryota > Metazoa > Chordata > Mammalia > Rodentia > Muridae > Acomys > Acomys percivali. Next base: position 61,890,992 of record OU015744.1, read on the forward strand.
GACTAATCCTCCTTTGGGTGACCAGGCACAAGGGATTTGGCCATGCTCCAGCGAGTATATGGACAACACAGAATGGACTTAACATTTTTTTTACCCTTCTTTTGTTGTTGTTGTTGGGAGATAATGGATGGGAAGACTAGGAGGTGAGCACAATCACGGTGTATGACATGAGATTCCAAATTAATCAATAACATAATTTTTATTAATTTTTTTTACAAAAACATATTATTACATATATATACAATAAACTAGCTGCAGCAAGAAGAACCGTGAACACAATCAGTAATTATACAAATGCTACATTCTTAGTGCTTTGGCTATTTGTATTTGGCAGCCCTGAAGAAAACATCTTTCCCATCTTGGTGCTTCTAAAATTCAGAATATAAATCAATATCTATCATACCTCGTCACCATCAACTTAAAACATCTATCTAGACCTAAAACCATCTTAACCCCTAAACAACTAAGCTTAATAGTAAAACTAACTATCTGGTTTTCAACCCCATCAGAGACTTGAGAAGGAATAAAATTCTTTATCTGAGTATACTGGAGAGCAAGTTAGTAGCTTTCCAAATGAGATGACGAGAAACTTTGCTATCTGAATGGTCACATAAAACTCTCTATAATGTTGGAGCATCATCTTCAGCCTTCTGGCCCAATAAAACTGACAGACATATTTGTGAGTCAGGAACTATTGAGGATTTGCTTACCCTGTCTTGCCATTGACTCTATCTGCATCTAAGCTTGAGATTGTGTGTGTGTGTGTGTGTGTGTGTGTGTGTGTGTGTGTGTGTGTGT
>OU015744.1:61907243-61927243 GCA_907169655.1 Acomys percivali
CACACACACACACACACACACACACACACACACACACACACACACACCCTGCATCCATGTAGCCTGTCTTTTTTTAAAAACTGCTTTAGTCTATAAGGCATACAGTCTCTAGCAGGAAAAATGTTCCAAAGCAACACAAAATTTATGCTGGTCTTATGCAAGAATCTGCTGTTCTCTGCAATCGCACACTGACCTCTACTTTCAGCCTCAAGGAAACAATGAATAAAAGGAAGATGAAAAGAAGAAGGAAAGAAAGGCTAGTGAGAAAGAGAAAAAGAACAACATTGATGCTCTCTCATAACAGCCTCTTCTCTTTGGGAAGTTGTTTTGAGAACCTAGAGGACCTTAGCAAGCTGTTGAAGTCTTGAGGACTTCACCGCTGTAACTGGGATCAATGCATTTAAAAACTATTCATGGAGGCCAACCTCACTCCTTTCTCCCATGTCACCACACAAAAAAGCAGATAGCATCTCTGAAAAACAGCAAGTCCTTAGCAGACACCAGACCTACCTGCCCTTTACTCCTGAATTTCTTAGGCCATTTTACTGGAAGAAATAAATGTCCTCTGCTTATAAAATACACATCTCATATTTTATTACACTGTATGAGTGGCCTAAAACAGGAGGAAAGAAAAATAAAGAGGAGTCAGAGAGAAGAAGGAAGTGACACAGGGAAGGGAGAAGAAGACAGAGGAAGGGTTACAAAATGTTTAAACCCTAAATCTAATAATCTGATTTTATTTAACTTACCAAATCATTTGTCAGAAATTGTCTTATCAACTAGAAAGTGTATTCAGACACAACACTGGGAATCGTTAACATAAATTATAATTACAATGACCTATGATTTAGCAATATAGGCTATTATTTTTTAAAAATTAAAATTTGATGTCATTTACTAGAAAAAAATGTTGGTTTTTGAAAGCATCATCATTTAGATAGCTAAAGTCATTTCTTTCCCATCCTTTTTATTTTGATCATGCATACAAGTTCTTTAATTTACTCACCTTTGGCCAGTAATATGATAACACTCCACTCTATTTTGCTACAGTAAACATGTTAACCATGTTTTTATTGGTGATGATTGCATTGAGTCTAGACTTCTTAATCTTCTAATACCCTATTGGAGATCATCTCACCTAAAAGACATCTCACTACAGAATTAATTTCCCAGAATCACCAGGGGAAATTGTGCTGATGAAATGTTGTCTTGTGTGGTTGTTCGAAAGATAAGGGCCTCTGTGTTTATTTATCCACCTGGCCAAGTCCATCGTGTGTGTGTGTGTGTGTGTGTGTGTGTGTTTGTGTGTGTGTGTGTGTGTGAAAATCCAAGTGTTAAAGATCAAACTTCTTTGAAACTTTTTTACAGGGAAAAGGCTCAGTTATTCTTCAAGAAATAGAGGAAACTAAAAACAAAACAATTATTTTCAATGCAAAAAGCAGGGAACTGGGCAAGGAGATAAAAATAATGGAACAGGAAAAGATGAATTATGAAGATAAACTTGAAAAGTTGAAGTAAGTTTCATCAAAGTAATGATCATATTTATTATAATTAATAAAATCAGATTTCCATATTTAAAATTTATTCTTAAGATGGCTCATATTTTTCCTCACAATTTCATCTGAAATGGATATATGATATTTGATCATTTTAATTTATATTAATATAATTATAAATTGCCTTCATTCTTTACTTCTCTTGTGTTTAATTTCATTTGAATAACTTGGGATATTTCTTCTTTTCCACATATGTAAACAATATCTGTTTAGTATTACTAATATCTTTCATTAATTCAATAGAATGTTTGTGAGCCATGTTTAAAAATTTGTGGTTTTCTTCTTAATAGCTAACATGCACACACACACACACACACACACACACACACACACACACACACAATCAAACAACTATGTGCATCCTAGTACTAGATCTTTTGTGGAGTCAAGCCAGTCTACCCAACTGGATTTATTTAGTGATTACTCTAAGGAACAACATGTTTTAACCATGATGGTGGTCATAAAGCTATTATCTGCAAGAGACTAGTTTATTTTTGTCATATTTTGTAAGAAATAAGGAAACACACTGCTTAAATTATTAAACCACTATTTAACACATAAAATCATACTGTTGATCTGAAAGATATAAACTTGTAGTGGTATAAGTTACAGTCAATTTATAAATGCCTAAGACGGAATGTGAGTGTTATTCAGGTTTTGTAATAGGTGCTTGTGTCATTGCCCTGACCAAATTCCTGACAAAGGTCCCCTGACTGTGTTGCTCATCAGTGTTCAGCCCTTAAGCTTGTTTACTCTTGGCACTGCTGTATTATTTACTCCCTGGTGCGTTTGGATGACTAGCATTCTCTCCTTGGTAACCACTTCGTTCCCTCGTGCCACTCTTTCACCACAGGGATGAGTTTATAAACTTGAGATTTGAGAAGGACAAGATGCAGAGTGTGTACGACCATCTCAGGCACGAAAAGCAGATGTGTGAGGAGAGAATGTTTCAGGAGGAGAAGATTTTCAAAAGGTTTGTTGAGGCAAGGCAAAGCGCCCTGATGAACATCCAGGTAAGTCCTACTTGAAAATGCTTGAAAATGGAAAAGCCATAGCAATAGTCAAATAAGCAGCACATTCTTGTGTGTGTGTGTGTGTGTGTGTGTGTGTGTGTGTGTGTCTGTCTGTCTGTCTGTGTGTGTGTGTCTGTGTATGCGTGTTTCTATATTTGTGACTGTGTGTGTGTCTGTATTTGTTTCTGTGTGTGTGTGTCTGTGTGTGTGTCTGTGTGTGTGTCTGTGTGGGTGTCTGTGTGTGTGTGTGTCTGTGTCTGTGTCTGTGTGTCCATGTGTGTGTGTGTGTCTGTGTGTCTGTGTGTGTGTGTCTGTGTCTGTGTGTGTGTGTCCGTGTGTATGTGTGTGTCTGTGTCTGTGTGTCTGTGTGTGTCTGTGTGTGTGTGCTGATGCAGTAGTTAGACTTAGATTTTAAAAATCATTGTTTGTGCAATAAGCCTGTGACTTTGCATTTTCTTTCCAGAGTAATTGTTTATATTCACCCAGGGCATCATAGTTTTCGATGTGCTTTGTGTGGACCCCAATCTTAGTATTGTGCCTCATTTTGTTTTCAAGTCTACTGATGTAAAAATGTAGGCTGCATTCACTCCAGAACCATTTTTAGGCTTTCAGTAGAAGAATGAAGATGGTTCTATTTTGTTTCTGCATAAACATTATTTGAGTGTTACAAGCCACTTTTATTGGGTAGGTGAGAACACTTCCTTTAAAAGTATGCATGACATTTTGAAGTTATATGCCAAAATTTATGTCCTGCATTAGAATTGTATTAATCAAGTTACATAAAATTGTACATATTATTAAATTTAGATAGGCTATAAATACATCCATTATTTCAGTAATTACAATTTACAATTTAAAATAGTTTTGTTATATATACTTTCAATGAACTAGTAAAAGCTTAAAAAAATATATAAAATTATAATTTTTGAATTGCACAATGAGACAGTTCTTCTGAAACGAGAATTTTATTTATCAAAACTAATTTTTGACAAACTACTTATGTGTAATATTATATAATATTTTAATCCTATTTATATACTTGTATATTCTATTTTGATAAATGTATTTCACAATTCCTTTCTTCTTACATAAAGAAAAATAGGCTTGATAGCTTTTAGAAAACTGAGCAGAATGTCCCTCAAATGAGTGCTTGTGGTGGTTTTGATTCATATCATGATGGAAGTATTATTAAATTAATAGTAGTTTCATAAATAGTGATGGTAAGTAACAGTCTTTTACTCAAATGTTGCATATATATATATGTATATATATGTCCCTCCATCCTTAAACAATGAAAATACTGGGCGCCATCTAGTGGCAACAAACGATGTCTCCTCCCTTGTGGAGGGATTCTGGGAACTCAGATAGTCTCTAAGCTGACGCTGAAAACCAACGTTGTATTTACTGATTTGAGCATCGTTCCTCGTCTTGTGTGTTATTGCAACTGTAGAATCACTTTCCTGATTCAATCACATTTTAAAGTCCTCGTGGTGCTCAACACATATTGGGACCTCAGCAATCACTCCCTGACAGGAGGCTCAGCACTTCACTGGAGCAATACTTAGTGAAATGGCAAAACAAAATGAACAAACGAAGAGGTTAGCAGGAGACAGATTAAAAACCAACTGAACTAACCAGCTCCTAGTTTACAGAGATTTGTATTTCTTTTCATCCAAAAGCCAGTCTTTGCCTTCTTAGCCCCAAGTCTCCAGGCCTGAGCCCCTTAGGAGCATGGCATAGCTCTGATGCTTTGCTAAGTGGTGGTCTCCATCTCAACCCCCTTTACTGACTCACTGGTGCTTGTTTCTTGTCACCTAGCCTCTTGTGATCACAATGCTTTTTTTTGCTGAAAGCAGCTATCACTGTTTTCCTCTGTGTCTTGAAAGCACAGACCTCAGAGGAGGAAGTCAATATAAACTTGGGGCATGAATGGATGAACAGATATACACAGCGAAGCCTGGGTGGATGAATGCTGCCCAGTTTGATAAGTCGCTGGCCACATGCGTGCCTGATAGTAGCTAGAAGCAGGAGTGCTTTTCATAGGAGATGATTTTCATCATCTGGTAGTCTGGATACTTCAAAGAACACTCATGCTATTTTCTGGCACAATTCTCTCTTTCTCCTCCTCCCTCCCCGACTACTGCTCCTCTCTGTCCTTCATCACATATGAAATGCTTCCCACCCTCAAGTCCCCTCTTGTGAAATAGTTAGATCCTCTAATGCTCTCTAACCTTATCGGACTCTTCGACATACCTCAATAATGCTCAACAAGCTGACTACATGGAGTTGATTCCTCACTGTTTCTTGGACATATCTGTCCTAATGATTTGTGATATGTGACCCAAAGCAAAGTGTTCATCTGTGTGGTGGAAAACTCATGGCACACTGATTACAAAGTCTCCTCGTTAAGGATGGTTTTTATATGCGATTGACATAAGGTGTTTGGTGGTAAACAGTGTCATAATACAATATGATCCCCCCTCCCAGTGAGCATGATGGCATTCCTCTTTATTTTTTATTTTTTTCCACTTTTATTATTTACTTTTCATTAGTTTAAATCCGAGAAGGGTACAGCATCACACGGATTCTGTGTCCAATGGCCTTCGCAGGAAGGTTGCTTTGGAATTTGGCACGAACCATGCACTGTTTCCATGGGCCCGAGTTACTTTTCCCCAGATCACTCTGGTTTTGTTTGGTTTGCCTGCAGGAGTCACTGTGTTGTTTTTTGCTTTATACACGTAAGCACATCTCTTGCCTAAGTAGAATTCAGTTTCATCCAGGGCATAAACACCTTCAATTTTAAGAAGAGCTGTGTGCTCTCTTTGGTTCCGGAGACCTTGTTTGTAGCCAGCAAAAATGGCTTTGCACCACAGCTTTCCAGACATAGTCGCGTTTTAGAAGTCCTGTTCCCAGCAGGCCTCCACAGGTGCCAAGATGGCCATCATTCCTCTTTAGAAGAGACTTGGTACCCTATGAACATATAAGGGGGAGAAAATACCCCTCAGTCACGTCATAGAGGAGGGGAGTAAGGGGAAAATGGGATGGAGGGAGGAATGGAAGGATACAAGGGATGGGATAACCATTGAGATGTAATATGAATAAATTAATAAAATAAAATTTAAAAAAATTAAAATTAAAATTAAAAAAAGAAAGTGAATAAGTTCATAAATGTCTATATTAAGCAATCCAGGAAAGGAAACGTTTTTTGAAAGGTATACTCAGTGTTATTGATTTGGGTTGTCCCCCTTTGGGCAGAAGAATTGATCACAACTATAGATCACCTGTAGATATTGTTTAAGGAAAAAAAGACTATAGTATCTACTATAGGATTGAGCAAGAATGTAAAAAAGCACCCTGGAGTTAAAACTCACGTAACAGAGTTGCCTACTACACCCTGCTCCGTGTTCTCTTGGCAGCCCAGTCTTACCCCACTCCAAAACTTCTCTCTCAGGGTTTTGCTTTTATTGCTGCTGTTTGTCCATTGTTTCCTGTATTCATGCTGTGGTCTTTGTAATTTGTGTTATGAGGAAACAGCACTAAACTAAGCTTGAAAGACAACCTCCACATGAACCCATACCCTGGCTGCACCCCCAGTGCTTTCTAAAGCTTACTTTTGCCATTTCCACCTTAACACTGCTTCCTGTCTCCCTGTGTAAGGAGACACCGCCTTCCCTGGTTGGAGGAGCCCAGCATTTGCCAATTTTTCCTTGAGCTTTTCACATGAGAATGTTTGACTTCTAACAAAATGGAACCCTGACCCCGTTCCACAGCCAGACACCTAAACAGCAAAAATCTTTCCTGTTGGCTCTGGTTTCAAAGCTTATTACAGCATGTGAGTTCGCTTTCTGACTGCTCCTCTTTTCTTCATTTCCCAACCATTTTGTAAGGAGTACTAAGTCCACAGCACTAGCAACTGAGTAATGAAATCCTGAAAACTGCATCAGCAGGAAGAGAGACAATGTGCCAATAGGCATGAGCAGAGCAACAACACTCAAATTGCACATGGTAAATTGAGACCCCCCCCCATCCAATGTCCAAAAATATGAATGGATATAATATGGATATTATATGGATATTGAGACCACATTGTTTCTGGTCTCAATAATGGAAAACTGACAGGAAGCGGAAGAATTTGACCAGTGAATTTCCCTAGCATGAGTAATTTTCCTTACTGACAACATCCTGACACAGAAACCACTTTAACATACCATGAAGGTTCTTAGGAGCATGACCCACATAATTAATGTTTCCGTTACAAGTGCTTCTGATATTATTAAGTACCAGGTAGCCACACATAATAGTGCAAACTTGGCATATTAGTTTAAAATCGTTGGCTGATTGGGAAAAGAACATTTTATTTTGATGACAAGTGACAAGAAGTACTAATTTTGTATCAAGGAGCACAGCGTTTTCACCCAGGCCTAATGTTAAAGTGATCAGAACCACTTAGAAATCAGGAGAAGGGTGATACATCAAACAGTGGTTCTTAAACATAAACCTAGAGGAGTTTGAATGTTTGATTTACTAAAGTAAAAGAGCTTTTCCTTTTTTCTGCATCATTCTGCTAGGTCCTGTAACTATTGCTGATGCAATGTTAAACCCCACACATGAAATTGTAATATAATTTTATTTATGCAGAAAATTGGCCACCATTTTTGGCTTAATTTACCCACAGCAACTTAGAGGCACATCTTACAGTCTTTGGCTGTCATCCTTTTTGAGTCTCCTATGCATATTTTTTCTATGTAATGATAATATTGTATGAACATAGTTTACATATTATATTTTACAGTTGCTTTTCATTCTCCAGGAAATTCCCACTTTTGCAATGCCTCATCTACTGCATACTATCAGTAAAAATACATAGTTCCTTAAGTTTTTATTAGCATATATTAATTAGGCACTATGGCAGGCTTCATTATGACACTTTCAATACATGTACATAATGCATTTTGATCATATCTACACCTCATTAGCGCTGCAAAAACCAAACACAGTGGTGAAATCTGCAACTCCAAAGCTAAGGGCAGATCCCTGCAACTCAACAGGCAGGCAAGCAGGCCAGCTGCATCACCAGTTTCTGGGAACCTGTCTCAAAGGGTAAAGTGGAGAGCAATTGAAGACAACACCCAGTGTTGACCTTTGGCCTACACACACTCACACACACACACACACTCACACACACACACACACACACAGAGAGAGAGACTCACATGAACACACATGTACTCACATGTACACACCCAAGAAACATGTACATATACCACACACAGATACACACAGACCTGATCTTTCATATTCTGGTGTGATAAGATGAATATTTCTGTTTCCCATGGCATAAAACTGATTAACTTTTATTGATTATATGCACTACGTTGGAGAGCAACATATGATATTAGAGGATGTGACACAAGTAAAAACTTTTTTTAGTGACACCCAGAGCTTGTAGAGATTGGGGCCCAGATTTTGCTGATGTTTGTGTAGACAGAATATAGATGACTCTGCTCCTGATGCTGAGAAGCACTGCCCAGATGTGACCTTGAGGATTCCAATACTGATATCAGGATAGTTCGCTGCATGATTATTATCTAAAGGTGAAGACTATAGATTAAAGAGTGCATGTGTATCCAGATATGACTGAATGTGACACACTTGGAGGAGCTCCATGGGGCCCAGCAGCAAATCGAAGCTGAGAGTCTAGAACCCACAGAACAAGAGTCTGGGCACGGAAGCCCTTGCAGAAACCTCAAGAACAGATGTTGCACCACAAGCTTCGAGAAGAATTCAACAGCACAGGAAAACCATTCCAAGCGTAGCCTAGGTTGAGTCCAAGAACAGAAGCCCCAGGCCCCTAGACTAGAGCCTGCAAGTGAGGTGGGGAGCATGCTACCTCTGAGGTGGAGCCACTCCAGAAGGCAGTGGAGTAGGAAGGGTGACCACGGATATGAATGGCTAATGGCTTGTGGAATTGAAGTTAACGTGATTTGAGTAAGTCCATAAACTCCAAGATGAAAATGTTGGCTAGGTCATCCAAATTGATATTGAGCTAAAACAGGATGGTGACAGAATGAGGCACAGGCAGAGAGAGAAAGCCCAGTGTGTTAGCAGACTCTTTCCCAGGAGTGTGAAAATGACCAGAAGGCCATTCAAACACTGCGTTTGGGTGACTGGTGATGCACTGTGTTCTTTAACCACGTAAAACAGAATAGAAGGCATCACTTCTTGTTACCGTAAGGAATTGGGGTTTGGGAGCAGTAATGGAGAACCAGGATGGTACAAAAACTAAACAAAAACCCTAGGCTTTCTAGCAGATGGAGGCTGCAAGAAGAAAATCTTCGTTATATTAACTAAATCATAACGATTGAGTTAAAGCGAACAGCATTCTATAACAAGGATGAAGGACGGATGTGTGTCCAAGCTGCTCTGCCAGGGAATGGCACATTCTGAGTTCACTCTGAAAGGTGTCAACTGGAAAAACTGCCCAATTTACTTAACAAGTAGACCCTGAGTTCTTACTATGTGCAGTAGGTAATTCTTCCCCCCTTACTGAAAACATATTCTTTTGTCATGAGATATCTTCTGATTATAGTTTCCCCTTCCTCTACTACTTCCAGGGCCTCACCTCCTCCTCCTCCATCAGGATCCCCTCCATTTCTGTCTCTCATTCCAAAGTAACAGGCTTCTAAGATACAGCAAAAAATCTGTAACAAAGTAAAATATAATAATATAAAACAAACCCCATTACACTGAAGTTGAACAAGGAAAACTAACAGAAAGGAAAAGAGCCCAAGATGAAACACAAGAATCAGAAAGCCACTCATTCACACACCCAGGAGTCCCGTAAAAATAACCTGAAAGCTACAATATATCAAAGAGGACCTGGTACAGATCCGTGCAGGCCTGTGTTTGCGGCTTCATTGTCTGTGAGTTTATATGAGCTTTGCTCTGTTAATTTAGAGGGCCTTGTTCTCCTGGTGTCCTCCATCCCCTCCGGTTCTTACACGCTTTCTGCCACCTCTTCCACAGAGTTCCCTGAGGAATTTGGTAGAGACAGTCTATGTACTGCTCTGTCTCTTGTGTCTGTCTGTCTCTGTCTCTCTCTCTCCCTTTTTCTGTCTCTCTCTCCCTTTCGCTATCTCTGTCTCTCTCTATCTCTGTCTGTGTCTGTCTGTCTCTGTGTCTGTCTGTCTCTGTCTCTGTGTCTCTGTCTCTGTGTCTCTGTCTCTCTCTCTGTCTCTCTCTCTCTGTCTCTCTGTCTCTGTCTCTGTCTCTCTCTCTCCATAATATCTGCCTGTGAGTCTCTGTGTTTATTCCTACCTGCTGAATGAGGAAGCTTCTCTTACCCTTGCTGAATAAAGCACTAATCTATGAGTATAGCAGAGGGTCATTAGGAGTCGTTTTATCACTGGTTTTATATTTTAAAATTTCTTTTTAGACCAACAGTGTTTGGTTTGACCCTAGACCTCTGAACTACCCAGTCCCTGGTTCCCGGTCACTCCAGCAGTATTGGGAATGGGTTCCATATCATGGAGTGTAATTCTTAATCCTTAATAATGATCATAGGCATAAATCATAGATTTGTCATTCTAAGAGGTAGGACAACCTTGCTGAAAGACTGAGGCATAATTTTCAAATGCTGTTTCTAAAGAGTCAATCAAAAGAAGAAAGGATGTGCATGTACATCTATAGGGGTCGGGGATGTATCCAGTGGTAGATCACTTGCTTAGCATGGACTAGGCTATGACTTTTCTCTTCAGTGCCTTATATGTGTGTACACATGAGTGTGCACTTGCATGCGCGTGCGTGCGCACACACACACAGACACGCGTGCACACACACACACATGCACACACACACAAATGAAAAGAAAAACTTTTCCCTTTATCAAAAATATTTAAAAGAAATAGTAAAGTTATTGGGACCTCTAATGGGGTTGTCTATTATACCACTAGTAATTAAACATATATACATCTATTAGTAAATATAGTAAAAAGAAAAACTCATCTCATAAATGAGCAGTGGCAGGTAGCATATCTCATTTTTTTTTTTTGCTTTGACTGTTGATATACGTAGGAGGACTCCCCCACCCTCACCCCCACCCCACTTCCCTTATCCGATTATCCTGACCACTTTCTTTAAATGTCATCCTTATACTCAGGAAGTTCTCCTCAGCTTGCTTTAAGAAACCTTGGTGTTGCAGAAATGAGAGAGCTCTAGGATTGCAGCATTTATAAGCGTAGATATAACTGACGTGATCTGTCGATCAGGATCAATTTGCAGATACCAGAGGTTTTAGGTATCAGAGGCTCCCCATTGAGGACACAGCACTGTATGATTTCTGCGAGAGTTGGGAATGTTTAAAACTCTGGCCCTGGCACTCTGACGAGACATCACACAGTGCTCTGCTCACCGTTCTCTGTGTGTGTGCGGGGGATTGTTAATACAACCCAAACCGCTCTTCCACTCTCTGATTTATTTGCTCGCAGAGAACACAGAAACCTGACCTCCTGAGGGAACCGCAAAGCTCAAATTTGGGTGCCATGATAATCATAACAGTTTGAAAGAAAATGAAATAGGCTATAAAGAGGGAGGAAATGAAATATATAAACTGTTGTACGGTGTCAAGTTCATTTTCAGTACGATATAAAATAATGAAAATGCTTTTCGATAACCTTTGTTGATTTTTATAATGTGAAACACACTTTATGGAAAAGACAATGAATGTGCTAAATAAAAAAAAAATTGTGAAAAATACTTTTATCTTTTGAGTCCAATTTCCACATTCTTGCCCATAGGTTTACATTAGAGTTGAATTCTGAGATAGAACAGCTCGAGACAAAAGAGCCTTCCCTGCCCTGACCTTTTGTAAATTCAAACAGCTCTTTTTAGTCTCAAGTGTAAGGGTCATTTTCCTCATGGGTCAATCCAGTGGATTGTATTTTTATAATTTTATAGTTATATTTTGACAGTCTAAACTTCAGTGACATTGGACAAGGCTTTCTCATCTCCACTCAGTTTCATCATACAGGTGTAGGATAGTAATGGTCACCTCTCCTCTCCCCCATCATCCAAACATCCTAACAGCTTTTAGTAGTAAAGTGTTAAGGACTAGGGTATCATTACTGTGGATTGTGGGTGCCCAGGGGGCCTTCTCCTGGCCACTGTCATCGTCATCACATACACTAGACTCCACCAAGGGGAATTAAAAACCCCAAAGGACAGAAAGCATTTGAGTAACCAGCCTTATGAAGTTCAAAGGTTAACAATACAGACAAAACATCTGTTCCTGCTCCATTGGTCACTGGAAAATTCAGATTCTGCTCATGAAGAACTCCTCACTCAGGCACATAGAATACTAGCAACTTTCAATTTCAGCTGGCACCTCTCTCAAGACCACAACCATCACCTATACAGAAGGGTACACTCAGGAATGACAGGGTAAAATGAAGGAGAAACATAACTGCTACTCTAAAAATAGACAGTGTGCCCTGGGCCTCTGACATCTTGCTCTGGGGTCACCATAGTTGGTATTAGTGGAATTTAAATGATTTATCTAGATGGCACAGTCTCCATAGGACAAGATTGCCCTCGCTTCAGACATCAGCTGGCTACAAGGTAGGGATCAGCACAGCCACTCTAAAGTTTGACAGTGTACAGGGAATATCAGAGAACTCAGAACATTACACTTCTAGCTATAGTCTCATCACATAGAGAAGGTGCAATTAAAATTAACCAAATAAAATTAACCAAGCCCAGGAGAGACTTGTATATACAGATGCATTCTCTCCTCATCTCAAGCATGTATGGTGTTGTCTCCTCTCTTGCCTGAGATGGCAAAGTGCACATAGAAGAATGCCAACCCAGATGTCTAGAATGTAATAGGATCTTAGCTACATGTAGCCCCCTTGTCTGTCCTTACGCCTACAATTAACTGCAGAAATTCCTAACATGTCTGAAGTAATTTGCTGTGGTCAAAAGTCTCCATCATTAGTCACAATGCAATGGCCAAAGCTCCTATGGAAGTAGTCACATTCTAGGGACTTAGCGACACTTCCAAGGAAAAGAAGACAAGGGTCAAGCCCCTGCTCAGATAAGGTTACGGAGCCAAATTTTATGCCTGACATTTTAGAACATAAGTCCTTGCTCACATCTTACCTCTTGGTATGGCAAAAATGAAATATGCAGAATTGCACACACATTAATTCTCTCTAGAGGAATGAGAAATAAAGTGGAAGGCCAAACACATATGACTAGAAGGATGGTACAGAAGTTGATTCTTAAGGGAACACTAGGTTGGGTGGGTGAGGAGGAGGAGGATCTAGGAGAATCTCGGGGAGGGGTTGATGTGGTCAAAACATATTGTACAAAATTCTCCAGGAACCATTTTAAAAAACCAGCCCCCACATAGTGTATTATTACCACAAGGCTATGTTATTTAGTATATGATCACCTATGATCATACATCCCTGACTAGTGTGGGCTTGCATGTGAAGATTCATGTGTATTCAGGTGCATGTATCTGTATGCTCGTGTACTTCATACAGAGGCCAGAGGACAGCATGAGGTGTTGTTCCTCAGGGAACAGCCACTTTTTATTTGAGATGGTATCTCTCACTTGCCTAGAGTAAGTGGCCAGCAAGGCCATAGGCTGTCCTTTCTCCATTTCTCCACCACTAGAACATGGGCCATCATCCTTGACTTGTTCCCATGCATTCTAGGTGTTAAACTCAAGTCCTGCTCCTTGCAAGACAAGCTCTTTATCAGCTGAGCCACCTCATTTCTCCAGCCTGGTACCTGAATACTGATTGAAAACAAACTTGAGTTATGTCTCCCCCTCCCCAGGCCCATGTCTGTGAAAAAGAATCATGGCAAAAATCATGTTTCTGGGTGACAACATAGAAGAGGTATTTTGGGGGAAACTATGAAACATGGGAGGAAAAACAATCTCGTTTAATTGTTGGCTAAACCCAGTCACTTCACTTTTCACTTCCTGAAATGCTGGAATGAGAACCAGGGCCTTATGCATAAGGACTCAGACAAGTCCTTAGACAATGAACCACATGCTCAATCCTCCCAAAGTCCTGACTCTGGAGACTTTTCATAGTTCTCTGTGCTGCACAACCAGCAAGTAATTCTACCCCATTGTTAAACCCTTTTGACCTAGTGCTCTATTTCTTTTTTTCCTGCTGTCATTTTCCGCTGCATCTAGGACCTTGTATTATCCGAAATTCAATAACTACCATTAATTGTCCAGAGCTAAGTACTTCAAAATAAAAACAATATTCCTCGCCTCTCATTTCGGAGGGGCTAAAAATTCAAGATCGAGTGATGCCATGGATTTTGTGTTTGGTGATGGGCCCTCGACAGTGACATATAGAGACACATACAAGAGACAGGATGCAGGGAAAACAAGAATACAGGGGACCAAGGCTCAGGCTTGTTCTTTTATAAATACTTGGTGCCAAATGGACTGCAGTTCCCGGGTAACAATGTTAATCCCCTCTAAGAGAAATGCTCTCAATAACCAGATTTCCTTGCACTAAAACACATTTCTTAGGTTCTACTTCTTCAAGAACAATTGGAGGCCAAATTTACAGCCTACGAATGGTTGGGAGACTCTAAAACTGTGTCTGTGTGTCACAGAACTGATGTGCACACATGGGGTTTACCCAGATAGTCCAGGGCAGTCTCTTTAGTTTATGAACCCTTGTGGCCCCCAGTTCCATTTGTAACATCCCTTTTCAGTAGTGCCTATATGAGTATTGAATAACAAGGGGTTGATATTTTGCGGATGTAGATAGCATCTGAACATTTTTGTTATGATAAATACGAATTCAGAGCCACATGCAGATCACTGATTGACAGATTATGCCGCATCATCAGGATCTGTATTTTAAAGCCATCTCTTAGCTCAGGCTAATAAGTGGATCTTACGCTTATTACAAAGTCACTCTATAACTGATTTCTCTGACTTTGGCTACCTTCTTCTCCAGCGTTTCTAATGCGTAAACTTTTTCAGTTGTGGGCGACCTTTGCAATCTGGCTCGAGTGAACCACAAAACAAATGGGTTTCTTATTCTATTCAAATAGGCATATTGAACTCAGTGCCACCAAGGCTGCTCTGAGGGACCCAACTCTCTATGTCACTGGCAAGCGGTTGTACACAGCTAAGTACAGATCAAGGCTTTTCAAAGTTTTAGTTTGGAATTGATCTTTCTTTAATTCTTTATCCTATGCATCCCATTTTCCCTGTGAATAAGCATAACCAATAGCCACTTGGGACTTACAAACTTATGGTTTTTTATGTTAAATGTCTTTTTAAGTATATTTTATTAATTTATTCATATTACATCTCAATTGTTATCCCATCCCTTGTATCTTCCTATTCCTTCCTCCCTCCCATTTTCCCCTTACTCCCCTCCCCTATGACTGTGACTGAAGGTGACCTCCTCCCCCTGTATATGCTCATAGGGTATCAAATCTCTTCTTGGTAGCCTGCTATCCTTCCTCTGAGTGTCACCAGGCCTCCCCATCCAGGGGACATGGTGAAATATGGGGCACCAGAGTACATGTGAAAGTCAGTCCCCACTCTCCACTCAACTGTGGAGAATGTCCTGTCCATTGGCTAGATCTGGGTGGGTTGGAAGTTTACTGCACATATTGTCCTTGGCTGGTGCCATAGTTCGAGCAGGACTCCTGGGCCAAGATCCTCCCATCATAATGTTCTACTTGTAAGTTTTTAGGACCCTCTGGATCCTTCTATTTCCCCATTCTCCCATGTTTCTCTCACCTAGAGTCCCAATAGGATGTGCTCCACTCTGACTCACTTTCCTGGTAAGTGAAGACTTTCAGGGGACATGCCCCTTGGGCTAGTGTCCAGATATAAGTTAGTATATACCATTTGACTCTCTGTTTCTGGGTTAACTCACTCATTATGATCATTTCTAGTTCAATCCATTTGCCCACAAATTTCAGGAATTCCTGTGTTTAGAAGCTGAGTAGTATTCTATAGTGTAAATGTACCACAGTTTCTTTTCTTTTAATTTTCTTTTATTAATTTATTCATATTACATCTCAATGGTTATCCCATCCCTTGTATCCTCCCATTCCTCCCTCCCTCCTATTTTCCCCTTACTCCCCTCCCTTATGACTGTGACTGAAGGGGACTTCCTCCTCCTGTCCATGCTCATAGGGTATCAAGTCTCTTCTTGGTAGTCTGCTATCCTTTCTCTGAGTGCCACCAGGCCTCCCCATTCAGGGGACGTGGTCAAATATGAGGCACCAGAGTACGTGTGAAAGTCAGACAACACTCTCCACTCAACTGTGGAGAATGTCCTGTCCATTGGCTAGATCTGGGTAGGCGTTTGAAGTTTACGGCCTGTACTGTCCTTGGCTGGTGCCAGAGTTTGAGCAGGACCCCTGGGCCCAAATCTGGCTATCATAATGTTCTCCTTGTAGGTTTCTAGGATTCTCTGGATCCTTCAACTTTGCCATTCTCCCATGCTTCTCTCATATAGAGTCCCAACAGGATGTCCTCCCCTCCGTCCCAGTTTCCTGGTTAGTGAAGACTTTCATGGGACATGCCTCTTGGGCTAGTATGCAGACATAAGTTGAGTATATGCCATTTGACTCTTTCTGCTTCTGGTTTAACTCACTCATTATGATCATTTCTAGTTCAATCCATTTATCCACAAATTTCGGGAATTCCTTGTTTTTAATAGCTGAGTAGTATTCCATAGTGTAAATGTACCACAGTTTCTTTATCCATTCTTCTACTGAGGGACACTTAGGCTGTTTCCATGTTCTGGCTATTATGAATAAGGCTGCTATGAACATGGTTGTGCAAATGTTCTTGTTGTGTGCTGGAGTATCTTCTGGGTATATTCCAAGGAGTGGAATATCTGGGTCTTGAAGAAGCCTTATTCCCAATTTTCTGAGATAGCACCAAATAGATTTCCAAAGTGGTTGTACTAATTTGCATTCCCACCAGCAATGAAGGAGTGTTCTTCTCTCTCTCCACATCCTTGCCAGCATGTGGTGTCACTTGAGTTTTTTTTACCTTAGCCATTCTGATGGGTGTAAGATGGAATAGCCAAGTCTATTCAATGGAAAAAGGATAGCATCTTCAACAAATCAAAACAACTCTGAGCCTCTTACGGTTTTTAAGAGGCCATGAATGAATCTGTCCCTTATGGCTAGGAGTCTGCCTAAGCTGACTTTATGGAAGCCTGTCATCTTTGTACACTTAAGATCCTCCAATTATATTCCACAAGAAACCTGGGACTATTGAAACCAGTACTCCTGCTGTTGTCTACCTTGCTTCAGTCATGACTTCTCCTGATAACCTAGAGAGGCCTCAAACAATATCACTCCAAGACAACTTAACGATCTCTAGAGGACCCTGCTCACCTTTCTCAGACCAAAGGGAGAAACTCCCTAGGTGGCCCAGCAGAAAGCTCACAATTGGCCAGTCCTTATGTAAGGCCTGTAACTGCTAGGACTGGAAGCTGAGATGAGATTAATACACATGCAAGGAGAGACGTTCCTGCCACACTCCTTTGTGTGATTGCTAATATTAAACCCATAAAATATTTATCCTGTTATTTTTGTTGTGTTGGTGCTGTTCTCCTGGGGCCTTTAGGGGGAGGGGTATACCTTTGGCTTTCTGAATGTAGGGTGGGTTGAGACAGTATTATGAACTTGTAGACCACCAGGAGCAGCAGCCACGGCATAGCAGCCGCATGTTAGCTGAAGAGTTACAGAGACTAGTTAGAGGCAGAGGCAGTAGAGACAGCAGAGGACAGTAACCAATGATGAGGGAGTGCAGGCTCTGGTAAATGAAAAGTGCACGGGACCTACCAGGACTTAACGTCTGAGGGTCTTGACATCCAAGGTTGTTAAGCCAACTGGCACTGACCTCCGCTGACTGCTGCCGCTGCAAGCTGTTACCAAAAGCTAAGGCTCTCCTTGGCTGCCAAGGGCCAGGCCACCCACAATTCATTCTCTGATCTGAGAATCTGGAGCTGTAAGAACCTAAGCTTGTAACACAGGGAGATCTATGTTTCCAGCTCTCAGAGCTCAAAGCTATAAGCCTCTGAGACTGTGGACCTAGCCACAAGCTTCTTGCACTCAAGAGCCCAGCTATACAGAGAAGAGAAGTACTGCAGTTTTGGTTACTCACAGTTTTCATCTTACTATAGCAAAGGCACCCCAACCAGCAAGTAGCACGGCCATAGGAATAGTCTGTATGATACAACCTTACTTAATTCTGCTCTAAGCCAATATCTCTCGGGTACACTCTCTGTGTATTACAAAAGGTTTTATTTGTATAAAGTGACAACAATATAAAGCTATACACCAATCATAGGCCATTCTCTGCATGACACTTAGTTCTCTCCACAGCAGGAAGCTGATTCTGGGTCCAGACGTAACACAATGCATTGAAGGCAGGTTTTAAAGAAGTCAACAGCACTTTTGAGGAGATTGAAATAAGGGAAAAACCTCCACGGGTTATTAATGTTAGGAGAGGAAAATTCTGACAATGGAAGCCAGAACTGCAGCTGAGTTGAGTGACAGAGAGGAGCGAAGGCATGCCAGAAATTCCGTGTCTGTCCATCCGGCGTCCTTCCCTCAGTCTATCTGCAGTTGCCCTCTAAAAGTGGCAGCTGGAGCATCCCTCCTTCCTTTCCAGTCTAATACTGGTTTATCTCATGTCTGTTTCTCACCTGAGCTTACCCAGGAGGTATGTCCTTGGAGTCAGTTTTCCAACTTAAGACAATTGAAAACAGCACAGTCTGGCAACAGGTTCAAACCCCAGTCTCTGAGCAGGCATCTTCCCATATAGACAGACCGCTTAGATTTCCTTTCTCTCCTGAGAATCGGTGGTAATAAAAGTAATCCCAATACCCCATGGTGAAATGAAGCAAACTCAGGAAGGTGGATTTTTCTGCTGATGAAGTGATGACCAGATCTGTAGACTTTAACCTCCTTTGTGTCCTATTTCTGTCCTACTTCAGCCAGAAGCAGGGCACCATCCCTCAAAAGTCACCCCACGGCCATGTTCAGGTCACCAAATATGAAAAAAATACTTTCTTTGATTGCTAACCTGCACATCATTTGATACATTTCTATGACAGACAGATGTGACCCGGGCCCAGCTGTCACCATATACAACAGTAGTTAGAACAATACATTGCTGTTTAAGATTAAAATACTTGGTGCGAAAGCATACATCCACCCACTTACTTTGTCTGAAGCAACCCATTCAAATTGAAAATTAGTTTAAATCCCTAGTGAAAAGACAGAGCAATATGAAATTCTAAACATTCTGAATGGCAAGTGCCAAGTCTTGTTGTCTGCATGTGAAAGTGAGTACTAAACATTTTGAGGCAAGCTTCATTGCCTGCAATGGAAGGGTTAGCCTGCACATTTTATGGCATTTGCCACATACTGGTTAATGAATGAATTTTTGTTAGAGACATGATTACATAGACAGAGCATGGTATCATTATAGAAGGCCAAAGGTGGACTATCTAAACCCAAATAAAGTTGTATTGAGTGGTGGTGACAGTTGATGATAGCTTGTTTTTGTGGTGATGGGTTGTGCGTTTCCCTTCAAACTATACTTAGTTACTCTCGGAAAAGGCCATTCTGGTGAACAGCCAGAGCATACAAAAAAGGCTAAGACCAAACAAGGTTGAGACCCACATATATTAAGACACTAATTTCTATGTAAGACCTACCCTAACATTTACACATAAAAACTGCTAAATTCTCTCTTTAAGGATTCTCAAGATTTTCTTAAATTAAATGATTAGCAATTCCGAATATCCCTTCTTGATAAAATTGTCTAAATTTCTTTGTCAGAAATGTTATATTCCTTTCTACTTATCTTCTTTTATGGCCTGTTGTAACAACCTCCTACATTGAGTTTGAGTATTATTTTAAAGCATTTTTTCCTATTTGTAAAAGCAATCATTTTAATTCCATAAACAGTGCTTTAATGGTACAGCCAGTATAAATGGACACTAAGAGACACAGTACAGGCTGGGCTTTATGATCCTGGGGTGTTTCTTTCCCCCATATGTGAATGTTTTAAATGTTTAAAGCAATATTCACAGTGCACTTCTCCCCTTCAATGTCACTGTATCTATTCTTGCATCCTCCATTTGCCTTGGGAGCTTCCAAACATCTCTGTTCTTCAGCACAAGGCTTTCCCTGTCCCATGGCATTCTCTGAGGACAGTAAGTTTCTCTGCCTGCTCATCATCACAAGTTCCCCTCCGTAATTCCCAACTCCCTCCAGCAACAGTGACTGAGGGTGAACCACGCCTCCTCCCCACTTGCTGTGTGCTTTCCTCAGTGCTCCATCCTCATATGGGAGCATCTATAATGCCGTATGCCCTTCACTGGGCTCTGCAGATTTTGGGGGA
>OU015744.1:61932243-61962860 GCA_907169655.1 Acomys percivali
TTAGTGTGAGCACCCATTAAGCAAGCGTCCGCACAGCCCATGGTTTGGTACAATACCATATGAAGTACACTTATAATCATTTATGACCAGAAAGGTTTTTGGTAAAAAACAAACAAACAAACACAAAAACAAAAAATTAGTGTCTATGAGTTTTGTTGACTGCTGGTATTTAAATTAACATTCCAAATGGACATGGAATTCGGAGTCTAGAACTGACCATTGTGCAGATCTGAGATCTGCATATGCTGCGATCTCCTTGGCTCATCTGCTTGATGTATGTGCACTTTCATAGCACTTAGCTACAGGACAATCTCAATGTAGTTATTTGCATAAACAATTTGATTGATAAGCATTGCTGATGTCTTCTATAAAGACATACTCAGGATATATTTCTTTTGTTATATAACAGAAAGTAAAGTAGACGATAAAAGAAAACTATATACAGATGAAATTTGGCCAAATAATTCTATGAGAAAGCAAATTATGTATTAATCAAGATTATTTAACAAATCATGTTAATAGAAATTAGTCTAAAATAGAAAAATCACCAATGAGTGCAAATTCACAATTTAAACAGTAATTATATGAGTTAATTTTCATGTACTTTCTTCAGTGCCTTTATTTTTTATGAAGCCACAATGATTGTGTATTAGAATTGTATGCATTTAACTTGGTATATAATTCCTATTCTACTACATATTCCTTAAGAACACATACACATTTATAGTCAAATAGAGAGAGAGAGAGAGAGAGAGAGAGAGAGAGAGAGAGAGAGAGAGAGAGATGAAAAAGAGATACAGATATGTATCTGAGTGGTTTAGCAGTTGTTATTATCATTGTCAACTTGGTAGGATTTAGAAATACCTAGAGTTGCTTGGTAAGATATGTGTCTGTGTATACATTTCTAGAGATGTGCTAAATGTGAGTGGCACCATCATATGGGCTTGGTGCACAGACTAAGTACATAGGTAGAAAGGAGCAAGCGGAGCCCCCACTTTCCTTTTCTCTCTGCTTGCTCCTCTTCATGGGGGTAAGTCTTGCTGCTATAAACCTATCAGATTAATAAACCTACCTTCAAAGTTGTTTATGCCAGGCATTCTGCTTCATTAGTGGGAAAAGTAACCCAGCAGGCCAGTGGAGAATATATGTGCTCAATGGCTTCTAGCTCAGTAATATGCACTGGATATTGTTGACGCATGATTATGAAACTACTATGACCATGTTTCATACTGCATACAGTTTACTGTCCAGACAGAAAAAAAAATGTAAGAAAGAAACAAATTCAGGCGATGAATGTGGGAAACACAGTTCAAAAACATTGCATAATAAAACAGAGAGTCAGGAAGTGTCACTCTAAGATTGCCCTGATCCAAAACTTTATTTTAAAATGGAAGATTGAGTAGAAGCTATCCATGTTTTTAAAATGCATAAGAAAATTTGGAATTGTGTTTTCCAAAAAAAGGAAACAAAACAGGTCAAAATATTATGGATCCCTGAAGAGGTAAGGTCAGCAAAAATGAAAGGTCTGTATGCAAACATGGTGAGGTTCTGAGGAGTCTGAGCATCTTAAAAGAACAGAGGAGCAAATGATAGATTTTGAAATGTTAATGGTCCCAATAGTTTTGACTACTTTTAAGGGATTGACTTTAGCAGTCATGTGAAATTGAATTTCGATATGTGAAAGTTTGGTGCTGAGAATAAAGGGAAGAAGTCCTGATAGCTGATGATGACCATTTCAAGAAACACTATGATAAATACGAACAGAAAGATATGTTTTCAAATGATGATGATGATGATGAAGATGACGATGATGATGATGATATAGGAATAGTAATAATAATAATAGAACTCAGTGAAATTTTGGTTATTCGTTAGCTGTAGAAGTCACAGAAGAAGAAGAATTGAGGGGGATTGTAAGTCTTAGGTTTCCAGACTGTGAGCTGGTTAAGCTGGCACCTCCAAATGGAGGAATAAAAAATATGAAAGAGAGGAATTCAGCCTTGGAAATATGAATCCAAGTTGCCTTTGTTACCCAAGTGATCGTGGAAGATGCATAGGTCTCCAAACCCACACAGTGGGAATTGTCGTAGAGCTTGGGAAACAATTTTATGGAGTTATTAAAACATCAAATGAAAAGTATGCACAGAGAGAAGAGCAGATGGCTAAGGATTGGTGATATTTGGGAACTTGAACATTTCATGATTTTGTGATAATCTGTGGCCTGAAAGATAACATGAACATTTTAAACCAAATAACATGATGTAATGTTCAAGACATTGTTTTCACAGTTAAAAAAAAAAAAAGCAGTCATGTATGCTGAACACTAGAGGAAAACAAATGAAGCTAGGGCTAACTAACTAACCGTAGCTCATCTGGATGGCACAGGCAGCACCCATATTCCTGTGAGCCGGAGAGAAATTAAGAACACATATTTGGTATAGATTATTCTTCCAAAAAACAGACCCTATATCAAGAAGTGGTCAATTAGTATGCAGAAATAGAGCACGCAGAGTTTTTAGGTGGGAACACCTGAATGTCCTTACCTGGTGAGAAGGAAAATCTAACAGAGGAAACATTCTTTTTGCAAGAACAAAAGAGAGGTTGCAGAAAGCCAGGTCCCCAAGGATGTGGAATAAAATTGAATCACACAGATCTCTGGCCTAAAGGTCTTCATTCAACAGAAGGGCTTTAAATACAAGGGGACTGTGGAAGCAGACAAGCTGTCTTTTAAGGTCCGTTTTTAGTTTTGCGAGTACATGCGGGTTTCTGTCTGTGCATATGCATGTGCCTGTGAGTTGGGGAGGCAGGCTGCAGAAGCCAGAATAACGTGTCAGAGCTCTTCAAATTAGAGCTACCGGAAGTTGTTAGTTCTCTGATACGGATGCTGGGAACTGAACTGACGCCCTTCATCCTTCGGAAAAGCGTTGAGCATTCTTAACTGCTGAGTTGTTTTTCTGGGTCTGCGCTTCTTTTTTTAATTATTATTATTAATTTATTCTTGTTACATCTCAATGGTTATCCCATCCCTTGTATCCTCCCATACTTCCCTCCCTCCCATTTTCCCCTTATTCCCCTCCCCTATGACTGTTCCTGAGGGGGATTACCTCCCCCTCTATATGCTCATAGGGTATCAAGTCTCTTCTCGGTGACCTGCTGTCCTTCCTCTAAGTGCCACCAGGTCTCCCCCTCCAGGGGACATGGTCAAATGTGAGGCACCAGAGAATGTGAGAAAGTCATATCCCACTCTCCACTCAACTGTGTAGAATGTTCTGACTATTGGCTAGATCTGGGTAGGAGTCAGAATGGCTAAGATCAAAAATTCAAGCGACACCACATGCTGGAGAGGATGTGGGGAGAGAGAAGAACACTCCTTCATTGCTGGTGGGAATGCAAACTAGTACAGCCACTTTGAAAATCTATCTGGTGCTATCTCAGAAAACTGGGAATAGGGCTTCCTCAAGACCCAGATATTCCACTCCTTGAAATATACCCAGAAGATGCTTCAGCACACAACAAGAAACTTTGCTCAACCATGTTCATAGCAGCCTTATTGATAATAGCCAGAACCTGGAAACAGTCTAAGTGTCCCTCAGTAGAAGAATGGATAAAGAAACTGTGGTACATTTACACTATGGAATACTACTCAGCTATTAAAAACAACGGTCTGCGCTTCTTAAGGTTTATTTTTATTTCAAGCAAAAGATTCTAAACTGGATGATTGTGATCTTCAAATAAGAAAGAGAGAGAACATTGCAGCGTAAGACGAAGAGTTTGGCGAAGAGGTTTGATTCTGAAAAGTTTGTAAGTGGTGTAGCTGGGGACTCATTAAAGAAGAGAGTTACCTGCAGACCTTGGATTTTAATAGCATTGGAAGGTTCCTTTGGCACAGAAAATGTAAAATAAAGCCTTTTTTTAAAAAACTAAAATCCAGAGCTTGAATTTGTTAAGGATGCATGTGACCTCAACAGAAATAAGAGGCAGATGTATAAAGGACAGCAAACAAAATACCCAATGTGCTGTCGCCGGCAACTGAAGGGGCAGTAAGGAAAGGACAACAATTGACTCGTGGTTGGGCAAAAACAAGGATAAAGGCTTTTGAAAATTTTAGCCAAAGAAGGGAAGAGTCATTCAATACACAAAGAGAAAGTGGAAACTGACTCTGAAATCCTCAATATGGAAATTGGGGCCGATTGAACTTTCTGGTCAAACGTACAGGAGGAAGACACATGGTGTGAACCAGGTAGAGATATGGAAGGGCATACCAAGAAATGGGAGAAAAGGTCTTTTTGCTGTGTGATTGTTTTTTTTTTTTATTAAATGAAGAATCAGCTACAGATTACAGCACAAGAAGCTGTTCTGACAGAGGAAGCAGGAAGAGCAAGCTCCAATGGAGAGCATCTTAGCTTCACCTACAACTTGATCAAGTTTCTACAGAAAGCTATCTAAGCTTCTAAGCCAGAGTTGTCCAACCTTTGAAGTAAGTCGAATATCAATGCTTGGGGATGATAATTAATAGTAGTAATAGTAATGATAATAATAGAACAATTATAAATCTGCATAGGCCACAGGAGAAAGGGAGGAGCAAGGATTACTCAAGTGTTTTATTTCAGACAAAGAATACTAACAGGCCAACTTGAACAAGAAAGCCCTAATGAAGACTGACTCGATAGTGACTTCCGTATAAGAAGCATCTGTGTAAATTATTAAGAATCTTGGGTTTTTTATTGTTTGCGAAAGGGACAGGACCAAAGCTTATTGCACTTAAGGAAATGTTTCAAAAGCTATAACAAAAAAAAAAAAGCTATAGCTATAGATTTTTAATTGTATTGTCCTGATTTCCTGAGTAAATATTTTTATTTTTATAATTAATTTTTAAAAACTTTAAAGAGTCACCTCCACAAAGAAACCCACCCTACTGTGTCACAAAAAGGAATCTGAAACATTTATACCATGAGTTTCACAGCCTTTCCTGATAGCTGGTTCCAAAACGTCATAAATGGGATTAACACAGGTGAGTGTGTGCCTCAGGGAAGGGTGAACTCCCTGGAATTTCATACTTTGTGCATGCAAGCTTTCTCCTCATTCTACATGGTGGAGGAATCACTTCATGATACAAATGCCTGGGACAAAGCACAACAGCACACCATCGCTGAAGTTAGTGAATTTCACGGCTGGTACTTGCTTTGAGGAAGAGGCAACTGGCATAAGTGGCTACAGAGACAGAAGTCTTGCTTCTTATTTGTATTTGATGCTGGCTATCTCTATGCAGTAATCAACAGAGGCTGTCCCTAAACTACCCACCTAAAGGATCCAAATCATACTGGACAACTGAATTCAGAGTGAAAATGTTGCCCTTCACAAGTATGACGTCATTATGCATGCCCACACTACACAGAAGGAATATTACTAAGCTGATCTCCAGCTTCAGATCTAACCAGGAAACACCACACAACTATCCAGCCTCTCAAATAAATAATTTTTTTTCCCTAAATCTTTTAACCAATGGCTGGAATCTGACAGAAGGATATAAGAGCTAGTTTTATTCAACAACCTGTCTGCATCTTATTTCAGAGTAGCCCTGCATTTATTATTTCTGTCGACTTCCTAATTCTTGTTTTTGGGTAATAGACCAAGAAGAGGTTGTTAGAGAGAGGCAGCTGAGGTTAGTGACATGAGACCTAGGCCTTTGCTTCCTGGTTAGGGAAGCGGAATTCTTCCTGGTGACCCACTGCATTTTGTATTTCCACAGTCTTTAAGCATTTCCAACCAGCCAAATTTTTCTATTATCAAAAATCAGTTAACTGCATGATTTACTCGGGCTGATCTCACTAGCTTAAGTCTCCCAGTAAAATGTATCCCTAAGAGGAATGAATTGTTAAATTAGCTGAAATTGCACTTTTTGAGAAGCTGAAACAGGTGTGATTTGAATGCACATTTTACTTGGACTTCAATGCCTGCCTGATGGAGAAAGAAACCTGAGCAACTAAAAAGAATGTATTCCTTGCAATTTCCTTAGCTTACCAGCATTTTTAGATTTGTGAGTGAAACGGCCTGGCTGCCTTGATACAATGGTTTAAAGTTAAAATGCCTCTATGTACCAGGCAATGCCCTCTACCTGTTTTTTCCCAATAAGTTTTGCTTTTTAAGACAAGACTGCAATTTGCTCTAAACACACCAGATCATAACTGCCAACACCCACAACTAGATGTTGTCTGAGAAACTGATAAACATGATGTAAACATTTGAGTAAATAAATTAGTTGTTTAGGAGTTAAGATGTTTTCAGGTCTAAATAGATGTTTTAAGTTGATAAAGATGAGATATAATGGATATTGATTTACATTCAGAATTTTAGATGCACCAAGATAGGAAAGATGTTTTCTTCAAGGCTGTCAAATACAAATAGCCAAAACACTAAGAATGTAACATTTATGTAATTCCTGATTGTGTCATGGTTCTTTTTGTTGTAGGTAGTTTATTGTATACATGTTCAATAATATAATTGTATATGTAAAAGATAAAAAAATGTTTAAAAATAAATAAAATTGTATCCAGTTTCTAAACTTCATTTCTGTATTTACTAAAATGTCATCACTCAAATAAATGCCCTCCACTCAGTGTCTATGTAACCAGCTCTAACTCGCCTGACTTTGAGACATAGCAAAAGCTCATTCTCAACTTGCATTTTAAATGTCCCTGCTTGTGATGGTCTGTTTTATGTCAACTCCATTTTGTAGATTCTTTTTCTATAACTTATGTTTTACACATATGCTATGTTACATAAATATACTTTGGAATTCTGGGGGTTTGTTTTTAAAAACTTTACTTAGCTTATCAATTGTCCAATGTCAAATTTCCTTTCTAAGACACTGTATTTCAAAGTGTGACCTATAATCCATTGGTGTTCCAAAGAGCCTCCTTGAGGAAGTTGGGCAGGCAAATTGTTTACACATTTTGAAATAATATTAAGCCATCTGATTGTTCTCAAATGACAAAGATTGAAACTGCAGAGAATATAGCATGGACCAGTAAGGGCTGCTATTGGCACTCTATTTTCTTTCCTCACAGTCATGCCATTACCCAGATGATGTCACTTAAGAATTTACTTGGTGTTGTGATAAATATTAACTGCATTGAATTCAAAGATTTGAATGTGTTTTCTTTGATAATCTTGTGATAAGATGTTTTCTCCAGGAAAAGAGCTTTTTGGATATTTTGGTCTGCAAATTGAAATAGCTATATTTTTAGAAAATATCATTTCTAAAAACATAACAAAATAGGCCCACCATTTCAAGAAACAAAGTATAATTGTTGTCTGTGAAGCAAATTAAAAGTTTCAAGTGAAAATTAGAAGTTAGAAAAGCATATAAATGTGTTGTGACAGGTTTTTCAAGAGCTAAAACATTAAGACAATTTTGTATGCTACATAGAGACACATATCACCCTTTTGGAACTTTGTGTCAGAGCATGAGCTTGTCATAAGCAAGACATTGAATTTATTCATAAGACTTTAGAAATAATTTAAAGTGGAAATTCTATGTAATTCCATGATGTAGTGTTTTGAAAATGACAAATGGTGGATTTGGGGCCAACAGTTTATGGAAAGTTCATAGATCTGACTTCCTAGTGCAAATGAAAAACAATTAAAGACGTTCCAGTGTTCTGAGCTTTAGTCTAATAGCAAAGAATATGTCATTGGAAACAGTTATCTGAGAAACCTGTGAAGACTATCCTCCTGTTTCTAGGTATGCATGTATACAACATATATGTGAGATTGTGTTTTCTCACTGTTATGACCAAAGTGTTATAAAACAACACAATTTTGTGGAAACACTTTAAAAATCCATTTCATTTTAGAAATTAAACTACATATCAGACAGGCATGGAAAATGTACAAGATACCACCAATTTTTCTTATTTAATACAATTATTTTTATAAACATTTGTTATGTTTTAGTGTTTTAGGGGTTTTGTTGTTGTGGTTTTTGAGACAAGGTTTCTCTATGTAGCCTTGGCTGTCCTGGACTCGCTTTGTAGACCAGGCTGGCCTCAAACTCAGAGTGATCCACCTGCCTCTGCCTCCCAGAGAGGTGGGATTAAAGGTATTAAAGGCGTGAACTACCACACCCAGTTAGTGTTATTTTTAATGAATTATTACATTATTTTTCTTTAGTTTTCATTTCTAATGTGGTAAATCAAGAGAATATACATAATCAAAATTCTTTGGACTTCTGAATGATGGGCCCTCAGAACAAGATGTTTTGAGGCTCTTTGACAGAAAAAAACCTTTGCTCTTGTAAGAATTGAGGTTTAAATAATAGATCTTCCTTTAAACTGAAAATTTTTCATGGTAAATGACAGAGATCAGACATAAGTTTCACTTAGAAATGTCATGATATTGAGTTACTATTGTTTCAGAGATTCCCAAACTTAACTTTTCAAACCACAGCCAGCCAGCCATTCAGTAATATTAGAGACATTCATTGGCACAAAATAATGATACAATGAGCCAACATGTGGCAAAGGAAGTTCTAGCAGCAAATGATATTTTTGGCTGTTGAGTACTTTTTACTCCAAGTGATTAGTTTTGACAACAATTGTGAGTTGTTATGTTTTAAATTAAGTGCAAATCACTTCATTATAGGATAGCGATAGCATTTCACTAAAGTCAAAATTCTTAGAGAGGATTAGTAAATAACAGAATTTATTATCTCTAGCTATGAGATATGATTATTCCAAGCAGTTGTCTATTTTCCCCTTTTCATCTAGCAGTAGAGTTTTTAGTAATAGTCAATAAGTATTCCTGCTCAGCACATCCCACTGAACCCCCCGCAACCAGGAGAGAACCCTGTTGTTCCCAGCTTAAGCCTACCAACTCCACCCAGAAACCGCAAATATATGTTTACATATATCTATATATGTGTATATATATGTATGTGTATATACACACACAAACAATAACAACAAAGACCCCACAAGTACCAAGTCTACCTGCAGTTCCCAGGAGTTTGGCTCCAGTAGTCCAGCCAAAACAGCCTCATGAAGAAGAGAAGCGACCCTGGTTTCCCAATTAGGCTCATGTATGTATCCTGGAAAAGCCTTGCACCAGATTATGACCTAACATGGCCTCCTGTACCATACTTCCCTTTCTTAAGCCTCCCTAGAGTGTACAGAAGCCACACAAAGACATGAATAACATAAGGAAGCCAGAGGGCCTGGAAATACATATTCCAAACTCTAAAACACAAAATCTGTCAACAAAGACTATTATATCCAGAGAAACTATATACCCTAATTGAAGGGAAAATAAAAAGCTTTTTGTGATTAAAACCAAATTAAAGGAATTTTTAATTTTTTACTAATTTATTTACTGACTTTACACCCCAGCCATAGCCCCCTCCCTCCTCTCCTCCCAGTCCTATCTTCCCTCCCCAAACTCCTCCCCTATTCCTTAGAAAAGGGGCACCCCCCTACCCACCCACCCCAGCTCACCAAGTGGCATTAGGACCGAGATTGTTCTCTTCCCCTCTGGCCTGGCAAGCCAGTCCCATCACAACTAAACATTGGGTAAAGCATAGGGTGTCTAATGGAAAAGTGAAGGGAGGGATAAAAGGACATAAAAGTAACAATAGTTCCACAAGAAGACCAATAGAGCTAAATTACCAAGTCCAGAGGGGTCCATGGAGTCTGAAGCACAAACCAAGGACCGTGCTTAGACTGGACCTACGCCCTCTACATAGATGTAACCAATGGGCAACTCAGGCTATCATAAACCCATGGGCTTAGCAGACATCTAAGGAACATTCCAATATTAACTCTTCATAGCAGGCCATGGAACATTCTCCAAAATCAACCAGATATTAAGATGCAATGTCTCAGCAATTATAGAAAAATAGAAATAATATGCGTTATATTTGTCTACAAGGGACTAAAGCTGAAAAATGATAATGGAAGCCATGAAAAGGACAAAACTTATAGAGAAAAAGCAACACATTACTGAGTAATAATTGGCTCAGTGATGAGAACAAGAGAACATTGAAAGTTCCTTGAATGAAAATAAAAACACAGAGCCTGGCATAGTGGCTCAAGCCTTTAATCCCATTATTCAGGAGGCAGAGGCAGAGGCAGGTGGATCTCTGTGACTTCAAGGCCAGCCTGGTCTACAAAGATAGTCAAGGACAGCCAGGGATGTTACACAGAGAAATCCTGTCTCAAAAAAAAAAAAAAAAAAAAAAAAGTAAATACTACACACCAAATCAATGAAGGCAGTTCCAAAAGAACATTTTTAGTAATAAGTGCCCATACCAAAGATTTTGAGACTTCTCAAGTTAATAATGTAATAATACATCTGAATGCTTTGGAAAACGAAAACAAGAAATACCCTAGAACAGAAGACTTAGAGAAATAATCAAAATAAAAATGAAAAGAAGTACAAAAAAACAACAGAATGAAGAGTTGATTTTTGTTTTTAATTAACAATATTGACAGATTTTTTTACCCAAATTAATCAAAAGAGGCAGATGAAAAATACCCAAATTGATACAAAGTAGAAATGAAATGAAGACACAACAGACACTTAGGAAATCTGAGAAGCATAAGGATATACTTGTAAATTTTATATCATCGCTAAACTGCATATTATCCATCAAAATTAAACCAAAGTAAAGTATTAAATAACTATACAACATGTATAAGAAAAATTCATTGCCAAATTCTACCAGATTTTCAAAGAGGAACTAACAACAGTACCCTCAAATTACTCTCTAGAAAAGAAAAAGGATGAACACTTCTAAATTTCTTTTTATTAAGTCAGTATTACTCTGACACTACTCCCTCAATCCAACCAAAAAAAAGTGAATTATAGACCAGTCTTCCTGATGAACATACATTCAAAACTTCTTAATAAGATACTTGCAAATGGAATTCAGTAACATCCATCATGTTCAGGTAGACTTTATCCTAGCGATGAAGTTCAACACAAATGTTAGAGGAGTAGCTAATTGCTTTCTTGTTGGATTAAAGCCTGATTCACAAGATGGAACTCATGTCTGGTACCACTAACTGTGCCAAAATCCTTTGAGCAGCTAGATAGTC
The DNA here is from genome assembly GCA_907169655.1 of Acomys percivali. Taxonomy (NCBI): domain Eukaryota; kingdom Metazoa; phylum Chordata; class Mammalia; order Rodentia; family Muridae; genus Acomys; species Acomys percivali. Next base: position 61,943,337 of record OU015744.1, read on the forward strand.
AGTCCCAGGGAGAACCCAATATTATTATTCTGCTAAATAAATTTCACCTTTAGTACTTATCTTTATACCCATATGTTAGTGCATATCTTGGGCCTCATCAGACATTATTATTATTATTATTATTATTATTATTATTATTATTATTATTATTACTATTTATTATTATTATTATTATTATTATTATTATTATTATTAATTATTGCAGTGAATAGGCATCAGTACAGAGACTCACACTGGTCATTGTGCAAAGAATAAGAAAGAGACTGTGGAATGGTTAGCTCTAATGAGACATCTATATCCCCTAAACTCAGAATCACTGTAGAAGGAGAAAGAAAAAATGTAAGAGACAGATGTAGTTGTCATCTGCAACAAAATGGTATTGAAAACAATATATAGATCATAAGTTAGTAAGAACAATAAGCTCATTCAATTTTGTGTATCATCTCAGTAATTCTCTGTGTCTTATCCTACCATATTGTTACATCTTTGTGATAGCGTGAAGCATGAACTAGAGTTGATTTGGTGTTTTAGGACACAGACAGGTGTATGTGTCATGTGTATTCTAGCCTGGTAATTAGCTATTATAAAATAGAGACACACAAATATTTAACCCTTACCTGCTGAAAGTTTAATAATCAGAAACTTTATTAAAATTATATCAATATTACTTGAGCTGGAATTAAGATCAGACTGATAGTAGAAGTCAGACTTGAGAAAATCTTCCCTATCACAAATTGATAGATAATCTGAAGGCAAATATGACTGGAAAGAGGGTGATTGTAGTCCTGTGCACTTTAAAGATGAGGTTCATTCTTACCACAGCAGACAATTCTGGTTACATGGGAGCTCACTTGAAACATGAGGTCATATCTGTGTGACATGAGGAAGAATGCCTATAACAGATGGAGAGATGGAGAGAGAGAGCAGGGGAGAGAGAGGAAGAGAGATAGAGAGAGAATCTAAGCCTTTTAGGGAAGACTTACCCATACATACATATATAAGCTATGGCATAAAGTCAGGCTTCCTCTATCATACAAAGTTAAACTCTAACAGACAGGGTCACAAAATTTCTCTAGTCTTCCAGGATGAAAGTTTGATTAGACCGCATACCACAAGTCAGAAATAAAATGCAATGGTCACAATATTCATGACATATATAACTTTGTGGGAAAAAACTATTATTCTTTCTACATAAGTTAGTGGTAGTGTCCAAAGTAGTGTGTTTAAAACTAAGTACCTACGAAGTTTATTTATGAACTAGTACATGAGAAATATTTTTTAAAAAGGATGCTTTTACAAATTGGACTTTCCATGTTCTTACAGATTTTCTCTGATGACTTTTAACTCTCCAGGGTCCACATAGTACGCACTGTCAGTGTTACTGTTTTCCTTTTTCTTGGACTTCTTCCATCTTACTGTTTCTAGTCTCCTACACTCTTAATACCTTGGAATTGAAGTCATGCTTCTATCAACCATGTATGTGATAAGACTAGGTACGTTAATGCACACAGATATGTGTATATAATTTTCCTTTTAGAATTATTATTGTGTCTTAACCTATATAGGAAGTAAAATAACTGAATGGTTGTGTAAAAGAGAAAAGGAACCAAAGGAACAAGAATTTGGAAAACATGGAGTATATAAAATTGTAGTTACAGCAACTTAGAAAGTGTCATTTGATTCCCCAAACCAAGAACAATAGTTTGAGACTCAGAATTCTTTTTTTTTTTTAAGATACACTTCATCCAAGATGCAGACTCTAACTAAATCAGGTACTAGAGAGGAACTTGATACATATTTGTTTCAGTAGACATGTGATGCGGTTATCCACAGTATAAATCCCAATCCTGAACAGAAGCACCCTGCCTTCCTAATGATAAAGCAACTGCTCACCTGTGTGCCATGAATAAATGAAGAGAATGTTTATCAAAGATATGAATTATGAAATCTCTGCTTATTTAGGAAAGTAATTGGCAATCAAATAATATATACTTTGACATTTCTCTTTTCTTAGGGCATGTTTAAGAATAGAATCATACTTTAGTTTTAGTTTTTATATACTTTATTCAGATTATACCTCAATTATTATCCCCTCATTTGTATCTTACCAATCCCCTTCCCTCTTTTATCCTATTCCCCCTGTCCTAGGCCTCTGACAGGAAACTTCCTCCCCCATCATCTGACCACAGCCTATGAATCTCATCAGGATAGCCTGCTTCCCCTTCTGTGTGCTGCTGGTCCTCCCCATCAAGGGGAAGTGATAAAATTGGGACCACCAGAGTTCGTGTCAGAGGCCGTCCCCACTCTTCTCACAACCATGGAGAATGAGCTGTCCATTGGCTAGATCTGAACAGGGGTTCTAGGTTTACTGTATGCATTATCCTTGCTTGGTACAACAGTTTGTGCAGGGCCCCTGGGTACACATCTGCCAGCTTTGATGGTTTTCTTTTTAGCACAGCATAATATTCCAAAATATAATGATTGACATCTTTAATGAATTTTATTTTAGTAATTTTAAAATTTAATCTTATAGTTTACCAGTAAACATGAATACACTTTAAAATAAAAGGGGATACCTATGGATGCATATTCAAGTGGTTATTTCAACTCAAAAAAAATGTAATTCAATATCATTTACATTTGCAAACACTGTGAGAAAGGAGAAATGTGGCAATGAATATGAAAGTTAAATTTGAAGTAAATTGTACACCTAGATCAGATATTTGAAATTGAACGTCCCCTTTGAGCTATGCAGAATTAATATTAATATTTAACATTGATTCATATAATTATTAAGGCTGCAATTATTCCTTAGCCACGATTATATAAATAAAACACACAGAAACCTGTTAGTGTTTTGATAAACCTTAATACACTAGGACTGGGCAAATATTAACACCCTAAGATATCTTGCTTACTTGCTTACTTCCCAGACAAAAACCTCCATAAACACTTGCTCGCATTTTCCATTTAGGCTCTTTCTCTCCATCATGCCCATCCTCAGAGTAAGCTCCTCCTGGTCATGTGCCTCTAGTTCACTCTAACCCATGGTAACCTGCTCCTCTCTTCCTCCTTCCTCTCTCCCTCTCCTGGTCACTTAGTCACCTCACCCATGAGCCTTGGCTTCTCTTCCCTCTCTTCTTCCCAGTCCAGGCTGTAGGAAACTTTACTTAGCTGGTCAGGGATAATTTGGGAAGCAAAGTTTATACAATGTCATTTCGGATACGTGAAGGCGAGGATGCTCAAGTGGACATGTTATTCCTTGGATGGATTATCTGTGTGTCACAAGTGTTATCATCAGAGAGAAGCATTGAAATTGGACAACAGTGGGACAGGCAACAGGACAATGGAAAGTAAAGTATGATGCAATGAGGGCCACTAGCCAGGGAAATGGAAGAACTAATTCTGCTTACTTCTTGATTTTAGCTTCATAGGATTCATTACTCATTTCTGACCTTTGAAACAGCAGGAGAATAAGTCCTTGTTCTTTAAGCCACTTAGTTTGTATTACTTGTCCCAGCCTTATAAGCAGACTAATAGAGTAGTGGTCAACAACACAGCAGCAGGCAGCGATATTTTATTTACTTTCCTCCCAGTAATTTTTTTAAAGAAAGGAATAGAAGACATGATCTTCTACAACAGAAGTGCCAACATCTGGCAAATCATTTATTGTTACCACCAGTTTCTACACTCTTGCCCTTCATTACACAGACCACAGAGTGCTTGCAGCCCACAAATGTATGACTGTGACCCATCAAAAGTTAATCTTATGGACTCCACCATCTCATGACACAGGGCCTATTGTTTATTCATAAAAGCAAAGTTCTTATGGAAGGTGAAGTACTTCCTTCATGCATGATAATTATTACTAATTATCATATGACAATAAGCTGTCTTTGTCCCATTTCAAAAGAGTAGACCTGTCAGGTTGTCAGCTTGTAAGCCGACTGCATTTCAAAGATGTACTTGGAGTAACTAAACTGCCTTTCAAATTGGTGGGCAGTCTTGGGATTTAATGAACTTCAGGCATTATTTTCAAACTTCTCTTCTATTTTCTTGTCTTCAGACAATAACTCATGGAAAATTCTTAGTCAGTCATGTAAGCAGGGCTAATCACTAACCATCGAAATCTTAATTGATCTAAATATTTCTTCCTTAAATTAATATGCTTGTTTTCTCTAAAAAATATTAATTCCATTTTAAATTCCCAAATTAAAACCCATTTTATGTTGCTATTTTAGAACATCTGACATGTAAATAACCATTGGTTTGATGTTTTTGTGGAAATACAGCACCAAATATCAAGATCAGATTTAGTACTCAGTCTTGTAGTAGAGTGGATGGAAGGCAGACATTTGCCAAGAGATTTGGACCTACCAACATTCTTTAAAGATTACCTCAAATCTTTGTGACTTAGACTACATCGTGGAAATGTGGCTATCCACTTTGTGAAAGGCATACAAACAGTACTACAGAAGTGTTAAGAATTGTGATCAGAAAGCAATCTAAACAACTGCTGCATCACAGGAAACAGATGTGCTTGTCTGACACACTTTTCGGGGAAAGACAACAAATAAAGAAGCAACACTAACATTATTAGAAAGCAAACACAGTTACCAAAGCTTTCCCCAAACCATTTGTTAGTTGAAGAACAAAACCCTCACATAACTGAACATCTCTTATCAATTATACCTATTTCTTATAAAGCCATAAGAGCTTGTGAATTACTTCAAGAGACAGCAATTTCTTTTGGCAAGATGAATTGAAAGTGTTCCATTTGGGAGAAGAGAGCAGAAAGCAGTTCCTGCTCTAACAATAAAGAAGTGACAGACAATGCAGAAGTAATCAATCTGAAAGGTATAAAGTATTGAAATGTGAAATGCATAAAAAGCCAGAAGGTAGATTTTTGAGATCCATCCCAGAAGCTTCTAAAATTCAGAGCAATCCCTCAAGGATGGGAGTGTGTGAGAAGGTTGGGAGGATGCTGAAAGTAGCCACTATCTATGTATTTTAAAGAGCAGTCACCATTGTTGCATAGATTGCTTTTTATAACAAAGACAGCCTCAAAACATCCCAAAATATTTAAAGAGAATAAAGCCATATTTTTCCAATAAAAACCAGAGTTGCAGAAAGCATAGAACTGATACATTCCTGGCTTGGGGAAGAATATCTGGGTCTATTAGTACTTCAGTGAAAATATTCCCCAATGTGTGGTGACTAGGAAGTCAGATATATTTCTTGATCTCATTTGTGAGAACAATCACAGAAATTAAACATGTATGAGTGGAAACATGTTTGCTTTTCTCGGGGGCAATATCCCCACATAACTCAGACTGCATAAAGGAAAGAGAAGCTTGAAAGAACCAACAAGTGGCCCCTCTTCTTTTGTCAAAGACTTCTCTTGAAATACGATGACCATTTATCTAAACAAAATCTCCCCATCCATAATAGAAATATTCCCAGATAAAATGCATTTTAAATGCCTCATTGTATGTACAACTGGGCATGGGTCATCACCTTCTCCAATCATTTATCCACCATGAAACCCACCCAGTATGCAGGAATGTTATGCTTCTGGGTCGACTAGTCTCTGCTCTTGGCTTTAATGCAAATACTATCCATCCGCTGGCTGCTTTGAGTGCATCTCTACACTCAGCCCATAATGTGCATCATTCTCTCACTGGCTCTTGTCAAAGGAGCCGACTAGTATTTCCTCTTCATGTTTGACAGAACTCACTCATGGTTGCTAACTTCTCAGAGAGTCAGCTTAAGCAAGCTGGGTATTTTTAGCTCCTCCTTTTTTCTACTCATTTCTTTTCCATTTGAAATTAGACGACCAGGAAGTAACACATTTGAGAGTCCCCTGATCACTGTGTTTCTGATCTCATTGATTTCTGCTGTTACATCCTTCATGCTGCAGATTGTGTGTTAAATGTCTTTGTTTTTATCGCTTCTTAAGGGAAAACTCAGTTCACTGATTTAAAAATCCCATTTTGTACGTAAACATAAAAAAAAAAAAAAAAAAAAAAAAAAAAAACCAGCTTTCAAGTATTACCTGTCTAAGCACGGTTTTAGGTGTAGCAAAATGTTTTTTTGATATTCATAATTGCTTTCTAATGCAAATTGTCAGTGTAATTTCTTCTTCAATCCATTGGATATTTAGAAATGTGTTCACAAGTATTTATGTACATTTTATGTATCATAGTGTCATTACTTAAGAATAAGTCTTTGAAATAGAACATAAATTGTGCAGATTCATCTGCTTTATAATGGCTTGGCTTGTACTGTAATATACTGAGTAGGTGGACGTTTCTTGTGTGCTTGAGAAGGTTCTTTATTATGTAGACATTAGATAACAGTTCATAAATCCCAGTTACATTAAGGTGGCTGCCCACAATGTCTATAATTTGGGGACAGGATTTTGGGCTTTTTGTTTGTGTGTTTTTGTTTTGTCTAGTTACTTCTCAGTTACTGAAGGAAAGGAAGCGACTCAGTTCACCCACTTTGGTGACAGACTTGTCCGTCTATTTCTCCCTTTCCTTCATGTAGTTTGAAGCTCTGCAATGTAACTTGAGAATATGTTAGAGACGCATATATATATTTAGGAATGTGGTATCTTCCTAATCATCACTGCTTTAATCTTTGTGAAATGAATCTGCCTGAATCAGTGCAGCTGTACTGATTTCCCTCTTTGTGCTCACACATGGTGTGTCTCCTTTAATCCTTCTCATTTGTCTTACTCGGATTTTTGTTTTCATTTGGCTGTTCCTGTGGTTTTGTGGCATTCCAGAGCCCCTTGCTAATTGGGACCTCTTCAAGTTAGCTTCAGACTTACCCCATTAGTTTGTCTTTCTGTATCTTTATGTTTATGTTTTTTTCTCAGGGAGGCAATATGCAATTTTTTTAATTTAGGAAAGTCTTTTATTGTGTTATTTGCATTATGTAAGTAATTTCTGTTTTTTTTTTTTACTACAGTCTACAAACGTTCCTACTTTCACTCATTATTTCTATCTCTTTTATATTTGTTTGAGTACAATTGAGTGTAATTATAGCAGTTTTAGTATTCTTCATTGACATTTCGTTCTTCTGACACTAATTCATGGTGCAGCAATTTGTATTGAATTTAATCTTACAAAATACTATGACAGGAAAAGAGAACAGATTGATAGCACATGAGCTCTTAAATATTTTAACCTAGAAGTTAAATACCTCTTTTCTCAGCATGTTGGCCAGTGGGAAACAGCACATACGTGGGGGTTAGGAGGTGACCTCATAGGTATCTTGAATGAGCAGCTGTTGTCACTGTTGTAGTTGACCCTTCTGGTTGTCAAATGCACTGTTGTTCCCTTATTGTGACACATTCCAGGATAAATAGAATGTTTACATCATCATTAGTTCAGTTTGGAGTTCCAAGGTTTGGTTATAAGGTTCTTAAGTGTTTTCCCCTTATAACCCCTATCTTGCTGAGAATTCTTTATGTAATCCCAGCTAAATAGATATATAACATAGACATAAAATCAAACACCCACTGATAATACATCATAAAGAAATTTATTTAAATACAATTCTTTTATCAGTTATTAAGGACATTGACTACTAATGAGATAAAGAATTAAATCTTAGCTAAATTGGTTATGAAGGATCCATAACATCTTCCCAGTGAATTCATTGATAATTTGATTTTATAATAATAAATTATAAATCACCTACTGACCAGAAGTATCAATTCATCAATGTGCATGTTACAAAATATCAGAAACATGCTTGTTTAGGGCCATCTGAGAAACTGATTAAAAATTCTGTTCTAATTCCAATCCAAATTTTATTTAATAATTTTAAATAGAATGACAGAAATTCAAAGGGCAATTTGTAAAAATCAAACATGGCAAGATTATACAGCTTGAATATACTATAATTTTATATTTAGATGCTGAGGAACAATGAGAAAACATTTAAAACCTATTTCCATAATTAGACTATTTTTTCCTGTAAGAGCAGAAATCTTCTATATTCAGTGAAAACATTGAATCTCGTGACATTCAACACTTTTGAGTCCATTCCCACACGTTTCAGAAAGGTTTGTTGGAACAGTCAGGTGTGATGACATGTACAAGGCTGCATGTGTGTGTTGTGTGTGCAAAGCAAGGCTACAGGGAAGCTACATGAAACAACAGGCGCACTACCACCAGTGAGATCACATGTGGAGGGCATGTTTGATTTTGAATAGCTATTGGTCATTATATGCCCCAACCCTTTCACTCTTGCTCATTAATGATATTCGAATTTAGTTACATGACTTCAAACAAAGTGATAACTGACACTTGGGTATGCTATAGAGAGTCAATTCTGTACATAGACTCACACAATGGAATGAGAACACAGATCCCCCATCCTCTCGCCAGCTTCATGACAATTTTCAATTGTAAAATGATACAGAATAAAAGCACAAAATTCCAGGAAGGGAAATTGGGGAGATGGGGGGAGAGGGCAGCACATGTCCAGCAGCCTTTGGTAATCAGCAGTTCTGGGTGGTGACATTTTTGCCAGACCTGGAGATGGGTCCTAAATATGACCTGATGAGCTCCTAGGAAAAATATGTTGGTCATTGTTGTCAATGGTTGTTTCTTGGCCGTATTTGAGGAGTGTCTGTGGAGCATGCTCATCAGGGAAGTATAGCTTTCTTTTATTTATTTATTTATTTATTTATTATTTTTAATTAATTTATTCTTGTTACATCTCTATGGTTATCCCATCCCTTGTATCCTCCCATTCTCCCCTCCCTCCCATTTTCCCCTTATTCCCCTCCCCTATGACTGCTCCTCAGAGGGATTACCTCCCTCTGTATATGCTCATAGGGTATCAAGTCTCTTCTCAGTGACCTGCTGTCCTTCCTCTGAGTGCTTTCTTAATTAAGGTTTGCCTGTGGGAAGTTGGACTCACAGTAACTAGAACTAATAACAATCAAATACTCACCAGCACTGCTTGCAAAGGGTTGTTTAGAACCCCAAAAGACTGACTGCTCTGCTCACACCCATAGTTAATTCTAAGCTACTCTGAAGTCTCCCTTCCTCTGTTGTCCTATCTGGCACTCCTATGTGCTTTAAGAAGCCACTGCCTTAATAGCTGTCACACTCTAGAAAGTCCACCTTCTTGGACGCAGTTTTCCCCCCAAGGAAATCCTGTTAGATAAGGCCTGTAAAACATAAGAATTGACTGCTCTTTAAATATGACCTTTGCCCTCCAGGCTCAATTTTAACAGTCATTTTTCCCACAAGGGCCTTTTTAATTCTATATCTTACTTTTAGCAGGTATGCCATTTCACAGCTTTCTCCAAATTTCTGCCTTCAGATTGAGATATTTCTCACCTTTCTTATAAAGCTTAGCCTAACTAAGTCAGAAGAAACCAGAATAAGCTGTGTGTGATTTAGAGCCCAATCACTGTACTCAGGGTTAGCATTGCAAGTTCTCATAGGTACACTAGAGCAGGTAGGTACAAGCATCATGTGATGTGGCTGCTGGTATATTATAACTGTTATGACTGATGTCCAGATGGTTTTAGTCTCCACTAAGCTACTCTTCAAACACCTTGGCTTCGTTTCTGTTTGTGTTTAGCAGCGCTGCGTTTCTATCAGTAGCATCACATTTATATACATTTCTATCATAATCAGGATTGGTTCAATGTGTTTTAGTAACAGTTCCCAAACCAGATGGCTTAAGATTTTCAGTATGTATCTACTTAACACAAGTTTAGGGGGAACTGTGGGTTTTTTGTTTGTTTTTTGTTGTTGTTTTCTTTTAGGCTGAGTCTGAAGCAATGTAACCAAGGGCACCTGATCCCTTCCGTCACCTGCCTCTACCATTTCCGCTGAAGGCTTCCTGGTCTCTGTGGAGAGTCATGAACATTGTCTTAAATGTCTTGAGCCCAAAGGGATTCATGCTTCCTTCATGATCACTTTGTCAGAACAGGTCTTATGTAAAGAGACTTTTCTAATTACAACGAGGCTAAACACCACGAGGCAGGCAGCATATGGATATTTGGTCAGTAGTATCCCCACACATCCTGTCATGCACCTGAAAAGTGCGCAGCATTCTGAGTCAAAACTGTGCACCCTGATGGCCTGGGTGAGAGGTAAATCATTCTGTGAACAGTTCGCAGGTAAAAAAGTACAAAGCAAGGGTGTGTGCAGCAAAAGGACTTTATTAATAGACCAGAAGCTGGGAAATTAGTTGAGACGTCATGTAAACACGAGTGTTCGCGATCTGAGTGCAGAAAACAGCGAAAATTAAAACTCTTTTCTAAGCATGCTTTTAAAAAGAAAGCTCTGAGAAAAAAGTGAGTAACACTAACGCAGAAGAAACAGAAGGTTTATGAGTGGAATCACGAGAAATACTTTTTGATTGGTAGAAAGAACCAGATGGCAGGGACTGCAACAGACTAATTAGGACTCATTCTTAAAACAATTGGCCCAAACCTTTTAAAACTTTCAAACCAAGAAGAATTTGATGTCTGGAAATTGCATTCAAGATGATCAGATGTAACAAAGTCAATTTTGGCCATCACAACACGGAGAGTCCTTGAGCACTGGAGTGAAGATGACGACAGCACAGTCATCCCGCGAGAAGGGACCGGAGGACAGCCGTGGGTGGGATACACACTAGGCCTAGAAAGCTCAGCAGTTTCTGTGATTCCATATTTAACCTTTGCTGGTTATACAACAGCCTTACTTATTTAAAAAAAAACAGAAGTAAGAAATGGTAATGCAGGCTTTTGTCGTTATCCATAAAATACTACATGCCAATTGCTTGTTTCTTATTTCTTATGTTCACGATAAATTCACAGCCTTTGAAAGAAATTCCATAGGACCTGATAAGGAAACAGTGACTTTGGTTAAGAAGCAGGAAACAATTCACAAGACTACTATTCTGGGAATAGCATTCTTTATTTTTTTTATCCTTAAGTCTTTTCATTACAATTTTTAGGCATTAATTGGACTCTATATTTTTCAATTATTCAGAAATATAAAAATTTCAATTTTATTACATTTGGACAAACTGTTTCTCATTTTGTCAATTACTACTACTACTACTACTACTATTATTATTATTATTATTATTATTATTATTATTATTATTGTATCTTGGCATGTTGTGCAAAGTGATGGGTTTCATAAAGGCAATGCATTTCAAACATGCCACACTCTTAGACTATATGGACTTATACTGTTTCTATGGTTATTTTGCCCAGTGATTTTGACATCAGTAACTTGGCAGCAGAGGAGAATAGGGGGCTTCAGGGGCTAAGATAAGAGATAGAGCGGAGCACAGAGGCTGAGGACTTCGGCTGTGGCCCTCTTGTCCTGCTTCTGTGGACATGACAACAGTGCGCTTGGCAGTAGATGGTCTCCCATTTACCTCACCAAACTGCGTCTATTACCTTCTTAAAATTAAAATCCCCGCTTTGCTTTGCAACTTATACATCTTTTACTATTAACGTGTGACCTGTTAGAATGCCAAGGGCTTTCAAAATTAAAATCCACGCTATTTAAGGATAAATCTTAGAAAGAGCAGGCATGTAAAATAGGACAAATTTAAGGAAAGCAAAATAAAATCACAAATGACATCCAGTGGAGAAACCTTGAAAGGGAATTGTCTTTAATTAGTTCACAGTTGGAGACTGTTCACACTGCTTATTTTAGTTAAGTCTTTCATTTGAGGAGAAACAAGCTATTTAACTTTCAGGACGCTCGCGGGTAGTTGCGGAATAGCTTGAATCGCCTGTCTTTTTGAATAGGACTCTGCTCAATATAGTGTAACACTAGTCAAGAAAAATTTTTTGTAAAATATGCCAGCCTGTTGGGATCTGTTGCACCGTAGCAACAACAAGGATTAAAACAAAGTATTTACAAGATTAAGAATACAGTAGATATGAGTCATTGGTACTTATTTTAAGCCAATGATCTCAGGAGTGTGTTTATTGGCCTTTACCACAAAATGTTGGCTGTGATCATTTGTCTTGTCCAGTTGAGGGGCTGTGGAGCCACCTAGCAGACACAACTACATGCCTGTGAGGGCATTTCTAGGCATGTTTGACTGAGGATGGAAGATTCATCCTGGCCATGGCTCGTACAACCTTGCTGATCTCAGAAAGAATGAACACAGATAAAGAAAAATAAAGAGAAGAAGCCAGATGACCAGTGCGCTCTCTCTCTCTCTCTCTCTCTCTCTCTCTCTCTCTCTCTCTCTCTGTCTCTCTCTTTCTCTCTCTCCCTCTCCCCTTCCTTCTCCTTTTTGATGGATACATAACACATCCTTATTTTGTCATTACCATTCCTCATCCATCATAAAGAATCACAGCCCTAACAGTGAGCCACAACAAACCCTTCCATCCCTAGATTGTTTTTGTCACCTATTTTGTCACAGAAAACGAGAAAATGGCTAATATATGATTACACTTGGGGGAGAAGAATTCCCTGTGTAAAACCTATGTTGGATTTTTTTTCATGCAAAGAACATCTGAAATGAGAAAATTCTAATTACTTTCCATCGATTTTCATGAATATCTATGAACATAATGACACTTTCTCAGTGTCCCAAAAGACTACTACTTTGCTAAAATGTGCCTTTAGTAGCACCACAGTCACCTCTTTTGTAGTTGACATGAGTTCTTTCCACCTTCAGCGTCCCTGTATAATAGTGCAATGGAGCACTATTGGGGGCACTTCTTGAGAGTGAAAAGATTTCCCCAGGGTTGGCTGGAGTGTCCTTAGGGCTACATTGGGATCAACAGCTCTGTATATTTTTCACAACTGTTATTTACCTAAAATTCACTACAAAAAATACAGAATTGTAACAAAAAACACTCATGGGCCGAGATGCAAGCATCTCACTCCTCCATCCTTCAGTGTGGCATGGGCACTGAGGACTCGCCATCATGCAGTCATTGGTGTTCACTGAGGCTCTTTATCTAGAACCTGTGATGGTGGTGATTATGTGTCCAAGGTGAGCCTTGGTCTGCACTCACAGTTGCCGGTAAAAATACTACTATAGCTTGCATCTGCAGTGTCTTCAGGACCCATGTCTTGAAGGCTTAGCCTCCATCTTACTGCTATAGGGAAAAAGTGGAAACTTCAAGAGTGAAGGCTCCTGGAAGGTCTGCTTCACTGAGGTCATGTCATCCAAGGAGACCTGAGGCCTTCATCACCACCTTCCACCTTTTATATCAGGGCCATGAGATGAGCCTTTGGCTTTGCCATGTACTCACTACCATTTTGTTCTGCTTCAGCATCACAGGTCCCAAACCAATGCAGGGGGAAGCTTATCTCAGAGTGAAAATTCCAATATATAAGCTCAAAAAAATACCTTTTTTTTTAAATAAATTGATTGTGTCATTTATCTGTTGCAGTAACAGAACTGACTAACAAATATTTCCAAATTCCTGGCCTCAAAGTGTGTGTGTCCCAGTTTTCAAAATTAAGCTTAAAATATATTCTATAGGCTATTTCACCAGGTTAACTCCACTCAATGCTGTCTTTCTGTTTGGCTTCTTTGCTAATAAGCCAATGTCTTCTTTTGTTTCTTCCCACTTGTCTGTTAGCCCTCTTCTGGTCTCCATAATTTATTCTTTTCTTTGTGTCAAGTTTTCTGTACCCTCTGGACAAGCCAGGGACCCCTTAACAAGAGCAATGGTTTTTGTTAGGTTTTAAGTAGTAAACCCTTTCATTCAGAGTGTGGGGGTTTGCTCTTTGTGACTCATCTCTCACAATCCTATGCAACTACAAAACTAAGGAGACCAAAAGTCTTCTGCATAAGTTTTCTATTTTCATTATTTGAGTGGGTCTAATTATTTTCAGAATATTACCATAAGTGATCAAATGTCTAGTGTTTTCATAGAAATGCTGCATCTTACTCTAGAAGTCCAACGTTGAGTCTCAACATGCCTGTTTGACCCTCTCTGTCACCCTCTTCATTCATTGTGCTCTCAAACTCTTCTTTCCTCATTAGTGATAACTTATTTCCTTCCCTGACATTTTCCCAACCTCCACAATCAAGCTCTAATAACCAACCCCTTCACTGGACTCTGAGCTCCGTATTTCTACTGTTGACCACTACTTTGTCAATACCTTATTCTGTATCACCCCCATCTTATTCTTCTATCTTATCATTTTATTCATGATACTGGCTATTTAGTTTCTTACCATATCATTGTACCACATATAATGAGTGCACAGGGCACTAGCTTTGTTTGGCACTATGCACATTTCAGGATGGATACAACTTTGCAGGAAGAATGTAACAGTTCACTGTAGACCTCTACTCAACAGAAGTATGATTACCTAAGACATCTCCAGGAATTTCTAAGCATCCTCTGTGGGTGACAGTCAAAAATCATTTCAGGGAGGAGACAGTGTTTACATCTATTCAGTTTTTGTATCTGTTTCAATCCTGTTACAGCACTGAGTGACCCAATCTTGAATGGTTGAACTGGAATCTGTGGGTGAGTGGTTACTAGCTTTGGCACGGCTGCTTAATACTGCTGGTACTCACATCCCTGAGTATTTCCTGACCTTTGAATTGCAATAGCTTTGTGGTTAGTACAGATGCAAGCATCACATCCTCTTTTAAAGAGCAGCAAGAGGCTTGGGCACAAAAAGGAAATAGCATGATTCTGGAACTCACATTTACATCTTTTTAGAATAGTGTGTCTTCTTCTGTATTAGTTCAAAAGAATCTGGGTCTACAGTCTGCCCTAGAGAAAGAGAACTTTGGAAGTGGATATTGATGAACCAACCCTCAGTGTCTGTAGTGTACTAGCTTCTCATCTTCCATCTCTGCATTTAAAGTCAGAATCTTGCTAAATGTCATATGTTTCTTAAATATGTATTTATTAAGAACTTAGCATGTACATATTTATTTGTTACCCAAAACCTCTAATGTGATTAATCTGTAGAGTAAATTGCTGCTTTAAGCACACCTTGTAAGTTATCCTTTTGAGTTTTAGGATTTTCTTTTTTTTAATTTTTTATTAATTTATTCTTGTTACATCTCAATGGTTATCCCATGCCTTGTATCCTCTCATTCTTCTCCCCTCCCTCCCATTTTCCCCTTATTCCCCTCCCCTATGACTGTTCCTGAGGGGGACTTCCTCCCCCTGTATATGCTCATAGGGTATCAAGTCTTTTCCGAGTTTTAGGATTTTCTTAGACTTAAAATTGTTTATCAATTTTAAATTTTATATGACCAATATACCTTACTCTTCTATTGATATCTGATTGAAAATTGTATTGTATATAATATTAATAACATTCTAAAATGTGAAATATAGTTGGCAACAATGTACAAAGTAAATTAACACATATTTTCCATTTAGAACTATAACATACATGATCTAAATGAGTTTGTAAATTCTAAGTGTAAGAGGTCTATTCAAAAAATAGTGACTACAGATACTCTTAAAGCATGAGTTAATCATATATACACATGTAGAAGATCAAAAGATACTGACTATAGAAGGAAAAATAATGTTAACACATGATTTTGGATAAATAAATCATTTGTTGTATAAAAATATTTGATCCTATAGAAATATCTTTGAAAAGTATACATAAAGCATTCTAACTTTGACTAGTACCATTAGTATATTTTGCCATCGAAATGATAGGGCTAAATTGAAAAGACTAACCTGAATGCACGTGCACCTAAAATGTTAGCCTTTTTCTTTCAATATGGCAGCTTAATACTTAAGAGTTCACAAAACATGCACATGTGTATTTAAACAGATGTGTATATCCATGTAAATACATACATATATCCAGACACATGGATGAGACATATTGAGTAAATTACCTTTAAGGATTTTTACTTTGCACAGCTAATATAGAATGGATATGCCTGTCAAAGATTTCAAGTGATTTTCCTTTTATTAAAATCAAACTAAGCAATGGAGATGCAACTCAGTTGGTAGAGTGGCTTCCCTGGTGTGTGTGAGGCTCTTAATTCAATGCTCAGCACCACACAAGCAAGGCACATCTGGAATCCCTGTGCATGGAGGTGGAGGCCATTGCAGTAAAGATCTTACTCATCTTTGACTACATGGCAAGTTAGCTGGGGTTACATGAGAAACCATCTCAATCAATCAAAAAATGAAATAAATACCATGATTTTTATTAAATTATTTTATTTTGTACATATACATTTATGTTACTATACATATATACAATAGATTACCTATGGCAAGAAGAACCATGAAAAAAATCAGAATTATATCAATGTTACATTCTTAGCGTTTTGGCTATTTGTATTGACAGCCTTGAGGAAGACATCTTTCCTATCTTGGTGCATCTAAATTTCTGAATATAAACCAATCTCCATCACATACTGTCATTATCAACTTAGAACACCTATCTAGACCTAAAAACATCTTAACCCCTAAACAAAAAAGCTTCATTGTAAAACTAAGCTAACTGGTCTTCAACTCCCTCAGAAACTTGAGAAGGAGTAAACTTAATTATCTGAGTACACCAGGAGTGCAGGTTAGTAGCTTTCCAAATGAAAAGATGACTGAGACAGATTTCTACCTGAATAGTCACCCAAAACTCTCTATAACATTGGAGCATCTTCTTCAGCCTTCTGGCCCAATATATGTGACAGATATATTTGTGAGGTAGGAACTATTGAGGATTTGCTTACCCTGTCTTGGCAGAGTTTGGCTGTCAACTCTGCCTGCACCCAAGCTTGTACTTTCTTTTAGGCAGAATTCTCTCTGTGGTGTAAATGAGGACCTTTTGCCCAGTGGCCAGTTTGCCACATTTGAAGCCCTCTCCATAAGGAGGTTCTTTGATGCTCATCATCTTCTTTGAGGTAGGCTGGGTATTGCCAGGAGTTAACTTGTCTCTTTGTTAATGAATCTTTAAAGTAATAAAAACATTTTAAATGTCATATTCTGCATGTCTCTGGGGTTTGTGAAGACCTTGTCTTTTTATAGTCATATCTATCTGTTGTACCTAAGATGTATATTCTTGTGATAAAAGTAGACTAGCAGTTGACATGACCATGATTTAATCTGCTAACATTTAATTTGTATAACTTATTTCTTCTAAACAGCTTGATAGCACTTTCAAAGCATTGGGAGTAAACTTTGTATTATAGTTTAGTTATATGGGTACAATTACTTATATTAGAGTAGAAATATATGTATACGTACATATATACATATATATACATAGATATAATGTATGAGAAGAATAATCTTACATTTTAATTCTATACTATGATATCTAGAACTTATTTTGCATCTATATACAAAATTCTATATCAGTGAATTAAAAATATCTTGTGAGTGATAACTGAGGCATTAAGTTGAGGAGTAGATTCACTAATCTACTTTTTGTTCTATCTTCTCTGTACAATTCTATATTCCCCTTTCTTTCTTTTCAGTCGCTTTCTCCAAATAGGATGTCAATGTCCAGTATGCTGCAAGAAATTCATCCTGTCAGGTCTGATCCAGTGTCAGTATCTGGTTCTTTTGTTCTGAAGGCATATAATCTCTCTCAAGCATTAAACTGTCCTAAAATTATAAGTCTATAAAAGATGTGCATGATGCATGGAACAATTAAGGCTGGATTTCTGCTCTTTGTATGAGCAGGAAAAGAAGACATCTGTAAATCTTCATCCATGCCATATGAAGAATGACATCTAATAGTAACTCATAGGGTTCTTTAGTCAACAAGAAGCATTGTCTATGCCTAGACATTCACATTTCAGCCAGTCTCAGAGCTACTCCCATATGGTGGGATTAGCAATATATGTTACCTGCTTGTTCTGCAGTTTAAATTCTTCACATCCTGATTGTAGCCCACTCCCTCACTCCCTCCCAGTCCCCCTCCCTCATTCATCTCCTCTTCCTCCCTCCCTTAGTACTCAGACAGGGGAGCCCTCTTCCACTAATATCTGACCTATCAAGTCTCATCTGTACTAGCTGTAACCTCTTTCTCTGTAGCCTGGCATGGCTCTCTTGCCAGGGAGAAGTGATCTAAGTTCTGTGGCCAGAGTGCATGCCTGAAGTAGTCCCTATTCTCCAGATGTGGGATCCACAAGGAGACTGTGCTATTACATCCAAGCAGTGGGGCTAGGTCCACATCATATATGGCCGTTGGTTGATGTTTCTGACTCTGTTTTGTAGTGCAGTTTTCCTGTATTATGTGACTAATGTCCGATTATAAGTGAGTATATACCATGTATGTCTTTCTGGGTCTGGGTTACCTCATTCAAGATGATCTTTTCCAATTCCATCCATTTCCCTGCAAACTTCAAGATTTCCTTGTTTTTAATAGCTAAATAATATTCAATTGTGTAGATATACCACAGTTTCCTCATCCATTCTTTGGCTGAGGGACATCTAGGTTGTTTCCAGATTCTGGCTATTACAAATAAGCTGTTAAGAACATTGTTGAGCAAATGTCCTTGTTGTATGGTGGAGCATCATTTGAGTATATTCCCAAGAGTGGTATGGCTGGGTCCTGAGGTAGAGTTATTCCTAATTTCCTGAAAAAGGCACAGATTGGTTTCCAAAGTTTGCACTCCCACCAGCAATGGAAGAGTGTTCCCCTTTTCCGCATCCTTGCCAGCATGTCTTGTCACATGAGTTTTTGACTAGCCATTTGAATAGATGTAAGACGGCATATCAGAGTTGTTTTGAGTTCCATTTCCCTGATAATGAGGGATGTTGAGCATTTCTTTAAGTGTTTCTCAGCCATTCAATATTCCTCTATAGAGAATTTTCTGTTTAGTTCTGTACCCCATTTTTAAATTATATTTTTTGGTTTGATGGTGTTTAATTTCTTCTGTTCTTTTTTTTCTAGTTAAATATTTTTTTATTAATTTATTCTTGTTACATCTCAATGGTTATCCCATCCCTTGTGTATCCCATTCTTCCCTCCCTCCCATCTTCCCCTTATTCCCCTCCCCTATGACTGTTCCTGAGGGGGATTACCTCCTCCTGTATATGCTCATAGGGTATCAAGTCTCTTCTCTGTAACCTGCTATCTTTCCTCTGAGTGCACAAGGTCTCCCCTTCCAGGGGACAGCTCTTTATATATTTTGGATATTAGCCTTTTGTCGAATGTCTGGTTGGTGAAGATCTTTTCTCAGTCTTTAGGCTGTCGGTTTGTGCTATTGACAGTGTCCTTCACCTTACAGAAGCTTTTCAGTTTCATAAGGTTCCATTTATTGATGGTTGATCTTAGGGCCTGAACTGTTGATATTCTGTTCAGGAAGTTGTCCCTGTGCCAATGGGCTCAAGACTCTTCCCCACTTTTTCTTCTAACAGATTAATGTGTCTTGTTTTATGTCAAGGTCATTAATCCATTTGGACTTCAGTTTTGTGCAGGGAGATAGATATGGATCTATTTTCATTTTTCTACATGTAGCCATGCAGTTAGACCAGCACCATTTGTTGAAGATGCTATCATTTTTCCATTGTATGGATTTGGCTTCTTTGTCAAAAAGCAAGTGTCCATAGATGTGTGG
>OU015744.1:61975808-61996620 GCA_907169655.1 Acomys percivali
AAGGGTCAGAAGCAGACATCCGTGGTGTGGTCCTGAAGCTACCACCTGTTAACCCTGGGAGACCTGCTCTGCCTTTCCAAGGCTCTACTATCTCACTGTTAAAATGAGAGTAACAAAGCCGCACATTCACAGATATTTTTGTGAGGACGTATATGGATAATAATTCATCGTGTTGCCTTTAACAGGATCAGTTTGCAATAAGGCAGTGTAGCAACAATGTCTCCACTGGCCAGCTGTGGTGGTGAACACCTGTAGTCTCAGCCCTTGAGAAGTAAACGAAGGTCAAGAGTTCAAGACCAGTCTCTGCTGTCTAGTAACTTGAGTTCAAGGACAATGGGGAAAGAAAAGACTGTCTCAAAAAACCAAAACTGAAAAAAAATATATTCTTAAGAAAAATCTGAAAATCTAATTCCACAGTTTTTCAAGTAAAATCAAAATATTACTATGCTTAAACTTGGGGTATATTCTAAAATCGTATTTGTTTTAAAACATCTAATGCTATTTAATTGCATAGGAACTTTTTAATTAGTTATCCTGGTAAAATAATAATTACTGTAAATTTTTTCAGTATTTGTCGATCTTGAATGGAATACAACCATTGTGTAGCGCTCAATGTCACAGGACCAGGAAGTGTAAATGGGTGAATGAATACTTCTGTGTCCAGAAATCATATATTTTTTATTAGAATTTTGATTCTACATGTACTTTCAAACAGAATAAAATGTCTAAAGAGTGGCTGGCAGAATGGCTCATCTAGAGAAGATACTTAGTGAGCGAGCCTGATGACCTCAGCTAAATCCCCAGAACACATGGGAGGGATCCAAGTCCTCAGAGCTGACCTTTGACTTCCACACACATGCCCTAGCACAGCATATGGACACACACATACATACACACACACTCTCTCTCTCACACACACACACACACACACACACAAGTACATACGCATGCACATACACACACACATTATACGTGTATGCACAATACAAATGTATTTTTAAATGTCTAAAGAGGGTGTCATTGTATGTTTTCTATTATGAATTACGTTAAACAATCAATTTCTCATGAAGCTAAATTCAAAGTAAGGAATAAAATAATGAGCTGTTACTAAACTTAAATTCCCCAAATTCTTAGGAAAAGACTGAAATGAGTAATTTCAGATGAAGTTTGGTTTTATCTATTAACATTGTAGCAAGCATCCTGAGAAGAGCAGATGATGGACTGAATAGCAGTACCGCTACAGAAAAGCCGGCATATAAGTCTATAGACAAAATGGATGAAATAAAAGCCAAGTTCTCCGCTTTTTATGCAGGACCATTATTATATGGAATTTTTTTTTCTGATGGGACGATATCCAAGTGTTAGCATTAACAGATGGGATCTGGTTGGGGTTCCACATTTTTAGTTATTTAGGACTTTAGTAAACAGTGCTTTTATCCAGTGTGTGATTGGAACAGATGTGATCTTATCAGGGTTCCACTTTTTTTTCAAGGGCATAAAATTGCCCTGATTTTGCTGTACAGTGCTGGGGTTTACTTTCTGTGGCTTTAGAACCAGAGTCCTCTCTAGTCAGAATTTGCCCTTGGGTTCTAAAGCATCATAATAGGGAGTTAATGTTTTATTCTCTATTAATCCCATTAAATCCTTTTAATATTAGAGCATGTGTTGCTTTATAGCATTAACTAGTGTCTTGCACTCAACAGTATTTTCACAGTTTATGTCACTGCTTAGGGCATTAACAAACAGCTGTTTGAATTAAATGAGCAGTTAAGGACCCTGTTCATTAACTCAAAAGTTTCATGTATTTTTAATTCCTTAAATCTAATGGTATCATCACCCTCCAAGAAATCTATCTTTGATTATAATTTGCTCTGGCCACTGTTGGTTATGGGAGGGGGGATAGGATTGTTTTCGAATATGAGTTATATCAGGGATGGGCGACTCTAACGAATCTTAACTGTCTCATATCTGTTTCATTCTTCTGGGATATAAAACTTTAAAAGTTGTTTTGTGGCAGTTGTGTTAAGATTTTCTCCAATTCTGGTTACTGATGACTTCATTTAGCTAATGTAAAGAGGCAGTTGGAATGGAATTATTTGCATTTGAAATGGCGCAATCAGAGGTTTGAGGCTGGCTCATTTACAAAAAAAGAAAATTGTATTTGGACAGTGACAAATTATGGAATGCAGCCCCCTGTGCATGGCAAATGTCAGTCATGGATTTTCCCCATCAAGAGAGAGCATGCTATCCCAACGTTTTAGGGGCAGCCACATTTCAAGCCACTATTCTTGCAGGAAGCTCCATTCAGTCGTTTCAGTAGAAGCTGATGAGGGAGAGGCATGCACTTCCTGTTCAGAATAGCCGGTGGGACGATTGGCTCTTGCCTGGCTCACACTAGCCTGGTACCCTGTGGCTACACCATGAAATCCAGGTTTTTGGACTTCTATCTTCTGAATATCATTGACAGAATGGATGCTGGAAGAAATGTTTGTTATTCTCTGAATTCCCCAGACGTCACCGCATAATTTGACCTTCATTTGTCCTGATCTCCTTAAATGGGATGGTGTGGGGGTTGGTTCATGGCTCTTTGATAGACAGGTTGGGCTCACAGGGGGTAGCCATTAACAGAAACCTGTGATAAGCCAATCATATGATCATTATGATCTATCTCAATGGTCGTATCTACGCTTTCACTTTTAACATGTCCTGCATCGGCAATTTCAAGGTGGAATAGAGATATTGTTTACTTATGCAGAAAGGTATATGGTCAATTGTTTGGAATGGCTTGTAAGAGAAATGGAAAATGTTTTTGATTCATCACTGGAAAATGGACGACCATTCTTCCAGCATAGGTAAGAATAGACCTCTTAAAAGGGGGTGCATGAGAGCTCATTGGTGTTTTTTAATTCTCTAAATTGCTTTGGAATTCATAGTTGCCTAGTTCCATAAAGTATCCTTGAAGACTGGTAGGTGTGTAGACCATATCAGAGAGGTCTGTATCTTCTCCGCTGTGAGAACTGCAAAGTCACCAGCGAGAAATACCAAGCTTGCATGGGCTTTGGCCTGTGATACTCCCCAGGAGGGCAGCTGAACTCCACTCTTTGACCAAAGCCAGGCTTGCCAACCCTGCCTAGGTAGGTGCTGATGCAACAGTGTTCTCCATCAGTATCTAGTGAGTCCATGAAGACTTACATGAGTGAATAATGGAAGCATTATTTGAAAATGTGTAGATGAGACAATGGCATCTAGATGTGAAGAAGTTTCCATAGAGATGTAACAAGAATAAATTAATAAAAAAAAAAGGAAAAAAAAAGAAAAATGAGGCCAATTATATATATTTTCAAATATATATTCACACAAAAGAAAGATAGATACATATATATACACACACATATACATACTTAGTGCACACACATACTAACACACTGGAATATAAGCATTTTATATATGTATATATATTCATATGCTTAATTTTTATAGATATGCTTTAGACATATTCATTATCAATATATATGTTTAAATATACTTGTATAAATACATATTTATTTTGATTATAAGATGTATACCCAAAACATGTTTGATACATGTGCATATATTAAATACAGATACTAAATTTTATGTTTACTATATATTCTACACATAGTAAATATCATATTTATATACATATATTTTAAATACATATATATTTAAACCTTCTGATTTCCTTTCAGCCATGTCTGGATTCAATTGGCCTTCATAGTCACTCTTGTATCCAAGACATCAGCATCTTTGGTTAGCATTAACCTCTGAATTAGTTGCCTCATCTACATATGTCCCAGATGACCTGGAACTATGATTTTCAAGTAATTTATAGAGAATTAATAAACACAACACTAAACAACCCCTCAAGACTCCTTTGTGCATTTTCAATGCTAGGTACGCATTAAGGTTTTCCCTCAGTTCCCGAGAGGGTGGGTTGTGAACTCAATGAACTTCTGTGACTTGTCAACCCACCTGCCCATCGATGCCTAAGGCCACTGGCAGTCCTTTAACTGTATGCTGGGCATGTCAACTTGACAGCAGCACCCTCAGCAACACTCTGCCTACTTCTCACCGAAGTGTGCACACATGCACTCAGTCTATGACCAGCAGGCTTCTCTTCAGCCTCTGGGATCAGCAGTCGAGGCACATGCTGAAGGGAACCCATGTCCTTTGTGGTCTAGCTCATGGTCCTTCTTGGCTTTCCCTTGTCTCCTCTACTGTTCCTCCTTCCCACTAACAACAGCGCTGCCCAGTCACGTGTGTAATTCATCTGTACGTTGTCCAGCTAGATGGAAGATCTCTTCTCACCATTGGGCATCAGGAGGAGTCGCTTGGGAAATGTTTTCAAATATACAAGTGAGATCTCTGTAGGGTTCTTTAACTCCAAAACATAAAGATATATTTTTCCAAGAGAGTTACTTGGCATCACTTAACTTTTGGATCAACAATTAGCTGCAGATGAGCAATTTTAGGTATTTTTAATACTGTCATCAGCATTCCTTTCTGCCGTGGTTACACCATCCTTAAAGTCAATTAAGTTGCTGTTTTAAACATTTCCTTTTGTTTTCAATACCTTTAATAATTCCTGGTTTTGTGCTGTTCAGTTGCCTACTGATAAAAATCAGAGAGAATTTAGAAGGTAGGATGAGAATTTGAAGCCTGACAAATTGGTAGTGTGAACTAGGAAGTGGACAGGCACCTTGTGCTGGGCATTGCCAAAAATGGGGGGGGAGGGGGAGGGGCTGGGGGAGGGGGATCCTGGCAAGGGGAACTGTTAGAACCATCCAGCCCAGCAAGTACGTACAGTTGGGGAAGGAGGGCTCAGCTGACCCGAGACACGGGATGATGGACCCACGAGGAGACTGTCTCAGAGATGGACTTCCAGCTTTGGCAGATCACCAATCAGATACAATCGTTCAGACATACCCTCAATCCATCCTTTGACTCCTGTGCACAAGTGTTTCCATCCACATGTACAATCTACTCTATTCATAATTTGATCATAAAATAGCAAATTTTGGAACAGGCTTATGGAGAAAGAAAAAAAAAAAAAAAAACTAGGCCCAGCGAGTATCCTTGCCTGTAAAGAGGGTTCACATGTAGAAGTATTAGGAAGTATTAACATGTGTTTTAGAGTGGAAGGTTAAACCGAAGGTGACAGAAGGAGTTCATGTGTGTGAAAAGAGATGGGGAACAGTTAGAAAGCTACTTGCCTAATGTTAGTTATAAGCACAAATGTTCTTGCGAAACAACCGTGAAAAAGAACAAGTGAAAACACCAGAAATAAATAAATAAATAATCTAGGAGTTCCCAGGGACAGACTACCACAGGCTACGCATTACACTGCCTTAATTAATCAGTGTAAATAATCCGGCTTTCCTGATGCTTACACAACATACCACGGAAAGGGATCCCAGCAGACCCAAGGACTTTCAGGTCCCTGGATGAAGAGTTCACAAGCAGCCAGCAGACTAGCATTTGTTATCAATGAGTTGCAGCCAAACTGCAGTTCCAAGGCTGTCGCTGTAAAACCACAGTGCATTGTGGTTTGTTGGAGGTTAGTAGCACTTGTTAATTTGATCAAGGCTGAAGTTTACGGAGGATAAAGTAAACAATGCAAACTGCAGACACCATCAGTTTCCTATGGGCAGTGAAGTGGAATCTGTTCCATTTACACTTCACAACAACATCTGATGGGCTTTGTCAGTGCCGCACAGAGTAATTAAACCTGAAATCAATAGCAGGCATTTGTCATGTTTACAGCCGCTCTTTCTGCTGGGTTAAACTCATCAGTTTAGCGCGCTTCTGTTTTACTGCAGAGACATGCTCCATTATTTCTTCAGGTACAGTTGAGATATTCAGTTACATGCCCAATAGTTTGAATACGACATTAAGATTAAAAGGGACAGGCAAATGGACAGTTTTTGTAATTTATTTGCTGATTTCTTCCGCCAGTGTTGGATTTCCATTTGCTTCAGTCTTTTTATGAAACCCTTTTGTGGTTTGAGATAATAGATCCCCATACCTTCCAAACTGGCAAAAAAGTCTCGCCACACATTTGATAGAATTTGACACCAGCTGTAGCTACACACAAGGCTTGCTGGCAAGTCTGGAGCTGGAGATTGGAGGATCACCATGCTTCACAACGGTTGCCCCATTTCAGGAAAGTTGGCCCTTCCCCTCACTGTTAAGGATTGCCCATGAATTTTTTTGCTTTGAGTCAGTTCTCAAACATACCAATGATTTACTCATTTACTCCTTGCTGATTATTGTCTATAATTTCTTGGCAGATGAGTTTTTAGAGTAACAGAGTCTGGCTCAGTGGCACACGTGTATGAAGGAGGTTTGAAAGCCTGTCTGCTTTGTAGCGTTCCCCTTGCATAATAAAGGCTTTTGCTGGCCCCATTTTATGCAGGTCATCATAAGCATCTTTACCTCTCTGTACCATCATTCTTGTCTTGGTGCAAGGAGACAGGACTGGTATGAGAATGAATCTTCCTGCTGACTAGTTACATGAAAGGTTTTGTATTCTTCCGGTGTATTCCCATTTTTAACACCCCACCATCTTTCTCAATTGCATTTATGGGAAGTATATCCAATGTATTTATTTATAATTTCCCTTAGTTTTGAGAAGTCACAAAAACCTACTTTTTTTTTCTGGAGGCATCTTTCTTTTCAATCTATAAATTGTGCTTTGGCATAGAGGTGACTTAATTATGACAGCCCCAATTCCTATAGGCCTACGTGTCATAGAGAGTTCTAGTCATAACAATAAATGGCATCCTAAGCCCTTAGGGAAATTTATGATTCTGATAACTAGGAAAATGTATTTTATTACTCTCGAAAAGTCTAATATGCAAAAAGCCATGGTACAAAATGTTCTCGACTAGGAAAAATGAGATGTTTCTGCTTTCTACAAGCCATGTGTCATTCAGGGATCATCACCTATATACATGGAGTAGAATATAAAAACTCAGATGTGGACCGGCCTTTGCCTCAGTTTGTCTCATTCTAGCTTGTATCTATATCTGTGAGGAGTAGCATGTGTCCTGAGCGTAATGCTCTGCTTCATTCTTAGGATCCCTATATCGGATCGTAAGTCAGTAACTTCAAAATTGTCCACTCATCTCATAAAAGAGAAACGAGACCCTGTGGGATGGCTCAGAAGGTAAAAGTGCCTGCTATATAAGACTGCCATCCAGATTTTATTCTCTCAACACAGGTTTTTCTCTGCCCTCTACATGGACCCATTGGCACATGCAGGCATGTGTGTGCACTCACACACGCACATGCTGCCAAGACCATCTGGACAGAAATATCTTTACTTTTAATGTATATTTTAATGTACATTTTTTATTCAAAGTTTTGAGAAATATAATATTTATGTAAGAAACATTATTAAATATGTTGACTGGGAATTAAAATTCTACATAAATTTGGCTAGTCAAATGACAGTTCTTGCACATAATGATGGTGATGAATTTGCAGGAGTTATCAAATCAAATTTCATTATAAATTACAATAATTTTATCTACCTGGACTTTCAATGTGCCTATGATAACAAGGATGACTCTTAGAAACGATACCATAATTAGTGATTAAAACAATAATGAAAGCCTAAATATCCACAGCTACACTTTTAG
The DNA here is from genome assembly GCA_907169655.1 of Acomys percivali. NCBI lineage: Eukaryota > Metazoa > Chordata > Mammalia > Rodentia > Muridae > Acomys > Acomys percivali. Next base: position 61,983,473 of record OU015744.1, read on the forward strand.
AGACGAGGAGGTTGATTTGAAGTCAGATCACCTGATTTTGATGAACTCAAACTTAGAGCTCATACCTTCCCTTCTGTAGGTTCTTGTTTACCACGAGCTGAAATTTTCTCTATAGACTATTTCTATTAAAAACTTTATTAAGGGTATGAAAACATGTTTGAAGACCCATTCTGTAGAAAATGGAGATTAATCTGAGACAGTCACTATGGCAACTGCAGAATCATAGGATAATAATTAGGCTTGTTGTAGAGCCTAGTAGAGCCTAGTTGAAGTGCTAGCCCTTAGAGTATATTGTATGGGATTCTCTCAGCCAGTAGCATGCCTCAGACATGAGGAATGTCCATTACAGTGTTTCATGTTGGTTGCATTCATTCTGGCTCCTTTATTCCATGTGTCCCTCTGCTTTGAACTCCCCTGACAACTGTGTGCTTACACATCAGGCTTGGTATAACTTCTGTAATGGTTCAGAGTATGACAGAGCATCTTATATGCTTGCCTTGCCATAAGAAATCATACTCATACTATTTCATGCATACTATCAATGAGTTGAAGTTTTCCTGAGGAGTCCATGCCTATACCATAGACACCCTCCAAGTTCAAGTCAATTTCTCCTCAGAGTTTTCTGAGCAAGCATGTTAGCTCAGGGAATAGCATGCTGGCCAAAGTATCAATATTTGCATGGTGTAGTAAAGTGTACAGGGAATTTGTATGTTTATTCACCAATGCCAACAACCCTGTACCTGTGTTACTGAAATAGTGAAGAAATAGCTGTGGCTCAGAGAAAAGTTAACAGATTTGTCCATGGTTGATATTTTTAGTGGCAATACCAAACCTCAAACTTATTTTTCTAGTGATTTCTAAAGTTATCTTGCTACATGAACTTAAAAAAACTGTAATGGACAGATTTCTATAATAGCCCATGTCTTAGGAGCAGTGTAAACAGCAAAGCACAAGTAGACTCTATGCCCATGTGCACAGTATGGCATCTGTGTTTGCATCTGTCAACTCCTCTGTGGTATACAAATGTATGTGTATGAGTGAATGCATGCATGTGTGCTTGTGTAGGTGGTTTACATTAATTCATTAGGAGAAATTAGTTTAAATTATTATGGACTGGATAAAGCAAATGCAGATTCTGCAGAAGCAATCAAGAACAAAAGATTGTGGGAGGCTGGAAGTTGCGGAACGTGTGAACAGCTGTGGGACAGAGGCAGAATTTGTTACCTCTCTGTGTGTAACTATCTCTGCAAAGCCTGGGAATCTGTTCCCAAGTTCTTGCAAGTAAATAAATCAGATCATATAGGGTAATTTTTCTCCCTAAACTGTATTCATCTACAAGAGATAGCCACATTTTAGATTCCTTCACAGGCTTACTAAATTGGTGTATGATTGAATAACTGTGGAATAAAACTTTAAAAAGCAGTCACATCAAAAAAAGCCATCGCAGTCTACCCCACCAACTCATAAACTTTATTTTACCTTTACATTTTAATCTCAAAACAAATCTACACTCAAAGTAAGATATATTTTTACTTAATGTAGTAAGAATTATCCTACATACAACTGAAAACAAATTAACCTTCCCCCAAGAAGAAAATTGAAGTTATTTGGATGGCATTTACTTCTTTCCTTTGACAACTTATAACTTAAACAGAGATAATTAAAATATTGTGTTAAATACAAAAGCATAAGCGGGAAGGGTATATGTTTGGCTCATGTTTTAGAGAACACAGTCCATTGTGGAAGGAAAAATATGGTAGTTCAGTTGGGGTTGTCTGTGAAGGTGGCATCTTGTGACTGGCCATGGCCCAGTGACAGATAGAAAACTGAAAGAACGTGAGAAGAAGTAGAAGGGTAAGTGGGCTATCGGCTTAAAAAGTCATCCCCTATTGACCTGCATCACCTACACCCCCAACTAAACATCGCTGTTTTATAGTTTCAATGAGTTATTTTATTATATGTTTATGAGTGTTTTACCTGAATGTATGTGTACACTCCATGTTCATGCCCGGTACCTGTGGAGGTCACAAGTTGTCAGATTGCCTGAAGCTGGTGTTACAGATGCTTCTAAACTATCATGTAGGCGCTGGGGAGCAAAATATGGGTTCTCTGCAAGAGCGGAAAATGTCCCACCCACCCAGCCCTTAGACCTTAACAGCTTCAGTGTTCCATAGGCTCCCTGAACAGGGCCACCCTTCGGAGTCTGACTGTTCAAATACACAATTCTACTGAAGATGTTTCAGACTTAAAACCTAAAAATAGGCACACATCTTTATTTGTGCCAAAATAATTTGTGGTTGCAGATCGTATTTATAACTGTCTTTCACTGCTCATCATTTAAAAGGCTGTTGACCTAAGTAAGCATCTCAGTTGCTTATTGTAATTTGCGTTGGCTTGATCCAAGCCTTCATTCCATAGGGTATCTTTTATTAGCTGGGTTGTGCTTCTGCAAATTTAAACTTATTTTAATATGGCATGCAGTTGTGTCCTATTATTAGATGCCATGTTCTAGACTATATTCTCCAAGCATTTCCAACTAAGTCACTGAGTTCTCAGTGGGTGATTTGATTCCATATCCCTTAACTTGTTACTACAGGAAGAAGGGGAACCCAATACAATTTCATATTGACCTATTACTGTATTTCATTTGCTGAAAAATGAATTTATTAGTCAGGAAGAAAACAGCTGATCACAACAGGGAAAGAGTAGATAAATAATTTGGTGACTCTGTAGATGTCTGACTCTCGGTCAGTGTGCCAGGACTGTCCTGACTGCTAAAGGAAATTAGGAAGGCCTCTACAATGTAGAGACAATGAAGAATATGGGAGTAGTGTGGATGGACCTTACAAGCATCTTTTAGTACTCCCATCCTGTAATTCAAATCAATGGAAAAGTACAACAGGCCAATTACATCAGGATAGAATGGCCATCACTTTTCATGGGTGAAGGCTTGAGTCACCACAGCAGGCACAGGACCACAACCTAAGTCAAGAGAAAGCAAATTCATATCCAAAGTGCCCATTCCATACAAACAAAACCATCCTACAGGTGCCTGTAAATTATAATATATTGAACAATCTATTAACAAGGCCTGAGATTCCTCTTTTTTTCATCAACTTGTGTTAGAAGACCCCCTATAGGGCAAAAGCATAGAAAACAGGAGAAGGAATCATCCTTTCTATCTGGGGACAACTGTAGTAGTTCACACTCCTTCTTTCTAGCCATCCTGTGATTGTTCCTTTGGGGTTTGCTAAGTCAGCCTCCATAGTTTTGTGAACTAACTACTTATAGTAGAAGGATGGATGAATAAATGAATAATAGATTATAGAGATTTAGCTAATAAATGACAGAATGGAGAGATAGACAGATGGATAGATTGATGATGGGTAGATGGTAGTAAAGTAGAGATAGATGATGAATAGATTGATGATATATTGATAGAAGATAGATAAAATTAAGATAATAGATGATAGAGTCTATGTCAATATGTTGTCTTTCTAAAGTGACATATCTAAAGTTAACAATGAAAATTGTTATGAGAAATTGTTTGATGTTTCATTGTTTTGTACATATCATGGTGCAAATTTGCACACCTTTAGATAGTACATGTCAACTGCTAGAGATGGTCTCTTAATGTGAATCAGAGAAACAATATACTCATAATACATAAAATTTCTGACAGTAGAATATGGCACAGCCTCTGATCATAAGGAAAGAGTATACATTTATCTAAAATCATTTTAATACATGAGCTAGTATCATATCAAGTATTGCACTCTGTGCCTACTTGTATGCATTGCGCTATTGTCCAAGTGCCATGGAGCACAAACTGTTTGTCTATATGAGCACTACCACAAACACATGACAAATGGGCTATGCTATGTCGGGATAGCTATTGTCAATACACAACAGTGACTTATGAGTTTTCTCATAATCTTATGGGACTTCCAACATATATGTGGCCCATTGTTGATGAAAGTTCTGTTGTACCACGTATGATATATGTCTCCCTATTCTTAATTTCCTGAGTGAACCTAAGATCCCCACTATGCAGTATATGCACGTTTTCTCCGTGCATTCAATTAACACTAGCCTATGTGCTGCTGTGAAGGGATTTTGCACATGCAATTAAAGTCCCAAGTCAGTAGCTTTTTAGGAAAAGGAGATTATCCCTGGTGAGCCTGACCTAATTAAGTGATCCCTTAAGAGTGAATGGGCTTTTCCTGGTGGAAGAAATTTAAGGCAGGAGGAATGTTTTGACAGGACCCTCGCTAGTCTGGGCCTGAAGGAGGATTCACACGCAAAGGTCCCACATGCACACCAAGGAGCTGAGAGCAATGCATTGATCACATCCAGCAAGAAATAGGTTGGCTTCGTCCACAGTCTGAGAGGTCTGGAAATTTGACAGGACTCCTGTTCAGTCCCTAGATAAGACTCACCTGTGTGTTAAATACCAAGGGGGACTTATGACCTAAAGAACTGTGAGATGGTAAGATGTTGTTTTACCTGCTCAGTGTGGAAGACACCCACGCAACAGTGGAAAGGTAATCTAGAGATCCTCTCTTAAGTAAGAGCTGAATGAAGAATGCCTGAGATTGTGAAGGAGCCTTTGGAAGCTTCCTTTGGCCCCTGAATCAGATGTTCTTGGCAGCACAAGCTGGGGTAACGTGCGCATTTAGTTCAGTCTTGCATTTCCCAGATGTCTCTGAAAGCCCTGGAGGCAACCGAGGGTTAGCAAGGGAAAGGCGCTCTGTAGAGCTCAGTTCTGCACTTGCCCAGCTTGAGAATCTGTACAGCAGATTCCAGGCTAATGACTCCCAGATCTGGCTAATAACTGTAAAAGTTAATCTAAGTATGATCTCTCCATGAATGTCATCAGAAAGTATTAGGATACTTTTGGGATAATATTTTCTATTTGTCGACTTTGGTTTGGCATTCATTTAGTCAAACACATTTACAGTATTGAAGTTTATCTAATTTGTAACACAGCCATCATTTATGCTGTGATGACTTGGGTATACTTCTGAAAAGTCCCTTTTAGAGCATTTCTTTAAGAAGATACTGAGAATGGACCTGGATTACTGCTAAAAAATTGACCCCTTTAAAGTATATAAACCTAAAGGAATTCACCCGGAGTTCGTAGTCAATTACAGATGACAGCTATGAAGTACTGAAGTCTAGGGGAGTAAAAACCAGCACATACAAGTCTGGCCTTGCAAGGACAGGTACAGGTGACACAATACAGGCTCTGTATATACAACGACTATAAGCCAGCATATTACTGTGGACTTTCTGGGTGTGGAAAGAATTTTCTGGTGATGACAGTTTCAACAAGTTTTACATTTTAGGATTGCTATTGATTCTAATAGTTTTTAAAAGGTTGTTGAGAACTGATTTTTTTCTCATAAGATTAGCTTACAACAAAGCTTGCAAGAAAATTCTTGACATACTGCATTTTTATAAAGCAAGTTATGTAAAAAAAAAAATTAAGAACTGTAATTACACATCATAACATTACACCAGTGCTTGGAAGCCCAGTGCTTTGGCAGACTGTGAGCAAAGTATCCATGGGTAGGAAGGCTGGAACCAAGTCAGTAAGAATTACATCCCTTGGAGCATGCACATTGCACTAATAGACTGTAGAAACAACTAGGCATTGTCTGTAAAAATAAAGTTGATTGTGTTTTATGGCAAATTAATTAACACCCAAATTTTAACTCTTTTGAATGTCGCATGTTTTGGCATTTGTAGTCATTGGTTTCAGAAAAATAAGAATCATTGACTTAGGATGCAAACTTCCTTCAGCAAATTCTAGAAGATAGATAGATAGATAGATAGATAGATAGATAGATAGATAGATAGATTCATATATTGGAGTATATTTATGCACATGTAGTTCATACACATAAGTATACATGCATAATTTATGACTATACCCACAGTTCCTATTACTTAGCTACATAGGGCCTCTTACAAGCAGACCAATAACCTTTCAGACTGTGATCTGGGCCAGATGTTCCTGAAGGAATAAGGCATATAATGTACCTAATTTTTGCAAGACTACACAATAGGTAGATACTTCCTTCTCACCCCAGCTGGTGATAGTCTATGCCCTGAAGCGTAGAGATTTATAACCCTTGTAATTTTACCCTAAACAGAGCAATTGCAGATGCTACTCCATTGTATGATTTTAATTAGTGGTGAAAACTCAGCCAGTATGTTAAATGTCAACATAATGAATTTCAGTTGGGTGAGATACCTAGAAACCTTGGCAATTACTGATATCACAGATTTTATTTATTTGTGATTATTATCTTATTCTAAAATTATGTAGGAAATATTATAATACAGCCATTCTTTTTTTTTTCAGAAAAAATCTAAATACAACAAAATAATGTATATGCTTTTGTTTCTTTTTCTTTTCCCCCCCTGAGACAGGGTTTCTCTGTGTAGCCTTGCTGCTTTTTTTTCAAAGAAAAATTTCTTTAAATATATCAAGTGTTATTGATTTTACACAATTTTCATAAAATGGTTCAAGGCATAAAATACAATATGGTTCTCAAAAGTAATAACGTTCAAGAAAATGGAGTTAGAATGTAATTAATTTTGCTTTCCTATCAGCCAACTTTTGTTTTTTGTTTTTTTTTTTTGGTTTTGTTTGGTTCCTTGACTCCTAGTTCTGCCATGTAGCTCAGGCTCACTTTGAAGTTCCAACCCTACTGCTCCTGTATCCTTTGTCTTAAGATTGTAGATGTTCTGCCCCATGCCTTGCTCAGAAGAGGGAGGGGGCTAGGGTCAGGATGTAAACTGATCAAATAAATGAAGAAAAACTATGTTTAGACATGATCACTTATATTCTCTTCTGAAATTAATAACATTTGTTCCTAGAGGCCACAATAAAGAGGAGTTCAACATGTAATATAACAAATGAATGACACCTGGGCATGATGGCACACAACAATTTCAGAACCTCAGAAGGCAGAGGTAGCTCTCAAGTTGGTGGTCAGTTTAAGATAAATACTGAGATCCCATCTCAAAAATAAAAATGAATAGTTAGGACAGAGAATTTGGTTTCAGTACATCTTCTTGCATGGAGCATGGGACCCATGTATGTTTAATATAAGATATGAGAATGTTTGGAATGTGGAATCAATTTGAGGAAAGTATGTTTATGTAAAGATCATATGAAATTGGTATCACTTTTATCAAAATATAAACAGTAACAGGATACTAAACAACCATGATAATGTATAATATCTACAGTAATATTTGAAAGTAGAACAAATTCTAGATATTTAGCAAAACAGTTTATAAAACTTCACTTGAAACTTTATCATTTATCACTTTGACAATTTAGCTTTGAGGGGGAAACATCAATATACAAACTCTGCTTTAATGTTCAGGGAAAACAAAAGTTTCAGAAGCATATTTTATGACTTTATCAAGTAGCACTTTAATCAACAATATGACAAAAAGTGGATGGTCTGAACTTCCCATCAATCCTCGGTTGTGGACCTGTCCACTTCCACTCAATAATTGTATCTTCATAACTCCCATGTCAGCCTGTGAGGGCAGACTTCATTATTATAAGAAATGATAGCACTAACACAGAAACACACAAAAGGCCTACCCTTCCTTCCTACCTCACTGTAATCCTCATATAATTGAATTGAAACAAAGGGAAATTTTTCTACCATCAGTAGAGTATAATGGAATGTGAGAATGTAATTAGTTATGAGTAAAGTTGGGTAAGAAGATGTTTGAGTCATCCAAAATTAAAACAATTTGTAGCCTTAAAACATTGATACATTTGTATTATGTTAACACTAAAAGGATCAATTCCTAATCCCCATAAATACAAAAGAATCCTCACAGAAAGTCAAAATACATTTATGGTATATTTCAGCAAAGTAGAGATAAATGGTTTAACATGGAAAGAGATAGCTCTAAACATTGTCATAAGAACACGCTGGATCTGTTTAGTGTTATTTTGTATGTTTATTTGTTTACAACTGACAAGGCAGAATTGGATAGCCTACCTAGTCCGCAGAGAAGATGGATTCTTGCTCTGCCAGCACCCATCATTTTACCTAAAGTGTGTCCCTGTGAGATTGCCCCCATCTGCATTGCCATGTTAACTGGTGTTGTCACTGCACAGGTGTTTTAGGAAACCACATTGTTGAGGTTTCATGAGCACAGCTTTCCTGTCATAGGTAGAAGACACAGTCTTGCATCAAACGCCCTGGTCTTCTGGCTAGTGTGATATTTCTGTATTCCCCCACCCCAACTATGTCTCTGATCCTTAGGTATGTATAGGGGTTGTATTGTAGATATCAATTGAGTCTGGGGGACACCTCATGTTCTGTTGCTCTCCACATGTTAATCAGTTGTAAATTCTGTAATAATCTCCAACTGCAGAAAAAAGAAGGTCCTTTGATTAATAGAGATTTTAGTGAATATAAAAGTGATCTGTTATGATCTTTTATTAAGGAATATGTACCAAGTTTACTACTTTTCAACTTGTTCATAAAACATAGGGATAAGAGTGATATATATATACACACATATATATATAACATGTTTATAAATATGTTGAATTTGAAGGTTGATTTTGAAACTTGTTTGTGTGTGTAAATGTACATACATCTTCCTGTGTGTGTCAGTGTTTGTGTGCTTTTGGATACCTGGATGTGCACATATATGTGGGGGGTCAAAGGATGCCATCAATGCTGTTGCTCAAGTGTTGCTCACCTTGGTTTTATTTTTTTCTTTCTTATTCATTCTTTCTTCTTTTATTCTGTTATTTCTAGTAGATTTTCTATATTGAGTTTTACTTCCTAAGTTAAATTCTTAGTAATTCATACATGATTTTTTTTCAGAGATGAGAAAAGTCTAATGTTAGAAATGTATTCTAAGCAAACATTCTGAACAGTTTACAAAGATGTCAGAATAATTTTACCACATCCTGCCTACAGGAGCAGAAACCTGGAAACAGCTTATATATCCAAGGTAGAACTAACAAAGCTGTTTTTAAAAAATAGTAGTTATATATTTACCAATAGAGAAATACATTTGCAATACAGTGTCAAAGGTGACGATCAAGCTATTAGTGCAGTGTACAAGAAATGAGAATATTTCATGGAAAAGGAACAAAAGCAGCTGTGTAGGGAAGCTGAAGGGCCACATGTGTTAACCATGGTCACAGTCAGATGGTGGAACAATGGGTGATTTGTTTTTGTTCCTGTTATCTTTAGTTTCTTACATATGTTATTTTTTTAATTTACACATTTTGCAAAATTATTTGCAGAATCAGATAACCGTCTAATCTTTTAAAAGCTATAGAATGATGCCCCATTGCTCTTAAGGGTGCTTGCGTAGGTTTTGGGTTGCTTTCTTGGGTGATAGATGTTTAATTTTTATTGGTAATTGGTTATAAGTTATTATCGGTCTTACTCAGAGAGAAAACAAGGTTGGACTCAGGGATGTCTCTCCTTTGCTTTATCTTTCATTCCTAGGTTTGAAGACAGGAGTTGAAAAGAAAGAAGTGGGGATATAGAAATATATAGGGATGATAGGACAAAAAGTAGATTAATGAATCTACTCCTCAACTTAATGCCTTAATTGTTACTCACAAGGTAATTTTTAATTCACTAGTATTTTTGTATATACATGTAAAATAAGTTTAGTTTTAGATACATTGGTATAGAATTCAAATTTAAGATTATTCTTTACATACATTATATATTTCTACACTAATATGAGGTATTGTACTCACACAACCCAATTATAATACAAGGTTTACTTCCAATACCTTGAAAGTGCTATTGCAGACAGTTTAAGATAAGTAAGTTATACAAGTTAATTGTTAGTTGATCAAATCATGATCATATCAATTACTAGTCTATTTTTATCACAGGAATATACATCCTAGGTGTAACAGATAGGATTCTATAGAATGATAAGGTAAAATAATTAGATAAAGTCTTCAAAAACCTCAGAGACATTCAGAATATGGCATTTAAAGATATTTTTATGGCCAGGTGTGGAGTGGATGCCTTTAATCCCAGCACTTGGGAGGCAGAGGTAGGTGCATCTCTGTGAGTTTGAGACCAGCCTGGGCTACAAAGTGAATCCAGGACAGCCAAGGCTACACAAGAAACTCTGTGTTGAAAAACAAAACAAAACGAAACAAAAAAAGATGTTTTTATTATTCCAAAGATACATTTACAATGAGACAGGTTAACTCCTGGCAACACCCAGCCTACCTCAAAGAAGATGATGAGCATAAAAAAAACCTCCTTATGGAGATGGCTTCAAATATGGCAAACAAGCCACTGGGCAAAATGTCCTCTCATTCCTACCACAGACAGAATTCTGCCTAAAAATGGGAAATCTTGGATACAGGTAGAGTTGATGGCCAAACTCTGCCAAGACAGGTTAAGCAAGTCCTCAATTGTTTCTGCCTCATAAATATATCACTCAGATATATTGGGCTAGAAGGCTGAAGATGATGCTCCAACATTATAGAGAGTTTGGGGTGACTGTTCAGGCAGCAAATTCTCTCTGTCATCTTCTCATTTGGGAAGTTGCTAACTTGCACTCCCTGTATACTCAGGTAATTAATTTTATTCCTTCTTAAGTCTCTGATGGGGTTGAAGACCAGATAGTTTAGTTTTACAATTAAACTTAGTTGTTTGGGGGTTAAGATTTTTTTAGGTGAAAGTGGAAGGGAGGGAGGAACGGGATGATACCAGTGATGGGCTAACAATTTAGTTGTAATATCAATAAATTAATTAAATTTATCAGACTTTTAGGCACAGATAGATGTTTTAAGTTAATAATGGCAAGATATGCTAGATATTGATTTACATTCAGAATTTTAGACTCACCAAGATAGGAAAGATGTTTTCTTCAAAGCTGCCAAATACAAATGGCCAAAACACTACGAATGTAACATATATATATATATATATATAATTCCTTATTGTTTCATGGCTCTTCTTGCTGTAGGTAGTTTATTATATTTATACATAATAATATAAATATATATGTAAAATGTTTTTTAAAATACTTTTAAAAGATTTTTGCACTTGATGGAATTGGAAATTCATCATAATACATAGACTTATATTTAATGGTGATGAAGAAACACAGGATGGTACATCCTTTCAGTTTACCTTAAAATGGAATGGATAAATTGAATATATGTATTTCAAAGGAAGGATGATCATTAATGTGTTACAATTATCAATAAGAATTTAGTTAGGCAAGCATGGCCTAGACTACACTATGTTAGAATTCTCTTGCTGAGGTGATTGACATCTCACAAATCACTTCACAGATTAGAAACCACAACCCTTGTGCAAAATAAAAATCATCATACTTAAAACTTTATTTATGTATTTATTTATTTATGTATTGTTTTTGTTTCAAGACAGGGTTTCTCTATGTAGCCTTGGCCATCCTGGACTCCCTTTGTAAACCAGGCCTCAAACTCACAGCAATCCACCTGCCTCTGCTTCCCGAGTGCTGGGATTAAAGGCATGTGCCACCATGCCTGGCTCCTTAAAACTATTTATTAACATGGTCCAAAGACTTGTGCATATGTCATTGGTTTGTTAGCTCTATATGTGCTCTCTATATACACAGAGTAGAATACTTTATTCAGCATCTTTTTGAATTTTTCATCTCTAGAACCTGGCACAATAACTCAGTCATCACCATCACCATGTCTGTTATTTTTATTACTACTTTTAAGGCTACCACACACCTTGAAGCTTAAAACATGAAGCTCTTTCATGGCTCTGTAGGTCAGAAGATATAAGTGGGCCTCCCAAGTTAAAAATGAAGGAACTACAAGGTTGCTCCAGTCCAGAAACTCAAAGAAGCCTGTGTCTCTGATCACCTAAATGTGTGGTAGAGTTGAGACTGAGGTCACTGGAACTAGATGTGTGTTTTCTGTCCAGCCCAGTGTTGAGACCATTGCTCCTGTCTGAACAAGAGTCTGCCTGCATCTGTTGGTTTATAAGGATCCTTCTTCCATATTCAAAGGCATTAGCTACAGAAATGTTGGTATATTTCAGCATATTCATGGGTTGTGGGAACCTGTTAGCAAAACTGCTAAGTATATATCTTCTGGGAGAATTACTGGAAAGAAGGTGCCTGGAGAATGGAAACAGGCTTGAGACACACAACACAGCAGCCCTAAGTATGAGGACTCACAATCAAGCTCATGGGTCTATCATAGGATGGTTCCAGCTGCCAACATCTGACGGCATGCAATGGGTTTCCACTCGAGTGCTATTCTCTTCTGCCAGCTGTTGCTCTAAGATCACTGAAAGGTACAAGTTGGGTGATGCCAAATAGTCCTGGAACTAATGGTGTATTTCAAGTCTGAAGATAGGCTTTTTCTTCCTTTTCTGGAAGAACTGAAAGTAACTTCTATAAGGAAGTGCGACGCGAATGGCCTTGGCTGGGTGTAACTGGGATATGGAACAGCTCTTGCTGAGATGGAACAGAAGAAAGGAGTCTTAGAAACTGCACCTCACCTAAGACGAGGGCAAAGCACGTGCTGGAGTTGCCATTGAAGAGACTGTCACTTCCTTCTCTTCAGATCATCCAAACATAAAGCAAATGTATGATTTCTGTGCTCCAAAATAATTTGAATGAGGTCACGTAAATGATGCTTTTGATTAATGATTTGCAATCTCCACTTGCCCAGAGGGTTTCAATATGTGTCTGTAACTGTAAATACACTCTATAATAAAAAGAAATAGTCACCTCCACTCATTTTACATGAGACTCCTTTATTCTTTTTTTAGAATGTTAATCTCTGGGTGGTGGGGACAGAGCATAGCAAAGTGTGTGAATGCAGCAAAGCCGGTGGTTTAGATTCCTGCTACTGTTCCAGGAAAATCTGCACGTACAAGAAGATACAGCACAGAGAGATTATACAGTGAAACGCTCCTGCAAACTAGAGTTTAAAGACCTGGAAACCTTATTATTTTTCTCAGTCAAAATGTAAATGGATAAATTCCTATGTTTTTAGGTTTGTAAACATGAATCACGAAGGCATCTCTAAACAGCTCAAAAACATATCGTACACACACACACACACACACACACACACACACACACACACACACACA
>OU015744.1:61996630-62029523 GCA_907169655.1 Acomys percivali
CACACACACACACACACACACACACACACACACACACACACACACACGCCAATCCTGTATAATCCTCTACAAAATCTCACTCACTTGAGAACACTCGGCTGAGGTGGACGCTTTAAAAACCAAGTGGGTTATGTTCTGTACACCCGTCTCCTTTGTGCGGTGCTCAAGAGGGCACGAGGATTACATGATTTCACTCATCTATTAACTGGAATGATGCTTGCTGAGCGTTCTGAGCATCACATGGAAAGGCACAAAGTTAATACAGCAAAAACAGTTCAAAGAGGAGGGGAGTGGCTACAGGTTAATAAGGACAGGAAAACAGCAGCAAGCGGTGTGTGATGCAAGATCAAAGTGCTCACTGTTCTACTCCTATCGCCTTTTTATGAGAAGAGTTGAAATGTTTATCTTTTGTGTACATGTGTGTAGAGGCATTCTTGTGTGTACACATTTGTGAGCCAGTGTACATATTTATGCATGTGCATTTGGATGCCAGAGATTAGTATCCGGCATAGTCTCAATAACCCAATCACTCTTGCCTGCCTTCCTTTCTTCCTTTCCTTCCTTCCTTCCTTCCTTGTTTCTTTGTGGTTTTTTTGTTTTTGTTTTTGTTTTTTGGGGTTTGGTTTGGTTTGGTTTTGTTTTGTTTTGTTTTGTTTTGTTTTGTTTTTTGAAGCAGTCTCTGGAGTAACAAATCTGCCTTTTCAGTGCTGGCATTACAAGGTATCAGCCATTCCCTTCATGATTTTGTCTTTTCCAGTGATGGAAAATTCAAATCAATGGACTTGAACTCAGGTCCTTCTGCTTACATGAAAAGCACTTAAGGACTAGGATATCTGCTGAGCATATTCATGCAACTTACCATATGACAATACACAGCATTTACTATACCTCCATTAAGAATTACATCCTGAGCCAGGCATGGTGGCACATTCCTTTAATCCCAGCACTCGGGAGGCAGAAGCAGGTGGATCTTTGTGAGTTCAAGGTTGTCTTGTCTACAAGCAAATCTAGGACAGCCAAGGTCTTACTCAAAGAAACTCTGTCTGAAAAAAAGAAAGGAATTACTTCCCAATAACAAATACTTCTCTTTATATTTTCACAAAACTAAAAGTATAAAATACTATTTCCATAGTTCTGTGGATAAGAAGGTAAATGCACATGTCATGAATTTAACTTTACTTATATTTCTTGCCTCATTGATATTGTCATTCTTCTTTCCCAAGCTGAAATGTCAAGTTGACTTAGAAGTATAAAGTGTCTCTGTGACTGTAACCTTTCCAGGCAGAGTGAAGATTGGCAATTGCATGCACTCACTGTCACAATTATACTTATTATATCTGGCCAGGAACAAAAACAAGGCAGCCATATAACCTCCAACCCCGGGTCCTCCATCCACAGTGTAACTCTCATCAGGCAACTGTATCTTATTCTGGGAGGGAAAAAAAGGAGGTTAAATGTTTCTTGATTTCAGTTCTTTAAAACATTTGTTTCCAAATGACAATATGGAAAGGAAGAAAGCCTGGGAAGCCTAGAAGTCTGGGATATGGTGGGGTAGGAAGATAGCGTCTGAAGGAGGAAGGTTGGTGGTCACAGGATCTTAGAGGTTGAGCACTCATTCCTAAGGAAGATCCAAGGTGGGAGATATGAAACTCCCAAATAACCAACACACATATTATGTTTAAAAAAAGAAAAGGGAATTTTCTATAGTCTCTGCTGCAGCCTAGGGTCATAATGGTGCTCACAGCTCCCTGCTGTGGCTGAGAGCTATGTTGATGACCGTGGTGTGTACTGCCACTGGAGGTCTATACTGACACCAGAAACTATGTGAAAGTCCATAATCTGTAATGCCACTGACTGTAAAGGGAAGGAAGTGTCTTTTTCAGTGGCATTAATGATTGCAGATGCACAGTTGAGAATGAGACATAGAAGACTTCTGTGACCACCTCTGTCCCCACAAGCTCACCCTTCGCCCCAATAAAAGAAGCAGTCTAGACAGGAAGCCACTGAAGAACACTCTTAAAACTTGTCATAGGAGGTGGGGCATGATAATGCACACCTTTCATCCCAGCACTCGGGAGGCAGAAGCAGGTGTATCTCTGAGTTGGAGTCCAGCCTGGTCTACAAAGCAAGTCCAAGAGAGCCAGGGCTACACAGAGAAACCCTGTCTTTTAAAACATTGTGATATGGAAGTTGAAGTGTATCTCTTCACAGTTAATGGATTTTGGCAGGGGTGCAGGGTAGGGGAAAGAACTCAGTTTTGTTTTAGGAGCTGCCCACTATGAGTCTGACCATGCTCCGATGAGTATGTGGGCAACACAAATTGGACTTAATATTTTTTTCTTTTTCTTTAGGTGGAGGACACAAGGGTGGAGTGCACTTGGGAGGACTGGGAAGTGAATATGATCAGGGTGCATTATGTAAAATTTCCAAGTAATCAATAAAACTATTATGTTGAAAAAAAAAAGTAAGAAAGTGAACAAGCACAAACATGGTGGAAAAACAGCCATAAACATGGCAACTCATTCTGTGGGCATTGACTTTGGCTTCTTTTTTTGTCATGCACAGCTGTTTTAATAGAATAAACCCAAGGCACTTGGTCCTGGGAAACCTTGTCTTGCAGATATGTATTTACAGAGTTGCTTGATGTTTGGTATACTTTGGGTTAGAGTTACATGGATTTAAATGTATCATTTTTTTTCCACTTAACCCTACAAGGAGAATGTGAACACCGCCCAAATCATATACCCCACATACCCAAATCAAATCAGGACACCCCCACATATTCCACTATAATTTATTTCAGCCCCTTCAATTCTTAATCTTGATTCCCTTTGAATCATTCGTTGACCTTTCCCCATGTGCCGAGTCTTGCAGAGGTTGTGATTCCCTTACCTTGTTCTCTGCTCCGTGCTGTGGTTTACAAGTCACACAGGGTCACTCCCATGCGTGTCTATACCATCTCTTCCAACTGATGCGCAGTGTGAGGTGGTGGGACCACCAAATTCTACCTAGCCATTCTGAAAATTACCTGCAAAAGTGAAAGTCCAGACTGGCAACATAAGGGCCACTCTGGACTCTCATGGTAGAAATTGTAGATTCAAAACCTGAGCAGACCTCTAGCAGGCCTTCCATGAAATGCACTTAACCAAACAAGACATGGGTACAAAAGACATTTGGGCATTATCACATGCATCTCAATATGTCTCACGGTTCTCTGTGAAATTATTGAATCCATTTTGAGTGCTTTAAAACGTTCACTATTTTTAAAGAGGCACTTTTGAAGTTATTATTGATTGATTGTCCCTGCCTCTTGCAGTATTTGCCACTGCTCAAAAGAAAAGGATATTTCTTATGATAGTGACCCCTCACACACAGGCTTAACTACACTTCCAACAGACCTGGAATGTGAAGTCAAAATTGCAGCTTCATTGTGACACACACTGGCACAGTAGTTAAAGATCTAAAGAAGAGGTTGGTCAACTTCCCCTGGAAAGGAACAGGAAGCACCTATTTTAGACTTTGAAGTCCAGTCCGTCTCTAGACTTACACTGCAGCTGTAGAGGTAAAATAGCTACATGCAGTATGTGAATACATGTAAATGAACTGGTATGATGGTATGCTAGTGAACTGCACTTAAGCTGGACTGCATAGACTTGGACTGCATAGACATGGTTTGCCCATCCCCCCACACAGACATTGTGATCAAGTTCATGTAAACAGTAGACATATCTCAAGATAAGCGCTCATTTCAGTGTTTTGGATCCAATTTATACTTAAGATACATTGCAAATTCTAAAGAGTGGCCCAAAGTAGTACTGAGAGAAAAAATGTTAAATAGACAGAGATATGTGTGTCAGCTTCTTTCCCAATGAGGGGGATCACTGAACTAAGAATATCAACAGAGAAAATGTATGAATGGGGGACTTTTATCAGACTGTGAGTATCTTGCATTGGCACCCCTGTTTTGTGCTCTGAAGGTGCTATTGCAGACTGCTTGGTATAATTAAGTAATACAAGTTAATTGTTAGTTGATCAACTCATGGCCATGTCAATTACTAGTCTATTTTCGTCAGAAGAATATACATCCTGGGCTTAACAGATAGAAAGGATTCTATAGAAAGATAAGGTAAAATAGTTAGATAAGGCCTTCAAAAATCTCACGTATAGAATATGGCCTAAAGATATTTTTATGATTTTAAGGATCTTTTGACAATAAGACAGATTAACTCCTGGTAACACCCAGCCTACCTCAAAGATGATGAGCATCAAAGAACTTCCATATGGAGATGGCTTCAAATGTGGTAAATAAGGCACTGGGCAAAATGTCCTCATCTCTGCTACAGACAGAATTTTGCCTAAAATTGGGAATCCTGGGGTGCAGGCAGTCAATAGCAAAACTCTGCCATACAGGGAAAGCAAGTCCTCAATAGTTCCTGCCTCACAAATATGTCTGCCAGATATAGTGGGTCAGAAAGCTGAAGATGATGCTCCAATGTTATAGAGAGTTTTGGATGACTGTCTAGGCAGCAAACTGTCTCTGTCATTTTTCTCGTTTTGGAAGCTGCTGACTTGCACTTCCTGTTTACTCAGATAATGAATTTTATTCCTTCTCAAGTTTCTGAAGACTGGATAGTTTAGTTTTGCAATTAAGCTTAGTTGTTTAGAGGTTAAGACGTTTTTAGGTCTAGATAGAAGTTTTTAGGTTGATAAAGATAAGATATGATTAGATACTGCTTTATATTCAGAGTTGTAGATTCACCAAGATAGGAAATATATTTTCTCCAAAGTTGCCAAATACAAATAGTCAAAACACTATGAATATAATATTTATATAATTCCTATTTTTTGTGGTCCTGTTTGCTGTATGTAGTTTATTGTATATATTTATAATAATATAAGTATATGTGAAAAAGTAAAAACAATTAAATAAAAAAATTAAAAGAATATTTCCATTAAGAATATCTAGATTCTTTGGTTTTAAACTTATGTAATTTTTGAGGCTATTCAGAACGAAGAGCATTCAAATCATTAGTTTAGACGCAGGAGGGCTGCAATGCAGATAGATCTAAGATCAGGAACAGACTGAGACCTGGAAAGGGTGTTGGACTCACACTGAACAATACACTCATACAGACGCAATAGATGCAGATGTGTGATCTAGGACAAGAACTAACCCATTGTCCATTTCCACACCTTCAGTGTAAGAAGACTGAGAGGTTGTGCTGTTTTTGTTGGTGGTGGCTGCGTGGTTGGTTTGGTTTGGTTTGGTTTTTTTTGTTTGTTTGTTTGTTTGTTTTGGGTTGGCTTTTGATTTGTTTTGTTTTGTTGTGCTTTTGCTGCTGTCAATTCTTATTCCTGAAGGGACTACACCATGTATTAAAACTAACTTGAAGATAAAAAATGACAGTGGTTGTGTGATACACCACTTTGTAGTAATGTATGACAACCAATTAGCATGTGTTATTTTATAGCAAAAGGAATTTATTTTCAGTCTGGTTTAATATGAACGGGGACATGACAATGAAAACATTCAAAATTAAGCCTTACCCACTCACAAATATACCAAAAGACCAGATTAGCCAATGTCATCAGCAACACAGGCAAAAATATTACAACTTTATGTACCAGGGTGGGTAGGTTCACACAGGTACTCCTCACAGAAGGGGAGCAGGAGGGAATCTGAGGGTGAGGCTGGGAGGAGAAGAGAGGGAGTGCTGCTGTCAGATGGTAAAGTATTAATTAGTTAATAAATAAAAGTTACATCTTTAAATTGTTCAGCAGTTTAATTTCTACACACACATATCCATGTGCTTACCCTTTGTCCTTTTAGATTAAGCTCTCTCTGGTTTGTAATGGCGGCTCTAGGTCCATTCTCACAGTTTCTACAGTTGTGTAGTACAGTGTCCCTTTATGATAGTTATCATTCCTTAACTCTTTTCTGCTGATGACCTTTTAAAGCAGCATAATTAGAGTAAGTTGTGGTTATTGTATCACAATGTGCATCCCATGGGCCAACAAGGCAGCACATTAATTCTCTGCATCACCCACTCGGTGTGCAGTGCCATCAGCACAAAGATATTATTCTTTGTAATTACATAAAGAAAGGGTCTATTTAGTGTTAACTGACCTTTCCATGACTGATCAGCCTTTGCCATCAGTGAAGTATAAATGTACATCATTAAAATGTGAGTAAATAGGAAACCCTTCAAAATCTTAAACTGCTTGAAGCAGGACTTTATCTGGAGGAGAAAATGGCTATTGGGCCTTTCACTAAAAAGTAGCATCCTCAAAAATATCTTTAATACATAAACAAATTGGGGTATAATTAATTTGAAATAATGAATGAGAATACTTTGTCAGGTAAATGTGAATGTGTCCATGCTGAATAATTTTAAATCATAGTACAGCAAACCACTCTTAAAAACAAGAAAAATTTAAAGTTTGGTAAGCAATAACAAATAATTTAGGGAAATTAATACTGCCATGATCAGTTGATTTCAGAATTCTTTTTCTAAGGAGTCTCACACTTTATATATAATAATTTAAGTTGTATAATTTAATTGGGAATATGGTGACACTTTTTCCCTCCTGCTGTTCCTGTTTGTTCCCTACTTTGTTTCTGTAATCAGCTATTTAGAATACGCTAAGGCAGCGGTTCTCAACATATGAGTCTTGACCCCTTTTAGGATAGCCTAAGACCATAAGAAAACACAGATATATATATATTCCAATTCATAACAGTAGCGACAATACAGTTGTGACATAGCAACAAAAAGAATTTTGTGTTTGGGGGTTGGGGTCAAGATGGCATGAGGACATTAAAGGGTCACAGCATTAGGAAAAGTTGAGAACCACTGCTCTAAATGAACATTAAAAAGAAAATCTGATCAAATAGAATTTAATGCCTGTTTTAAGCTGGATTATGATTTATCTCATAGAACTTATGCCTAGCATGCAAGAAACCCCAAGTTGATTGCACAGCACTCTGTCAAACTAGCCATGATGGTCCCCAACTGTATCCTAGCACTTACGATGTGTGGTCAGATGCTTAACTTCATCCTTCACACCATAATGAGTTCAAAGCCAGCTGGGGACACATGAGACTGTCTCACAGCAAACACATAGAAAAAGAGACACTTGTGCACACTGTCTTAAATGCTCCTATAGAAAGAATGTTCCCTTCTTTCTGAACACACATCAATGTTGATTGGGTGTCCTTGAGTATTTGATAGGCATCTCTATTTCTGGACTGAGGTTCATGCTGAGACCAAGTGCATATATGTACATATATGTTCCCCTATGTGAACTCTGTTTGGAAATTCATTTAAAAGCTGACCCTTTCCTCAAAGATTGTTCCTCGTTTTGTCCGGAACTGGTCTCTCATGGAACTACTCCATGTGGCTGTATATTCTCCTCTTCATAGGTAGCTTGTTCAACTGTAATCATCTGCTCAAATGCCTTGTCTGGTAGAAAGTTCCTCCTATCTATTTTTCCATGCAGTATCCATAATCCCTGCTCAAACACAGACAGTGGAAAATTGATAAGGAACTAATATAATTAATGTAAAATAGTCACAAGTCCCAACTCACAAATCAGTTACAGGAGGCAATGTGATAATGAGCATGGGAAACATTTAAGAAATCAAATCAGGAGATCATCTGCAACCCAGTTGGGGATCAAGGATGAGGAGCTCCCTCTGAGTGCTAGAGTAGCCTAGTTACAGAAAGCCTGATCTTGAGGTCTGGCGGCGATAGGTGTGCCTGACCGGCTCTTAGTACAGGCTTCATCCAGCAGTGTCTCTACTAGCCTCTGAATATTCCACTTGCCCACTAAGTATTTTTTTTAATTAACGAGTCAATATAGAGCCTTTTGTCAAACACCATGACAGGCCAACTTTAAGCCATACAACAACCTTGGTGCAGAGGGATGATTTGTTCACTGACAAATCAAGAATGTTCTTTTAAGACTAATTATCACAGAACTCAAGTTGGACAAGAGACTGGTTTCCATGGCAGCACAGACAAAGAAGTTGGTCCTGGGAGAGTTAAAACAGTTATTTGCTCCTCTGAGGCTTCGGGGTATCGACACATATCACTCTTACAGGCTTGCTCCTCTGGAACACTGGGGAGAACTCTTGCTTTCTGTAGTAATTGGCATATAGATTTTAAGGGAGCAGCTATGCAATGATGCCTCTGTGCACACAGTAGGTGATGCATCTAATAGAGTCTAGACTTCCTCCATCTCTGCTGTACTGGAGGAGAATTGGCATATATTTTGAGCATTTGTCTTCCCCATGCTAATACATGTGCATTGTGAGACTGAGCACAGCCAGAGTGCAATGGCTATAACCTAATGCATGTTTATCAAAAAGTGCACTTCTGAAGTGACTATTCATTGAGAACTGGACACTGGGTCTCTATTCTCATTTACTCAAAAGACTATACCTGCACATCTTATAGAATCAGTCTTAGCTCTTATTCTTGCTTTAATGACATCAAAATGCCACTAAAGACTGGGATGATGGCTCAGCCAGTAAAATGCTTGCCTTATAAGCGTAGACTTGAGTTCAATCCCCAGAACCCACCTTTTAAAAACCCAGTGTTTGCATAATCCCAGCTCTAGGCAGGAGGAAACAGGCAGCTCCCTTGGGGCTAGCTGGCCACCCACTCTACCCTACTTGGTCAGTCCCAGGGCACTGAGAACTATGCAACAAAGAAAGTAGATGATGCCTCAGACACATACCTGAAATTGTTCTCTGGTCTCCTCTTGCACACACACACAAACACATACACACACACACACACACACACACACACACACACACACACTCACGCGCGCGCACGCGCGCGCATGTGCACATGCACCCAAATGTACACTTATGCACACATGCATGCACATATGCACTTAAATGCACACTTACGCACTCCCAAACACCAATACCACATTCACTCAAAGTATTCCTGTATGCAAATCACCAACCTAGTAGAAAGAGCTTCAGAGAACCATGCAGGTGCAAATTTAATGGTACATAATTGATGGTGTTTAGTCTCTTTCTACTGCTCTGATGAGCACCCAAAGAGACCTAGATTAAAGAAGAAAAGATTATTACTGGCTCCCAGATTCAGAGGTTTCGATCCAAATTTAGGCAGTTTCTGTTGTTTGTGGACTGCAGTGAAGCAGGACACGATCGTGGCAAGCCATGGAGGAGAAAAAGGTGATTGCCTCATACCAGCCAGAAATCCACTTTGGCCTCAAATCCTAAAATTTTCAGCACTTCCCAAAAAGGCTCCACCTTCTGGGGGCCAAGTCTTCAACACACGAGCCTGTGGGAACACTCAGTATCAAAAGTAGGACAGACTGTGTACTGTCTTGGTTTCGGTACAGGCCCACAGACTCTTGAAAGCTCACTACTTGAAACAGAGCCTGAGTTACAACAGTATGCATCAGCTGAGTGCAAGTGGGGCTATGTGGGTTTCTTTCATCTCTTATGCAATGAGCAACACCTTAATGTCAAAAGACTGCAGAACATTTAACATTATCTATGTGCATCTAAATCACACATTATATTGCAATACCCTGGAACTCCTAAAGGGCCAAGAAAGCCCTTCCCTTGATTCTCATATTGTCCCAAGCATATACCAGCCCATGTAGCAGAGTGACTGTGATCCCAATTCCACTGTACATCATCTACGCTGGTTTGCCCTTCTGCCCTTCTCATGCTAGCCTGGAGTCCCTGCTGAGTCCTATCATATAATCTTTTTTAATCCCTAGATTAGCCACAGAGCTGGGACCGTAAGATCAACTTAGTAAAGGTTTATAGAACAGGCAGCTGAATGAGCAATAAAGATAAGAGAAAAATCTAGTAAGGATGTTAGAATAGAATTTGTCAACAAATACTGAGAAAACAACTTCCATGCCCTGGTGTTTTCTGAAGGGAGGCAATTCTTTTCAGATGCTGGGTCAAAGCTGGCATGGTATGGTTTACATGAGCATTTAGGCACAGTAGTTGCTAGGAGATAAGTGAGGAGCCTTCTTCAAAAAAACATAATAACCACAAATGAAATGACAGATTGATCATCAGGAAATATCAAGAGAGATAGTAGCAGATAATTATGTTGGGACAGAAGAGTTTGAATTAGAACAGAGTCAAGAGATGACAACTCTGTGAGAGTACATACTGATAGAAGTTGGCTCCTCTGCCCCAAGAGCCAGATCAGAATACCTATATTAAGTATCACTGGGAAATGGATGATGCATTACATGATTATTTTATAACATATTTTGATAATTTTTTCTCTTTATTTATTCACTTTATAGACTTATCAAAGCCCCCTCCTGCCTCTCCTCCCAGTCCCATCCTCCCACCCTCTTCCCTCCACCGCCCTGTTCTTCTTCTCAGTAAAGAGAGTCCCCAACCCTGCGGCCATATGCCATCCTGCCCTTGCACTTCATGTTACATCAAGCCTAAGTTTGTCCTCTTGTCCAGCAGACAACTGTGTCCATGTCAGTGCCAGTCTCCACTCTAGTTGCTAAGGTACCCACATGAAGACTGAGCTGTCCATCAGCTCCATAAGTGCAGAAGACCTAGGTCAGATTCATGCATACACTTGGGTTGGTGGTTCCGTATCTGTGAGCTCCCATGGGTCTAAGTTAGTTGACTCTGTTGATCTTCTTGTGGAGTTCTTGTTGCCTTTGGGTCCCTCTATTGTTCCCACAACTCCTCTACAAGATCCCCAGATCTCCATCTAACATTTGGCTGTGGGTCTCAGCATCTGCCTGGGTGGAGCTTCTCAGAGGACAGTTATCTTGGCTCATGTCTGCAGGCATAGCAGAGCATCATTGACAGTGAGAGAGCTCCTATGAAATGGGTCTCAAGTTGAGGTGGTGATTGGATGGCCATTCCCTTAAACTGCTACATCTTTATCCCTGCCCATCATGTAGGCAGGGTAAATTTTGGGTCAAAAATTGTATGAGTGTGTTGGTGTCCCCCTCCCACCATTGGAAGTCCTGGCTGGTAATAGGGGGTGACCACTTCAGTCTTCCACATCCTCCACTGATAGGAGTCTCAGCTATAGTCACCCTATATCCTTCTAGGAGCCTACGCTGATGCAGGTCTCCAGCTTGTCCCAGAGATCACCACCCGTAGGCTTCCTATCTCTCTCCCAATCCTACCACCTCCATCCCAATTGCCTGCACTTGGTCCCCACCCTTGTTTGGATCTGAACCCCCTCTCCCACCAAGTACCCTCTCTTCATCTACCCTTGATGTCTGTTTTATTTCCACTTCTGAGGTTTATTCCAGCTTCCTCCATTGGGCCTTTGTTTTTGCTTAGCGTCTTTGGGTCTCTGGATTGTGGTATGGTTGTGCTGTACTATATGGATAGTATCCACTTATAAGTGAGTACAAACCATGTGTCTTTCTGGGTCTGGGTTACCTCACTCAGAATGATCTTTTCTAGTTACATCTATTTTCTGGCAAATTTCATGTTTTCCTTGTTTTTAATACCTGAATAGTATTCCATTGTGTAATTATACATTTTCTTTATCCATTATTTGCTTGAGCAACATCTATATTGTTTCCAGATCCTTTCTATTACAAATAAAGCTCATCTGAACATAGTTGAGTAAGTGTCCTTTTATGGTAGAGCATCTTTTGGGTATATGACCAAGGGTGGTATAGCTGGATCTTGAGATAGAACTATTCCCAATTTTCCAAGAAACTTTCAGATTGATTTCCAAGATGTACAAGTTTGTACTCCTACAAGCAATGGAGAGGTATTCCTCCATATCCTTGCCAGCATGTGCTGTCACTTGAGTTTTTGATCTTAGCCATCCTGACAGGTATAAGATGGAATTTCAAGGTCCTTTTGATCTGTATTTCCCTGATGACTAAGGATGTTGAAGATTGTTTTAAGTGCTTTTCAGCCATTAGAGATTCCTCTGTTGAGAATTTTCTTTAATTCTGTGGCCCATTTTTAATTGAATTATTTGGTTTGTTGGTGTCTAATTTCTTGAGTTTTCAATACATTTTGGATATTAGCCCTCTGTTGGATGTACAATTTGTGAAGATTTTTTCCTAATTTTGAGGCTGCTGTTTTGTCTTGTGGACAGTGTCCTTTGCTTTACAGAGGCTTTTCAGTTTCTTGAGATCCCATTTATCAATTGTTGATCTCGGTGTCTGAACTGCTGGTGTACTGTTCAGGAAGAGGTTTCCTATACCATGCATTCAGGGTTATTCCCCACTTTCTCTTCTACTATACTTAGTGTATCTGGTTTTATATGGAGATTTTTGGCCCACTTGGACTGAAGTTTTGTGCAGGGTGATAGGTATGAATCAATTTGCATTCTTCTACATGCAGACCTTGAGGTAGACCAGCACCATTTGTTGAAGATCCTTTCTTTTTCCCACTGTACCGCTTTGGCTTCTTTGTCAAAAAATCAAGTGTCTGTACATGTGTGCATTTATTTCTGGGTCTTTAATTCAATTCTATTGATCAACCTGTTGGCTTTTATGCCAATATTATGGGGTTTGTATTACTATTGCTTGCACTATTGTACAAGTTTGTACTAGTGTTAATTTGATGTGGGCTATCATCTTGCTATATATTGCCTTTATTATGTTTAGGTATGGCCTTGTATCTCTGTTATTTCCAAGATTTTAATCATGAAAAGGTGTTGGATTTTGTCAAAGGCTTTTACAGCATTTAATGAGATCATCATGTGCATTTTTTTCTTTCATTTGTTTATGCTGTGAATTACATTGGTATATTTCTGTATGTTGAACCATCCCTGCATCCCAGGGATGAAGCCTACTTGATGATGTTTTTAATATGTTCCTGGATTCTATTTGAAAGTATTTTATTATTTTTGCATCAATGTTCATGAGTGATATTCATCTGAAATTCTCTTTCTTGCTTGAATCTTTGTGTGGTTTAGGTATTGGGGTGACTGTAGCTTTACAGAATGAGTTTGGAAGTGTTCCTTCTTTTATATTTTTGGAATAGCCTGAGGAGTATTGGTATTAGCTCTTCTTTGAAGGTCTGTTAGAATTCTGCACTGAAGCTATCTGGCGCTAGGCTTTCATTTTGGTTGGGAGACTTTTAATGACTGCTTCCATTTCCTTAGAGATTAAAGACCTATTTAGATCATTAACCTGATGTTGATTTAATTTTTGTAAGTGGAATCTATCAAGAAAATCATGCATTTCTTTTATGTTTCCCAGTTTTGTGGAATACATGCTTTTGAAGAAAGACCTAATTATTCTTCAGATGTCTTCAGTGCCTTTTGTTATGTCCTCCTTTTCTTTTCTGATACTGTTAATTTGGGTATTATCTCTCTGCCTTTTACTTAGTTTGGATAAAAGTTTGTCTATCTTACTGATTTTCTCAAAGAACCATATTTTAGTTTGTTGATTCTTTGTAATATTGCCTTTGTTTTTAGTTTATTTATTTCAGCCCTGGGTATGATCATTTCCAGCCCTCTACTCCTCTTTGGTGTGTTTGTTTATCTTTTTCTACTGCTTTCAAGTGTGCTGTTAAGTTGCTAATATGAGATTGAGCTCTCTGCAACTCTTTTTTAAAATGAAGGTGCTTGGTGCTATGAATTTTCCTTTTACACTGCTTCCATTGTGTTCCATAAGTTTAGGTATGTTGTGCCTTCATTTTCGTTGAGTTCTAGAAAGCCTTTATTTCTTCCTTGATACACTGGTCATTGAGTAGGAAGTTCTTCAGTTTTCATGAGTTTGCAGCCTTTCTTTTGTTTCTGTTTTTGTTGAGGTTGAGCTTTAATCCATGGTGGGCCGATAAAATACAAGGAGTTAATTCAAATTTTATATTTGTTGAGACTTGCTTTGTGACCAAGTAAATAATCAATTTTGGAGAAGGTCTAGTGTGGTACTGAGAATTATATTATTTTTGTATTTGAGTGAAAAGTTCTGTAGATATCTGTTAGGTCCACTAGGTCCATTTGATGCAAAATTTTGGTTAGTTTCTGTAGGTGTAATTTTAAAATCTGTTTTTTACTTTGGTTCCTTATAACTGTTCTATCTCTACCCCAATCCCTCCCAATGCCCCAACACCAGGTAGGAAAGAAGGTTAGTGGGGAGAAAGAGCATAGGTTTTCTTAGCTACTTCCTGCTGTTTAGGTTCTAAGGATTTCTTGGGGCAAGTCCAATCCTCATTTCAGGATATCTCCAAGATCTTCTCATCAAAATGCATCAATAGCTACCCGGAGCAGCAGAAGGTAGCACTAGCCCCCTTCTTCCTCAGAGCCCCAGTCTCTCCCTGGGTCTAGCATTTAATCCCACTGTCAAAAACCACACCCCTACATGAGGTAGTTTCCAGCTGACAAAGATCACATGCCCTCTTTGAGGTAGTTATCAGCTATGAACAAACTGGAGCAGCCCTCATATCCCATACTTGGGATTACAACAAAAACATGTTTACATATCATAAACCAAAACATCTACAACAAAATATGGATTATGTGCAATCAAAAAGCTAATAATGGTTTACAGTAAGCAGCAGCTTCCCGGGGCCCAAAGTTCTTATTTCCCTCAGCAGCCTACTTTATCTATGTCAACAAGCTGTGTGTGTGCCAGATTACAAGGCAAATGTGGACTGAGAACAAAGGAGCTTAGCAATTTGTCTTCATTGTTGGATGCCACGAGTTTTGTGAAGACGATGCTGCAAAGTGTGTCAGCGTGTTGGCTCACAAAGTGGCACATTGCATATGAGGGTGTGTGAGGTATCAAAGCCAAGGCATTCCATTCAGAAGGTGTGCTGTCTTGTACAAGAAACTGGTGCTTGTGTTGGTTCTGGTCATAACAATCTTCAAAAATTCGTGGTGTAATGCAATTTATGATGTTCATGATTCTATGTCAAAAATTTGGACAGAGTGTCCAAATTTGCATTGTCTCTGTGTCTCATTTCTAGACTATCAGCTGAAAAGCTTAGACACTGGGATCTGGATACACCGTTAGGTGTCTCATTCACTGACAGTTGCTGTCAGGACTTGTCATTGACCAACTGACATATGGTCTCTCCCTGTGACATGGATCCCTTATGACATGGTAGTCATTGCAAGGCTTACTGTCCTGAAAGAGAAGGCCAGACAGACATTGTATGCCATCTATGAACTAGATAAAATGTCACAGCATTGTTTCTACCATATTTGCCTAGCTGAATAAGCCACAAATACACTGAACAGCTATAGAAAGAACAAGTAGATTTCACCTCTCTACAGAATGACACGATTTTTTAAAGTATATTTGACTGAAAATACTGCTGTGGCCATTTTCCAAAACTACAAATTTCCTCGTCTGGTGTTTCCTTGTTTTTACTTTCCTTCTCTGTTAATTCAGAATAATATCATCTCAGTGAGCTGCTCAGAGGTAGAGTTCAGGACATGCTGCCTTGTTAGTGTACATAAGCATCCAGGCCCCGGCAGCACACACAGGAAGGGAAAGCAGGCTATCTGGATGAGACCTGATATGTGGGCATGTGTTGGGGAAGGAGGTCCCCTTCTGTCAGAGGTCTAGGGGAAGGAATAGGCAGGAAGAGGGAGGGAGGGTGGGAATGGGAATATACAAGTAAGGGGATAACAATCGGGATGTAACGTGAATAAATTATAATAAAGAATAATTTAAAAAGAAAAAAAGTTAGCTGCTACACCAGTTTTCATTCTTCCTATCTGATTTCTTATTTTTCTTGTTGTATCATATGTCTAGTTAGAATAAAATTTCAGTATGCTGAGTATTATCCTTCCTTATTAAGGTGACTTCTGGACTCTTATTTATTGCATGGAATTCATGAATTAATGCACATGCTCAGCTTAGTCCAGTAAGCAGGAGAACTGAATGTGTTTTTTAGTTTGTTCCAGGAAGTGTGCAGCTCTCCTATTGGGATGCACTACACCAACTTATCCTATGGGAAAGAAATGAAAACAGAAAAAAGTAAGGAAATTAACTGAAAATTAAGACAAATTCCAATACAAAATCCACAGTTTAGAGAGTAAGGGAAACCTAATGGAAAATGAAAAAGATTGTTTAGATAATTTGGTGTCTTGATCTGTTGTCTTTTTACAGGATTTCTATGGGTGGAGGAGTAAATTATTTTTCTGTACAAATACTTTGAGTATCACAGGCTTAGCATGTAACCTGACCTCAACAAAAGCTACATATTACTTCAGTGGTTCTGAAAACCCAAAGCTCTAAAGAACAGCAGCTTAAGCCAGGCAATGTATATACCCCAGAAAAAGTCTAAGGGTAAAGCTTTACTGTGAATTACTGAATCGCTTCACTCACTCATAGTATAGTATGAAATAGTATAAATGAATCTTTACCACTATAATAGCTGATTATAGTATCACAAAGTTTGTCACATAAAAGGTGGCAAATACAATATGTGGTTGTAATACAGGAAAAAATATTCAACTTCTAAGTGGTATTATATTCATTCTTCATCTATCTACCATCCATCCATCTAATCATTCATTTGCTCATCCTCCTATTCACACACCCATTCTTCATCTGTCCATCCATTTATTCATTTAATCACTCATTCATCCATTCATCCATCTATCCATATATCCATTCATTTTCATCTGTCTATCCATTTCTTTGTCCAGTCATTTGTTTATCACACCGTTACTTACATCAGCTGTTCTGAGAAACATATCTTTGGGATGAAGAAGTTAATCGTCTCAGTACTCATGAAACTTACACAGTAGCTTCCGTTCGGCCTCTTATTAATTTATTTAATTTCCTAATAAAATATTGGAAAAATAAACTGTCATAATCTCCTAATCATCAAATATTAACAAATACTTTTAAATATTATATTATGGTAAATGTTTACTTATTAAATTATGGAAAAAATGATCAGGCATTCATGAGTCTCCTCCTTATCAGGACACACTCCCAATGTTAATCATTTCAATCTTTCTTGATAATGAGAATCAAATAAATAACAATAAGTATGGAATTGAGAAATATGATTTTGGATAAATTTAATATATATGTAAATCAAAAAGTACAAAATACCTAGAATACTACAGCATAATTATGTGTTTGTATGATTTATTAATAAAAATTTCACAGAGTACTACAAAATCCTTGAGACACACTATCAAGTCTGAGTAACTAAATAAAAGGTCCTGAATGAAAAACTGAGTGAGAAAACAAATAAATGAAAGATTGAATGAATTTCTCAATGTTGTAAGCTAATGTTCAAGGCATAGAGTTTTACACCCAAGGCTGTCCTCTCATCTACACAGATGTGCAATTCCATGCATCTAACTGAATGCACACATACACAAAATCATATACTTCCAAAGGTAATTTTTAAAATGGTTTTATGTTCAATGAATCAGCAACTAAACAAAAAAAAAACTGAAAATGGTCCTTGTAATTTATCAGTTTTCAACCAAACCAACTGTGAGTTAGATTTTAATGAATGTTTAGGTATCAAAAAATATGACAGCTATCATTTAAAGAAAATAACTCCACCAAGTGAAAATATTCACAAACGTTGTCCTGCTAAGAAACTGCAATTCTGTGTAAACATAGGTATGTTTGCAAGATGCAGTTTCCCAATATTTTGAATAATCACAGCAGAATTAGAAGAAGGGCATGCGAGGTGCAGCCCAGTTCATCACTTTGGCTTCCTGAAGAACGCCCGTGACACGGTGTTCATCACTCTAGATCAATAGGGAGATCAGGATCCCGTGAGAAATATGTCTGCTGGCCTTAATAAATCTTTAGGTGTATAAATACAGAAATATTAGTACAGGCAATTTTCTGCTGAATTACATTTTCCTGTTCATATTCTCATAACACATATGATTTCTAACAACAAAACCAAGGGCTTGATGGGAGAGCGCCTTTTACAGAGGAACGCCTTAATTACTTTACACTGGTTATTTTTACATCTAGCAGTTTAATCATCATGGTTAAACTTTTATGGGTCTCAAAACATTTTCAGGTGAATTATATATTAGATAAAGTGTTGCTAATTCAAAATAGATTCACACCAGAGGAATGATTACATTAACAGGTTTGAAAATATTGTCTGCTAGCAAATTACACAGCTTCTGAAGCATCTAGAGCAAAGTTCTTTTAATAACTTTTATTACGTGTGTGTGTGTGTGTGTGTGTGTGTGTGTGTGTGTACACGTGTGCAAATGCCCATGCCATAATACATGTGTGGAGGTCAGAAGTGTGTGGTTCCTATGGAGCCATCTGTTCATTTGCCGAAATTGGCTCGATCTCTCACTGGGGCTAGGGCTCAGTGGTCATTAATCCAGACTGTAAGCCCCAAAATCTTCCTTTCTCTGCCTCCTCCTCCTCCTTACTAGGACTGGAACTGTTCACCACCAAGACTGCCTTTTAAACTGGGTTTTGAGGATGGGACTTATGTCCTCCTGTTTTTGTGGCAAATACTTTACAAACTGAACTGTTATTAATCCTCTTCTCTCTGCTTTTGAATGTTGTCTGAGTATTAACCGCCAAGTACCTCTTACCCATATGAGCAAAGGGGCTATGTAACAGGAAAACCATGTGGGAAACAAAAAGGACCCTCCTCTAAATGTGCTGAGCAGAGTCTCCCAGGACAGACTGGAGCAGAGCTGACAGAGGATTTCCATGAAAGGATCAGACAAAAAGCAGGCACACTCAGCCTACTCACACATCACTGTTCAAGAATGGGCAATAAGGAATCCAAGATGGCGGCGAGCAGTGTGGACCGTGTTTGGAAGCTCCAGTGAACAATTCAGGGAATTGCACAGATTTCTGAGCCAGGAACACCAACGTCCCGACACCACGGCAGCAGGAGTCCTCCATGGTTCAGAAGGACCAGGGTGTGGAGGACCTGCGTGCCCCTGCACACAGGAGGAGTGCAGATTTTCTCGGAGCAGAGCAGCTGCAGCACAAGCGGCATCAACGGCACCAGCGGCAGTGACTGTGGTTTGCAGCTCAGAGCCTTCCAGTGGAGGCGGTTAGTGTGGTGGCTGGTGGGAGTTGCTGCGGGAGAGGGGACACTGGACTGGATTTGGGTCACGTGGTGCCTTGTGACCCAAACTGGACTCGGCGGACACTTCAGCCCCAGAGTCCTGTGGAGACGCTGGCTCAGCGCAGCAGGCAATTCTGCCTAAGGCAACAGCTTAGCGCAGCCACAGCTCCCCTGCTGTGACACAGGCTGGGCAGAGCTCTCAGGTCCACCAAAGGCGCCATCTCAGCGCAGGCGCAGTTGACCTGCTGTGACGCCGGCTAGGCGGAGAGCTCAGTCCCACTGGAGGCACTAGCGCACATCAACGAGCAGTTCTGCTCAAGACACTAGCTCACCTCAGCGGGCAGTTTTGGGGTGCTGATGCAGGCTGAGGTCAGCACGCAGATTCAGCACAGAGGCCCTAGCTGGACTTGCTGGGCAGATTAGGCCCAGACATTCTTCCTGAGCTGTGCACACAGGCTCGGCGGCCCCAAGACTCTGGCTGGACTATCCACGCAGTATAGGCCCAGAGTCCCAGGCTGAATTCAGCGTGCAGTGTGGCTCCATAGTCCCTGGCTGAGCTCGGCGCACAATTCTGCCCCGGAGACTTGGGTGGAGATCGGCATGCAGTTTAGGGCCAGAGACCCTAACCGTGCTTGGCAGACAGATGGGGCCCAGAGACTCTAGTAGAGCTTTTGGCACAGTCCCAGCTCTAAGACTCTGGTTGGACACAGTGTGCAGTTTGAATCCAGAATTCCTGGCTGAGCTGTGCGGATGGTTCGGGCATGAGTCAAGAATTGACCACAGCTTTCAGTTTGGCCAAATGCCCCTAGCTGAGCTTGGTGCGCAGTCCCAGCCCAAAAATTCTGGCTGGACCCTGTGTGCATTTTGAGCCCAGAATTACTAGCTAAGCTCGGCAGACGGGACAGGCCCTGAGATTCTAGCTGAGCTCTAAGGGTGGTTCGGGCCCAGTGTCCCTGGCTGGACTTGGCAGGGAACCCAGAAGGCTGTGGATACCTTGGCCTGACCCAACACTCATCCAGAGACCCAGAACGATTGCAGGACCCACATCACAGGGAGCTGAGGATCACTGGCTGTGAGAGCCCAAAACAACAGGGATAACCTCCTGCCATCCACAACAGTGAAACATCAGAGCTTCCAACCTACGGAAATCGTGAGAAAACAAGTGAATCTATCATCAGACGCCCTACATCCAACTCGGGAAGCTACCCAACCAAAACAAAGCCGGCAAGATGTCTAAAGGACAGCGTAAAAGCATACCCAAAAAACCCCAAAACAACATGGCGTCTCCAGTTTCCAGCTATCCCAAAGAAAACAACCCAGAGAGCTCAAATACAATGGAAATACAAGAAAATGACCTCAAATCCTTAATAAGGAGCATATTAATGGAGGAAACAAATAAAATTCGTAATCAAATACAGGAAGACGCAGCCAAACAGGTGAGAGACATAAAAGAAGCACATAGAGTGGAACTGGAAAAATTTCAGGAAAATGCAAACAACCAAATGAAAGAAATAAATTAAACAGTTCAAGCTCTGAAGACCTATAAAGAGGCAATGGAAGAAACTCAGGAATATATAAACAATCAGATGAAGGAAATAAAAAAATCAG
Source organism: Acomys percivali (assembly GCA_907169655.1). Classification (NCBI taxonomy): domain Eukaryota; kingdom Metazoa; phylum Chordata; class Mammalia; order Rodentia; family Muridae; genus Acomys; species Acomys percivali. The sequence continues at coordinate 62,017,245 of OU015744.1, forward strand.
TTCAAGATCTGAAGACGAAAATGGATTCAATGATAAACACACAGACAGAAGAAAAACGAGAACGTGAGACCTCAGAGAAGAAGTCGAGCAACACAGAAGTGAGCTTTTCTAACAGAATCCAGGAGACAGAAGAACATATCTCAGATCTAGAAGATACAATCACAGATCTTGAAGCAACCATTAAAGAAAATGCCAAATCTGGAAAACTCCTGACACGAAACATCCAAGAAATTAAGGACACCATGAAAAGAAGAAATCTGAGGATAATAGGCATTGAAGAAAGAGAAGATATCAGACTCCAAGGCCCAGAAACTATTCTCAACAAAATCATAGAAGAAAATTTCCCCAACCTAAAGAAAGAGATGCCTATAAACATAAAAGAGGCCTACAGAACACCAAATAGAATTGACCAGAAAAGGAAAACTGCCCGTCACATAATAATCAAAACACAAAATATACAGAACAAAGAAAAAATATTAAAAGCTGCAGGGAAAAGGACCAAATAACATTCAATGGCAAACCTATCAAAATTACACCCGACTTCTCAGCAGAGACCATAAAAGCCAGAAGAGCCTGGACAGAGATCCTGCAAACCCTGAGAGACCACAGATGCCAGACCAGACTACTTTACCCAGCAAAACTACCAATACCATTGATGGAGAAAACAAAATATTCCATGACAAAAACAAATTCAAATAGTACCTATCCACAAATCCAGCTTTACAGAAGGTACTAGAAGGAAAACTACATCCCAAAGGGTCAAGCTACAACCAAAACTACTCAGGAAATAGGTAACTATACCATGGCAAAAACACAGCTACACAAATGCTCGACTGGAAACAACATCAAAATTAAGACTCTTAACAGTCACTGGTCGTTAATATCTCTCAACATCAATGGTCTCAATAATCCAATAAAAAGACACAGACTAACTGAATGGGTGCATAAACAAGATACAACATTCTTCTGCATTCAAGAAACACATCTCACCTATAACGATAGGCATTACCTCAGGGTAAAAGGTTGGAAAAATATATTCCAAGCAAATGGTCACAAGAAGTAAGCAGGCGTAGCCATTTTAATATCAAACAAGATAGACTTTCAACCAAAATTAATCAAAAGGGATGCAGAAGGACACTTTATACTCAGCAAAGATAAAGTCAACCACGATGACATCACAATTCTGAACATCTATGCTCCCATATAAGGGCACCCACATTTGTAAAAGATCTTTTAAAAAAACTTAAACCTCACATCGATCACCACACAATAATAGTGGGAGACTTCAACACCCCACTCTCACTGAAGGATAAGTCATTGAAACAGAAACTAAGCCGAGAAATAACATCATTAACCAATGCCATGGGTCAAATGGATCTAACAGATATCTATAGAACCTTTCACCCAAACAAGAAAGAATATACCTTCTGCTCTGCACCCCATGGAACCTTCTCCAAAATTGATCACATCGTAGGTCACAAAGCAGGCCTCAACAGATACAAGAGGATTGAAATAATACCTTGTATCCTATCAGATCACCATGCTCTTAGACTGCAATTCAACAACAACAGAAACAACAAAAAGCCTGCACGTACCTGGAAACTAAACAACTCTCTGCTAAATGACACATGGGTCAGGGAAGAAATAAAGAAAGAAAGCAAGGAGTTTCTGAAATTCAATGAAAATGAGAGAACAACATACCCAAATTTGTGGGATACATTGAAAGCAGTGTTAAGAGGAAAACTCATAGCACTAAGTGCGTTTAAAAAGAAATTGGAAACATCGCACATAAGCAACTTAACAAAACAGCTGGAAGCCCTAGAAAAAAAAGAAGCAGAAACACCCAAAAGGAGTAGACGTCTGGAAATAATCAAACTCAGGGCTGAAATTAACAAATTAGAAACTAAGACAACAGTCCAAAGAATCAACAAAACCAAGACCTGGTTCTTTGAGAAAATCAACAAGATAGACAGACCGTTAGCCAAACTAACTAAAAGGCAGAGAGACAGTACTGAAATCAACAAAATCAGAAATGAAAAGGGAGACATAACAACAGACACTAAAGAAATACAAAGAATCATAAGATCCTACTTTGAAGGCATATATGCTACAAAATTTGAAAATCTAAGGGAAATGGACGATTTTCTTGATCAATTTCACTTGCCAAAGTTGAGTGAAGAACAGATAAACAAGCTAAATAGTCCCATTTCCCCTACAGAAATAGGAGCAACCAAAAAAAGCCCAGGGCCAGATGGTTTCAGTGCAGAATTCTACCAGACCTTCAAAGGCGAGCTAATACCAATACTCTTCAAGGTACTCCAAAACATAGAATTGGATGGAACATTACCAAATTCATTCTATGAGGCCATAGTCACGTTGATACCTAAACCTCACAAAGACTCAACAAAGAAAGAGAATTTCAGAACAATTTCTCTTATGAACATCGATGCAAAAATACTAAATAAAATTCTTGCAAAACGAATACAAGAACACATAAAGGATATCATTCATCATGACCAAGAAGGCTTCATTCCAGGCATGCAGGGATGGTTTAATATACGGAAACCCATCAATGTAATCGACCATATAAACAAACTGAAAATAAAAAAACACATGATCATCTCTTTAGATGCAGAGAAAGCATTTGACAAAATCCAACACCCATTCATGTTTAAAGTTTTAGAGAGATCGGGGATACAAGGCACTTTCCTCAATATAATAAAGGCTATATACAGCAAGCCAATAGCCAAAATCAAAGTAAATGGTGAGATACTCAAGGAAATTCCTCTAAAATCGGGAACAAGGCAAGGCAGCCCACTCTCTCCATATCTCTTCAATATAGTACTCGAAGTTCTAGCCAGAGCAATAAGACAACAAAAGGAGATCAAGGGTATTCAAATGGGAAAGGAGGAAGTCAAACTATCTTTATTTGCAGATGATATGATAGTGTATATAAGTAACCCTCAAAATTCCACCAGAGAACTCCTATAGCTGATAAACACTTTCAGCAATTTGGCTGGATACAAAATTAACTCAAAAAAATCTGTAGCCTTCCCATACACAAATGACAAGCTTGCAGAGGAAGATATTAGGAAAGCCATACCCTTCACATTTTCCACAAACAATATAAAATATCTAGGAGTTACTCTAACTAAGCAAGTGAAGGACTTGTTTGAAAAAAATTTCAAAACTCTGAAGAAGGAGATTGAAGATGACATGAGAAGATGGAAGGATCTTCCTTGCTCATGGATAGGGAGAATTAACATAGTAAAAATGGCCATCCTACCAAAAGCAATCTACAGATTCAATGCAATCTCTATCAAAATACCCACACAATTTTTTAAAGACATTGAAAGTTCAAGTCTGAACTTCATATGGAAAAACAAAATACCCAGAATAGCAAAAATGATCTTGTACAATAAAAGGTGCTGTGGAGGAATCTCCATACCTGATCTCAAATTGTACTATAACACAGTAGTAAATAAAACAGCATGGTACTGGCACAGCAACAGGCTGGTTGATCAGTGGAATCAAATTGAAGACCCAGATATGAATCCACACACATATATTCACTTGATTTTTGACAAAGAAGCCAAATCCATTCAATGCAAAAAGGATAGCATCTTCAACAAATGGTGCTGGTCTAACTGGATGTCTATGTGTAAAAAAATGCAACTGGACCCATATTTGTCACCTTGCACAAAACTCAAATCCAAGTGGATTAAAGACCTCAACATAAAACCAGAGACACTAAGTCACTTAGAAGAAAAAGTGGGGAAGAGCCTGGAACATATTGGCACAGGAGACAACTTCCTGAACAGAACACCAACAGCCCAGGCCTTAATGTCAACAATTAATAAATGGGACCTCATGAGGCTGAGAAGCTTCTGTAAGGCTAGAGACACTGTCAAGAGAACAAAGCGACAGCCTACAGACTGGGAAAAGATCTTCACCAACCCTACATCTGACAAAGGTCTAATATCCAAAATATATAAAGAACTCAAGAAATTAAACACCACCAAACCAAATAACCCAATTAAGAAATGGAGCTTGGAACTAAACAGAGAATTCTCAACAGAAGAATATCAAATGGCTGAGAAACACTTAAAGAAATGCTCAACCTCCTTAGTCATCAGGGAAATGCAAATCAAAACAACTCTGAGATTCCATCTTACACCCATCAGAATGGCTAAGATCAAAAACCCAAGCGACACCACATGCTTGAGAGGATGTGGGGAGAAAGGAACACTCCTTCATTGCTGGTGGGAATGCAACCTAGTACAACCACTTTGGAAATCTCTCTGGTGCTATCTCAGAAAACTGGGAATAGGGCTTCCTCAAGACCCAGCTATTCCACTCCTTGGAATATACCCAGAAGATGCACCAGCACACAACAAGAAAATTTGCTCAACCATGTTCATAGCAGCCTTATTCACAATAGCCAGATCATAGAAACAGCCTAAATGTCCCTCAATAGAAGAATGGATAAAGAAACTGTGGTACATATACACTATGGAATACTACTCAGCTATTAAAAACAAGGAATTCCCGAAATTTGTGGATAAATGGATTGAGCTAGAAATGATCATAATGAGTGAGTTAACCCAGAAGCAGAAAGACTCAAATGGTATCTACTCACTTATATCTGCATACTAGCCCAATGGGCATGTCCTACGAAAGCCTTCCCTTATCAGGAAACTGGGACAGAGGGGAGGACATCCTATTGGGACTCTAGATGAGAGAACCATGTGAGAATAGCAATGTAGAAGGATCCAGTGGGTCCTAGAAACCTACAAGTAGAACATTATGATAGGTAGATTTGGGCCAAGGAGTCCCTTTCAAACTAAGGCACTTGCCAAGGACAATACAGGCGGTAAAATTTAAACCCCTACCCTGATTTAGCCCATGGACAGGACAGTCTCCACACTTGAGTGGAGAGAGGGATTTGACTTTCTCATGTACTCTGGTGCCTCACATTTGACCATGTTCCCTGGAGGGGGAGACCTAGTGGCACTCAGAGGAAGGACCGCAGGTCACCGAGAAGAGACTTGATACCCTATGAGCATATACAGAGGGAGGTAATCCCTCTGAGGAACAGTCATAGGGGAGAGGAATAAGGGGAAAATGGGAGGGAGGGGAGAATGGGAGGATACAAGGGATGGGATAACCATAGAGATGTAACAAGAATAAATTAATTAAAAAAAGGAAAAAAAGAATAGGCAATAAATAAATAAATAAATAAATAAATAAATAAATAAATAAATAAATAAAACCAAATGCCCATATCCAGAAGACAGTGAGCCTAACTAAGGAGCATGTTGGTGTCAAAGCACACATTTTTTTCATTTTTTCATTTAACTCTACCTTATGTGTTAGAATACTTTTGAGTATTTTATAAATATAAAAGTTCAAACAAAGCTGGATGATTTTAATATATTTACATATAATTTTTTTTCTCTTTTAGACACTTCAAGACCAATCACTGGAAGAAAACCTGCGTTTAGCCAAAAAGTATCAAGCCATACAAATGCTGTTCTTAAAGGAAAAAGATGTGTGCCTCAGTGCATTTGACAGACTGCTATCACTCAGTGCTTCACTTTGTGATAAGAAAAAGGTACTGACTTTTTATTTTACAAATAATATATCTTACATGAAACCTCCAAAAAGTAAATAGTCTCAGTTTGGGGGTCTTACATAGGAGACTAGTCATTATAACCAACAAATGGCATAGTTTCTCTTGCTTAAGCTTTATTGCATATTTATGTAATATTATATACATATGTGATATTTCATAATTAAGTAATATTGATGTTAGGAATTGAAGATGTTTAAGATATAAAATTCCTAGTTTCTAATCCTCTTGCCAATATCTATTTGGACTTAGTTATTATAATCATAAATCATAATTATTTTCTTACTTTGTAGATGTACTTATGGTATTATATACTTATGGTTTAATTATAACTGTACATGACTTTGTATGATTGGTCTCTAAATTTCTTTTTGGTGTATATGCCCCAAATTTTGATTTTTATTTTCTGGCTCAGTGTGAAGATACTTTAGACATTTGCCGTTATAGCTGGTTCTCTCTCATTACTGGAAATGACAGAAAATTCTACTTATATTTGTAAGGGCTTCTGCTGTGGTAAAAGCAGAAAAGTAAAAATACATAAGTCAGGAAGAAGATAGATAAAAAGGGGGAAGCTAGGAGAGTCACAATATAGCCACTTTGCGTATTAGATAAAGTATTTGACATTTTCCCTTTTAAACTTTGATCTCAGGATTCAGTTTTCAAAAGTTAAACAAACGGTTATTATTTAACAAACAACCTAGACTTAAGGACCACAGTTAATGAGTCTTTTCTGCTACTGGCATTAACCATATGGCTGTGCTACAAGTTGTGATGTAAAACTCAAGTTCTATGCTCAGCTGTCTTACAGAGTGTTTAGGAAGGCCGAGGCTAGAGATGGAGTAAAAGCTTCATCAGGCAGTATTGAAAGGATCCCTTGTAGGTTATGTACTCTTTTGAATCTCAGCTTTCTCATCTATAAATTAAAATACACCTAACAAGGTAATAGACAGAGTTAAAAGTAAAAGATAAATCACAATGAGTTATTCTTAAAACAAAAGGAAGATATGAACTATATTGTATTCATTCATCCATGTGCTCCTTGTAAATGTTCCTGTTTCTCATACATTCACTAGGATTAGTATTAAAGCTTCTGTTTGTCCTGAGACAAAGAAAGATCCTCTCTCTAGGGACCTCTTTAGAAGGATGTTCATTAGAAAGAGGCTTCTTAGAAAGATGCTCTTTAGAAATATGTTCAGTGGAAAGAAAGAGGCTGAAGGACATCTTAGACCTCTTTGGAGCAATGGTCTTTAGAAGGACATCTCTTAATTGTGCAATTTAGAATGATGCTTTGAAGAACATCTTTGACAGGACATCTTTAGAAAGACTCTCTTTAGAAGGATATCTTTAGAATGATGATTGAAGAACCTCTTTGGATGGATCTTTTTAGAAGGATGCTGTTTCATCAACTAAAAAAACAACAAAGGATTTTACCATCTCTGCAATTAAATATACTTATGGTGAGTAAGGGCATAAAGAATCATTCAACATCAATAATCATGAGTAAAATACAGAAAAAAGTCAAACAGACAAAAAGTAAAGCTTATGCCAACTCTTACTCGTGTAACTCCTCCTATGTCACCATACTCACCTTTACCTTTTGTTTGGTTTTTACCCTTATTTTTATCCTTTTCCCCGCCATTTATTCTCCCCTTTCCCCTTTTTTTGTTAAAAATGGGTTTTCTCTCAAATAATACATCCTGACCACAGTTTCCCTCCTTCACTCCTCCCAGCTCCTTACCACCTCCTCTCCCCCCGAGATCCTCTCCCCCTCTGTTTCCTCCTCAGAAAAGAACAGACCTCCAAGAGACAAGAGCCAAAGAGTACAAAACATGGTACACCAAGACAAGGTGAAATCCCTCAAATTGAGGGCTTGAGGCAACCCTCACAGAGGTAGAGTCCTAAGACAAAAGGCCAGAGACACATCTATTCCCACTGTTAGAAGACCCACAAAACACCAAACTAACAGTCATAACATATGTGCAGAGGACCTGCTGCTAACCCTGCAGGCCCTGTGTTTGCCACTTCAGTCTCTGGGAGCCCTGGGAGCCCTGGGAGCCCTGTTTAGTTGTTTCAGTGAGCTGGTGGTTGGTCCTGGGTGCTGTAAGAAAGTACTCTGAGCAAGCCATGACGATAAAGCCAGAAATTAATACTCTTCCATGGCCTCTGCCTCAGTTCCTGCCTCCAGCTTCCTGCCTCCGTTTGAGCTCTTGCCCTGATTCCCCAGGTGGTGGATCTTAACTAGAAGGTGAAATGAGCCCTTTTCTTCCCATGTTGCTTTTGTTCATGGTTTTCTTTATCGCAGCAACAGAACCCCTAACTAAGACAAGTAGCATCCTGTTACCATAGTAAGAACGTTCTTTTCATCCCTTCGATTGAATTAAAGCAACTCTTGGTACAGGACACAAGGAGCCAGACTTTGGTTGGAACAGGCAGGCAGCGCCACTGCTACGCATTGGCTTCCATTTGTGATCCTTCAAACGGATCACTTTCAGCACACCTGTTTCCGGAAACTTTCAAGATTTATTTGCACTTTCAGCCATTTTTCATTCCCATCCTTCAGCAATGGAGGTCGTTAAGTGCAGGCTGCCCTTGTCAGTGTCATGTAGGATCAATTTGCTGCGATGGACAGAGAGGCCGTATTGACGCTGTTAACCTGTCAGTGAGAAATCGTATGTCATTAGCGCCTAATGCACCACTCACAGGATGGAACCTGACCATCAGAAGCAAGACAATTCTTTAATATTTTAGCCCATTTCTTTGATATCACAGCCTTTCCTATGTATTTGGAATTTAGTCCTCTACTCAGCCTAGTTTGGGGTACAGGAAAGCAACGGTTAACCGTATGAATTTTGTGTAACCTTTTCCTGTTTTCTTATGAATTTCCTTCCCTCTGAACCTAAATTGTTCTTGTCATGATAAACAATTATATTTTAATAATTATTATACTTAAGGGATATTATTTTCCCTACAAAGATTTCATATTTTTATACTTCTTTGTACTTGTAGACCAAACATAGCAAAGCCTGATGGAAGAGTAAATCAAATTAAAGATAATGTTCCCTTCCTTATCATAATTTTGCACAGAGACATTTCAAATGTTAGAACACTACAGCATTGCTCTCGGTGGTGATATTATGTCTGTTTATTTGGATATGTTTCTTGATACCCCAGGGCTTTTCAAATTTTCAGTGATGGGTCTTTTCCCCTTTAAACCTCAGAAAGAGGCAAAAGCAATTATGCAAAATTCTTATTTGCCCCGTTCATGGGTAACGATAAAATCGAATCCAATATAAAACTTCTCAGATGTCAAAATTAAAGCTAAAACTAGAAATAAATTAAGAAAAATAAAACTGCAAAACAGGTTTTGTTTCTATGTGAATCAGTGTATTTCCATCACTTTCTTAGGTAGATTTCAAGTACATTTTTGTATTTTCTCTTTAAATCTGCATTAATATTTCCAGGAAACTATATGCCTTTGTTTCAAGTGGCATCTGTATTTCTTTAGCCAACAAAGAAAGGTAAGTTAAGCTGTTGTGCAAAAAGTAGTACGATCTGATGGCTGACAACAAGATTGCCTCCAAAATTGGTTTTAAAAGTATTTTTAATTTAGTCAGAAGCCATTCATAAAGGTTAACCCCTTCCCACAGAAAATCTTAGTGTTTGTAAAAGAAGAAAATAATGAAGAGCATGTCTGGGAAGCATTCCCCATGTATTGGTGTATGTACATAAACCTATACCTGTGTGTGCACGTGTTTGCATGTACGCATGTGTGTGTATGTGTGTGTATACACATACATGCATGTGTGCATGTGCTTGTGCATGTGGTGGTGAAACTATGTACTACAAATTTGGCAACCATTATCTTTTCGATGCTCTCCCATCTTAGATCCTTTCCTGTTACCATTGTCATCATGTCCCATGTGAGACACAGAAGTGGGACTGTGTCTCTACTAAGGTCACCAGTGCAGAGGGAGACGGACTGAAACACAGCTGAGTCTGTGTACCATCCACCCTACTTCACAACCGTAGAATAGCAATGCCATTGACATCTCATCCTGAACCATACAAAAGCCACATACATCACATGGCTGTAATGTGCAGCTGAGATGAAAGCTGTATTGGTCCTAGTTCTCTGTGATTTTGTATGTTTGGTCTTTCCCTTGCCAATGGTCTTTTTTAGGACAGAGAACCACCCATTTCATTAGAAGTGATTCAATGTCCGTAGGACCGAGAATCAGCATCATAATTATAATTTTTAATCTTATCAACTAGAAGCATTCTTAGGTAAATCCTCTCCCCTTACAAAATAATTTTACAGATGAGTCATCGTGCAAGGGACTGGGGCCTCTGAGACTTAATATGTGTGCAGATAAGAGTTTAGGACACAGTGGTGACTTAGGTTTGAGTGTTGTATCCAGTAGACTGTGGGTAACAATATGCTGGGATTGTGTTTGTTTGTTTGTTTGTTTGTTTAATGAGCATTGCTATTCTGGCAGTTTTTGGATGAGAGCATCCCTTTTAAGTAATGTGGTCACAAGGGAACTGATTCTGAGATCAGTGGAAATGGTCTCCGAGGGACAGAATACAAACAACATTCGTTTATTCATTGGATTACTCAAAAAAAAATTATCACTCAACCAGCATCCAACAAGGAGGTGTTAGGTGGCCCAGAACAGCCCACATCATCCCTGCTCTGAGATTAGAGCCATGCTGACTCCTTGTCAGGTGCAACAGAAATTCCAGTTTTTTTCATCTGCCTCTCTTCATCCCTCCAAGGCAAAACACATACATTTTTGCTATTCAGTCTACATTGCCAGATTTCATTAGGTAGCTTTCCATCTCTAATTCTACGTAACATTGCATCCGCTATAGATTGCTCTACTTTCCTCTGTCTTTTATCAACCATCAGATATGGTTCGGTGTAGCCCTCCTTGTGGATGTTAAAAGTTGCTTTGCTAGGTGTTTGTTTCACTACAGATGGAGACACATTCCTTCTGAAGGAAAACTGCAACTCTTTCTATAGTTTTTGCTTAAAACAGCCAACCAAAGACCCTTCCAGGGTCTCTTTCTGTTTCTCAGAACACAAGCATATGCACACATGCACACACACTCACACACACACTCACATACACACCACTTTGGGCTCTGTCTTTGAACACATGCTCACATATTTGTTCCTCTAGAGTTTGCATTCTTCAAGAATCATCCATTACATCCCTACTGTTTCCCATCTATCTGAAGAGCTCTGCCCAGGTTGCAGCTTGCAACGACTGAGGCAGGTGTATCCAGCTGGCCCTCTGCTTATTACACCCACAACTCTTCCATTGTCCAGACCTCATGGGAGAAACACGGAGATGTCGGAGTCCACATTTGCATCAGTGGGAAGGGATTAAACTTTACGACTGACTTCCGACAGAATCTAAGATATGTTTACAGTTTCCCTTATGATCATCTCTCTTCAAACCTATAGAGCCACATCTCACAAACAAATGTTCACATGCTAAATACTTTTAGTCTGTTATTCTTCCTACAGAGTTTAACATCACAAATATGTAGCTATATGTGGTATTGATGCCACTATTTGAATACAGACATAAGTAATCCTTACCAAGTTAATGAAATTATTATGAAAAGGAACCTGATTACCTTGTGTAAAGAAAAATTTGTGGAAACCCAAAGTACTGGAAAATTGTCACTTGTAACATGCAACAGTGGCTTAAAAACAATGGGTGAGTTCCATCAACACAAACATCTATCATTTGCTAAAAAACAATGTAGTTATGAAGCCATTTAGCCAAAGTTCTGTCTCTTCTGACAATGAGATATAAATTCACTTTCAGTTAACTTAGTCTGTCTGCATATTCACATATTATTTCAAATGCAAGCACATCCAGTGCACAGTACACCAGACCACCCCAGGATAGTTATTTAAAATTCTAACCTCACAAGCAGCCCTAATAATATAGCCCCACAATAGCTTCAATTTTACCCCACTGAGTAAGATTTTAACCTGGCTCAGAATTATAAGAAAAATTATTTTATATAAATAGTGGCATATTTAGTTACTGATGGTCCATGATTTTCTGTATAATCATCTCTCAGTAAAGAAAAAGATACTTGTTTTTTGTTTTTGAGATCTGAGTCTCATTTGACGAGCACCAATTAAAAATGCTTTTATTGCTGTTGCTTTTAAGTGTATTGAGTATAAGTTAGCCATATATAAGATGGTTAGGCAATCAAACAGTGTGGCTTTAACATTTGAATGTGTTGGTGGGTCGGATAAAATATTATATGCAGAAATATTAGAAATGTTTTTCTTTTTCAGTTGAAGGATTTCTGTCACAGCTTTCCTATCAGAGGTATCTTGAATATGAAACATATTATTTCTAAAATCCTTTTCTATCCTTTTGGAGTAAACACTTACTGAAAGATAAATGACAGATGGGTAGAAAGATAATAGACGAAAGACAGATGAATGGACAATGATAGGTAGGAAGATGATAGATAGATAGATAGATAGATAGATAGATAGATAGATAGATGGATAGATGGATGGATAGCAGATAGATAGATATAGAGATTAGAGAGAGAAAGAGAGAGAGAAAGAGAGAGAGAGAGAGAGAGAGAGAGAGAGAGAGAGAGAGAGA
>OU015744.1:62049418-62063940 GCA_907169655.1 Acomys percivali
GAAGAGGAAGAGGAAGAGGAAGAGGAAGAGGAAGAGGAAGAGGAAGAGGAAGAGGAGGAGGAGGAGAAGCAGGAGACTCATTTCATATTAGGCCTTCATTGAACAGCCAGGCAGAGAGATGAAGGCTGTGGAGGCAGCTGTGATACAGCACTCATCTGAAGTGTACAGCCCCGAGTTCAGTCTCAGCCCTAAGAAAACCAAGACTTTATTTGAAGCTTGTGCTATCTGCTACTTGGTGTAAAACTTGTGGAAAGATTTTTAAGTTTACAGGGGGATGTGAAGATGAGGGCATTTTAGTTTGGAAGTACCTCTTTTCATTTCACAGATGAACAAACACTTGAAGGCCCTAAGCAATATTTGTCCAGAAAGAAAAGAAAAAAAAAAAAAAGAACTTGCTGGCAGATAGATTAAGCAGACAAACTTTTATTCATGAAGAATATTTTATGCCTTTAAAAATATACAAATTAGAGGCTTCAGTTGGGAAGTATGTAAGTCTCATACAGAGAGAGACAGAGACAGAGAGACAGAGACAGAGGCAGAGAGACAGAGACAGAGAGACAAATAGAGTCAGAGACAGAGAGATAGAGAGACAGAGACAGAGACAGGGACAGAGACAGAGACAGAGAAACTAAAATGCAGACATATCACAGGAATGAGCCTGCAAATGTAGGCTTTCACTTTGAAATGTATTAGTGAAAACTTAGACACAGACGTTATGAAGGGAAGGACCACACTTAGAGAAGCTACGTCAATTAATATCTGCCCAGGGACACTGCATCCCTGAGGTCTGGCTTCACTTTTGCCTTATTGTGCTGTTTGTATTTTTTTCCCTCCCAATTCTGCTCTGATTATTTAGCTGACTGAAGCAACTAAAGTAGGAGCAGTTACGACATCTTTGCCTTTACAGTTGATTTAAAATAACACAAAGGAGGGAGACAGTGCTGCCTGCCATCATACAATGCTTACAAAGTAATTATATATGTCACTTGATGTTGCCGAAAACATATACATATAGCAACTAACAAAAACAAAACCTGCAGAACTGTCTGAGGATTGAAACGGCCCCACTCAGCAGCAAGCAGCTTGCTTCGTTTAACACTGAGTTGCAGGTTTTCTTTACAGTTTTGCCATAAAAACAATTTCATTTTTTTCCTGTTTTGATTTGTTTTTGAGACAGGGTCATCCCAGATAACCCAAAAATGCCCTGTTACTCATAATGTAGTCTAGGCTAGCCTTTAACCAGCAATGGTCTGTCTCCCTCCACCCCTCAGAATTGGGGTTACCTGTGTACAGCACCATACCTAGGTTCTTCTCCAATATTTTCAATGCCACACTCCATCACTAGATTTTGAAATAAGTGTCCCCCATTTTGCTCATGACTAGGTTTGTTGTGGAAAAGTTTTTCATTTTTAATATGTGTCTGCTTGCCTGTCTCTTAATAGACCCAAACAGTGGTGTATGCAAAAGTGCCCTCAACAGACAACTTCTGGATACAAAGACCCTGAATTTAAATCTGGCCTTAAAGGGAGTGTGGGATCACATTTACGTCCCTGTCACAGTCATGAGGATGACTGGCTGTGTGTAGCTGAAAAAATTGCCATGTGTCTAGGAGGGGAAAAAAAAGAAAGATTTTTAGACTGAAATGCAAACATCAGATATTTAAATTTATGTTAGAAGATATGAGACAACTGGAGTAATTTAGCCACATATAACTGTGTATAGCATAACTGGTTTATGATGACGTCTGAGAATCCATACAAGGGGAGGACTAGGCAAGTGAGACACATTTTATCTGGATTTTGGCATAGATTTTCATGAGAGTTAGACTCAATGCTCTGGCCTTACGACATTGCTGAGAGCAGCAGGTATCTTCAGGGTCCTCACGGCTCCGGTAAAGTAGGCTGCACTAATTGTAAATGAGCATAGAGCTGACTGTCACTGAGCAGCTACTGTGCACTCTGAGTTGATTGATACCGAAGACTCAGAAAGTCTACCATGATGAAATCTACATCATGGGCATTCATATTTTAAAGATTTACTATAATTTGGACATAGTAAATTATTAATCAGTCTCTACCACGATCCAGAATTGTGTCAGTACAAGCTACAGAAATATATTCCTTAATTTTCCACAGTGATTCCATGCAACGTTGTGTTATTCTCTTCATTTTAGGAAAAAATTTAGGGAAATTTAGATTTCAAGTAGTTAAGACATGCATTTTCTTTGGTTATGTATATGAATAATAGAAATAATTTATTAAGAATTTTCATATACTTAAAAGCAAGTTGGTCTAGAAAATTCTGAGTCAAATTCCGAGCCCCTTAACTATCATCCCAAACACCGTGGTATGCGACTTTACTTTGCCTTCCAGTGAGCTGTCATATGGTTTTAATATTTGTGCCAAGCTGTGCAGAAATAACTGAGAAATACTTGACTATTGTGTGAGATAAATAGACAGACTTTGCTTTTTAAAAAACCTTAGAACAAATCTCACAATTTTATGTTTGTTAAGAATTTGATTACTATTAATATACAACTGCTTTTTCTATCTTATTTCTCAGGTAGATTCACTATGGGGGGGGGGCAACGCAAACGCTCAGTTATGCTATTTATTTTCTAAGTCCTGAAGTAGGAGTTAACATTTGCCGCATAAACATAGTGTTTATCACTAGGCAGGGATACGGGCAGCATCACACAGCTACCATGTGGCAAAGTGGAAATCTCAAGCGAGGCTCTCTGTTGTGGGCCTGATGAGCTCCATCATTAAGGCAAACCACTGGTTTGTCAGGTTCAGCCTGGTACCCTGTGAAGATCCCAGCTAGAATTCCAGGGTCTCCATCACAGGAATATCAGACTGAAGGTTGGAATGTCAATAATTTTGAGAGAGAACAATGTAGTGCAAAGTAAGACATTTATTTGTTACTAAATCTTCCTTTACATTGCATACCATGTTTTAAGACAAAATTAATGCAGCCATTTGGATAACTACCCCCTTGGGGCTTCTCTCCTGGGCTGGTGACTTGGTCCTTCACCAATGGCATTGTTAAAAGGGAGTGGAAGCTTTAAGAGACAGAGCCAGGTGGGAGATCTTAGAGGACCATAGAGGGAACGTGCCCTCAAAGGGGACTGTAGGATGCTAGTTTCCTCTCTGCACCTGACTGTACTGTAACCCCAGGAGCTTTCTCTGTGGCCCATTGTTACAGGAGCTGCTGCCTGTTCCCTGGAGCATAGACACATTGAAACTAACCAACCAGGGATGAAACCTCAGAAACAATGAACCTAACTGACGACACTCCTCCTAATGTAATCACCTGCAGCACTTTTGTCACAGTAACAGAGTAATATCGCATGCCAATGTGTAGCATTAACACCACAGTCTACATTTGGCATGATCATCAAATGACATTCTCATGTTTTAGGAATCATATAATCAGTTCTAGAATTCTTATTTTAAAATTTGGGTTATAAAGCCACAGACATAGTTCGGCAGCTTGAGTGCTTTCCCAGCATGCATAAAGCCCTCAGTCCTTGCCCCAGCATCTCATAAACTGGTGTGACGGTGCACATCTATAATCCTGGCACTTGGAAGAGAGGCAGGAGCATCCAACATGTGTTGTCATCCTTACATATATGCCAAGTTTGAGACAGTGCGTGCATGAGACATGATGCATGAGTCCCTGTCTCAAAATTAAAAATAGTTATTTTAACTCTCTAAATCACATAGTATTTTCACAGCATCCTTCCATCTTTATTTTCTCATTTTTGCCTTATGGCTATAATCATCTACATTCAGTGGCCACTGCTACTTGTTTTGACAATATCCTCACAACCATTTTCTAAATGAAATGTGTTCATTGACACAGTCCTCAGGATGGGTGAGCCTCATGTGTGTTGTGTTGTGCATTTCTGTAAGTGAGACCTGTATGTCTGGACACGTCCTTATCTACTTTCCTTATTTCCTGTGCTACCTTTACTTCCATGTACAAATTAATAATTTCTTTCCTTCATAAACAACTTTACATTTTTCAGGAAAGATACATTTTTAAAATTTTTTTCATAAACTATACTTTGACCATTCTACACACACACATACACACACACACACACACAAACATACACCACACATAAACAAAAATAAAGAAACAAACAAGAAACCCACAAAACAAAACTCAAACAAACAAGAAAAAAACTAATAAGATTTAAAATGCCAAATAAAGCAAAAGAAAAACAAATGAATCAATCAGTTCCTTTTCTGCTGGCCAACTGCTCGTCAGCGTTGAGTCTGCCCTGAAGTGTGGTTGATATACTCAGTGAAATGCCATTGGAGAAACCTTATTTCCTCTTGTGACTACATGTCAACCATGTTGGTTAGGAGTAGAAGCCCTGTGTCCACTTGTCCCTCAGTGCTGGGACTTGAAAATAAATGAAACCAAGAGAGTCATTTATTACCATAGACCCACCATCTAGGAAGGAGCATTTTATGGTATTTTAACAGAGGCATGGTGTTAAAATATTTAGATATGGAGTTAAACATGCCAGTAGCAGAGTATGAAAAATATAGGAGAGAAAAGAAATAATTAATAGAAAAAGATTCAGAACACAGGTGCGTGTCAGGGGTTTTGGGAGCAGCTCGGAATACAGAAAGTGTGTGGGTCAAAATCACAACACGCTAAATGTGTTCTGCCACTACTATCATTTGCTTTTAGAGTTCTGTGCTGGAGGCAGTGCTGCATTCCTGTGTTGTGTCACTTAAATAGAGCGCCAGTGATGAGCCTCCAGGTGGCAGTGGCTTTATCGCAATGGCTCTTGAGACTTCTTGGAATCAACCCCACAGGGGAAATAGTAAAAAAAAAAATATTACTTACACCTCCATAGACACGAAGAGTTAATTCCCACTGCCACGCAGGATGTATACTGAAGGCATACTATTTCTTTAAAAAGATATTCCAAGTGTTGTGATGCACAGAGGCACAGAGGTACACATCATGTAAAAATAGTAAAGGTACATAGTACTGTTTTATAAAATAGACAACCTAGGGCTGAAGAGATGGCACTGTGGGTGAAGCATTAGCTGTATATGCCTGAGGAGCAGAGTCTTGATCTTTAGCACCAAAATAAATGTGAAGTGGACACAGCAATTTTCCTATAATCCCTAGGCTGGGAAGGTGAGGACAGAGGAGCCCTGGGTAAGTTGGCTAGCTGAACTGGACAAGTCTGTGGACACTTGGATCAGCATGATAGCCTGCCTCTATGCACAAGGTAGAGACTGAATGAAGATGGCACCTGTTATTACCCCTCTGACAGCCACAATACACGTGCATATGGATACATGCACACATTCACATATGTGTATGCTGGCACATAAGTGAACATGCGTACACGGCTGCACACATGCCACACACATATGCCTAGACAAAATGATAGATTGGCCAAAAAGGAAAAAGACAATCTAAAATGTCTTTAATGGATTCATTTAGAGATGTTATAGCTAGCAAATCAGAAAAATAGTCATTATCTCTCACCCTATGAGTCAGAATAAGCTTATATTATTTACAACTATAGGACAAAAATGTTGCAAGAGTGGAGAAATAGAGATTTACATACATACACATAAATACAAATTCACATACATTCTTGTCATTTCAAAATTTCAGAACCAAGTGAAAAATTGCAGCACAGATAATTTAAATACAAGGGCTATATTCATGTAAAGGGAATGAATTATTCTTAGTTTTCTTAAAATGTGATGAACAAACCCTGAATAATAATTCTGGATAATTTCCCTAAAAGTCCTTTTATTATCTAAACAGAATGCTAAACACCATTCTAGCTTTATGTGGCTATATTACTTTACATGGAATACAACAGAACATCCATGCAGACTGACAACTTTGGGACACCGGACAGTGAAAGGATGGTCACTCAGCTAAGAGAATCCCAAAATGAGCTATCAGCGGGGTCATCAAGCCTCTCTAGGAGGCAGTTCATGAAATATCTCATATAGATTTTGACAGGGTCTTAGTAGTTTTGGTGCCACTTTCAGGAGTTAAAAGTATAGTTTTTGCAACACTGGGGAGGGTCAATCTTACATCTCAATGTCTTTTAATTTAATATACCTCACAGAGTTGTTGAGCAATCTACATAAAAACAATGGAGGTGAGGCTCTTCTCTCAGGGACTGAGCATGTGTGCGTTGTGTAGTTTTTGACCTATTGCTTAGTAATAAAGGGTTGGATTTTCCCAAGGAGTTTTTGTCAGGTAAGGTGTAATGGTTCTTTGACTGTGGGTCTTCTCCTTGAAGATGTTGGGACACATCTTCTGTATCCATTGTTTGCTAATAACTGGCTCTTGGAATTTTTGTGTTTTGGAGACTGTCAGTTTCTGAGATTTATGGGAAGCTGCAGACTGGAGAACTAGAACATTCCAGACTTTTGCTCTCGTGGACAATAAGCTGCTGTTCTCTGATGGGTTCTCCTAAGATCGTTGAGAGATGTTGCTTGGTTTCTAGAGTTCTGTAAGAACTGTTTTGTCAAATTTTGCTTTTACTCATAAAGGAACTTGTTTTTCTTAGTCCTTACTCTGATATCCTAGAATGCTATTGCCACAAGTATAAATTCCCTAAAAAAAAATCACACCTTTTTATAAATAAGGTGACCTTGGTGTAGATAAGCATGTCTAAATAGGAGTGGCTATTATAATTTGAACTGTAATGTAAAAATGAACCATAGCCTTTTGTTGTAGAATTATGTGTGCCAGCATAGCTATCTTATTATAAAATGACATGCATTAAAAAAATGAAATGTTCCATGTGACTGTCCACTGTACCTGCTTCTGTGTCGTGACGGATAGCACATGGACTTTCCATAAGATCCACCATCTTAAGAGGAGAAGCCAAAGATAAATAAAGTCGTGAGACAATGAAGCTTGATTTTCTGCCAGTCTTCTTCATCAAATATTTTGACCATACACTGGGAAGATGATGACAAGACCTTGGACATCATGAGAAGACAGATAGTACCCAGACCCGGAAAAGCACCACTAGGTCTGACGTACTCACAGCGCAGAACGGCCGTGTCAGTTGTTGAGAAGAAGGTTGGGTTCAGGTGACATAAATACCAGAAACCCACAATGGTAAGGAAACTTTGCCTTTCAAAAGCAAAAGTAACTAAAAACTAGACAGCACGGGACTAAACTTCAAAAAGGCAGTCCGGGATGGGTCTTCTCAGAGCATAATAGCTGAAAACACAAGCAACCCAGTGCCCTGAAATATCACGTGGGTTCACCAAAAATAAATGTTTCCAGTTTTTTCCCCTCCATCCCCTGCCTGCTTTATTTTCGTTTGCTGTGATAAAGAATTGGAGCAAAATTAACTTTGGGAGGAATGGATTTATTGGGCTCCTGTGTCCTGAAAACAGTCCATCACTGAGAGAAGCCAAGCCAGGAATGGAAGAAGAGGCCACAGGGGGTGCTGCTTAGTGGCTTGCTCACTGCTTGCTCAGCCCACATTCTTAGATCATCCAGGACCTCGTGTGCGGGAGAGGTACCAAACACGGTCGATTGGGTCCTCATACATCAATCTTTAGTCAAGAAAAACGCACCACAGACTTGCCTACAGGTGGGTCTGATAGCAGCATTTTCTTGATGGAGGTTCCCTCTCCCTGGATTAGTCAAGTTAACAAAAACTAATGAGTGCAATTCCAATGAGTTTCCTTTCATTTTCCCCTATATTTCTTAAAGTCCAACTTACAAAATACATGGCTGCAGAATTATAGGAAAAAATAAGCCACATGATGGAAAAGCTGAAGATGATCATGATGATAACAGAAACCCAAAACAATGGAGGTTAGGAAACTAATAGAAACTCGTATTAGATTCCAGCATTCAACTATGTGAAGCCAGCAGTCAGCCCCTCTCCTTTTGAATTAATGTTAATTCATCTTGTGGTGGATAGGGAGATAACCAGTGAAGTAGTTGTCATAGAACCATGCTGACCTGAGCCCATGTAAAGGAGAAAAAAAAATGTGTTTGGACATAGTTGAAATCCCAGTACCCCAGTGCTGGGGAAGCAGAGACAAGTGGATCCTGGATCTCTTGCCATGGCCAGTCACCACCCTGACATAATTCAAAAGTTCCCAGCCAAAATGGAAAGCACTCCGAAGAATGAACCACATCCACAGTTGGCCTACATATACTTGCAAATATGCGCACGGGAACACAAAAAATAAGAAAAAAGAAAAAATCCAGGAGAAAGCTGTGAGGTGATGTGGGTGGTATGCTACGTGGCCATGAGTTCTCTCCCAGTGCCAGAACCTGGAGCTTACATTTAGAACGTTTTCTGCTTGAGAAAAGGTAGAAATATTTTGGTAATTGACAAATTATATATAAGTGAAGACTGAATCCAAATATTTCAACGTGATGCATTTATTTTTGCCAATTCAATCCGTGTGGTGAGTCTTCATTTTTTCTGATGATGGATATTTGTGAGATCTGAAATTGAATAAGACCATCACCCTGGAAGCAGATAGTATACATGGTATGACAGATTTCCGATCACGCCCTCAGCGCTGCTGTGAAAAAGCCTGTGCTGAGACTACAGTATAGACTGTGATGTTGTTGTGCAGAAATAACTTTTAAGTACTCAAATTGAGCCCTCACAATCTTAGACTGTAGCTCTGTGATTTCATCTAATGAAAGAAGCTAAATGAATCCACGCTAATGTATCATTGGGATGTGCAGAACACGGAGAACAAATCACACAAATTTTCCCACTTAATTATAGTGATAGAAATTCATTGTCATATTATTGACCTATTTGGTCATGCCCAAGTTAATCATGTCTGAACCTTTCCCAGTGGGAAATAAGCTTGCTCACTTCCTGTCTTGCAAGCACACCGACTAAAACTCAGTCACATATGCTGCCCACATACCCGATCGCCGCAGCCCACCGTAAACCATCGTCTCCAACAGCGAAACTGCAGTCTGCAGTTGAGCCCGGGAGACTTGATGTCAGAAACTCATCACTTCCTGTGTCCTCTCCCCCCCCCACCTCCTGCTCAATCATTTGCCACATTAAATTAAACCAAGCTCTGTTTGCAGAGCCCTCCCTGCTTTCCCCTTGCATGGAGCTGTTTTTGAAATCCTGAAAGAGAGTTTACATGAGGTAGCAGACTAGTATAAGCCAGCAACTTTAGTGGCTTATTAAAGTCAAGCATGTGTCTTTGTTTCATGTAGCTAATGATGCGGAACCATTGAGGCCCGAGTATATTTCGCCTGGACGGTGTGGGAGCGGATGCTGAGAGCTCATTACTTGGCTCCCCATCGGAATCCTGCAGGCTTACTCTCATCGCGGAGACTGTGGGGGCTTTGACAGAATTATTATACTGAATATTTTTAGACTCATTAACTATATCACCAAGGCAAAACATCTCTTCCTCGGATGCAAATGGCTGAAGCTACTGTGGCTTTCCTGTAGTTATTGCAGAAAAAAGAATGAAGCTTGAAAACAAGTTCCGGGTGGGGTGGGGAGGCCTTTCCTGCCTGAGTGTTTGATTTTTGCAACTCATACTGGGACTGTGTGGAGCTGTTTTGCCACGTTTGAGCCTCTTGTATCCGGGCGCTGCTTACAAAAATAAATGCGGCCAATCCCCCATATTAGCCACACTAATCAAAATCTTTTCTTAATTTGTGTGTGTGTCCTAGAACGTGCTTCTGGGCGAGGCTTTGGTGATAATGGGTTGTGCCCAGGCTTGTGATACTCAGTCCTCAGATCATGGAGGAACTGTGGGTGCCTGACCTAAATCTAAACTGAGAATGACTACGTAGTTAAAATAATAATTGGGGGAATAGCTGCACTCCAATTCAGGAATTGTAAAGTATGCTGCCCGGCATGAAAGAGGACACACTGCCTTACATCATTACCACACCTTAACACTGCCGGCTGATTTAAGGCCGGAGAGCAAGAAAGGAATTTTAACCCACCTCCAAATCGCCTTGCTCTCCTGGAATTCAGCTTAAGTTTAATATCACTTTATTCGGGCTTTAAGTGATTTAATTTAGGCTGCAGCAGCCCTTTAAGAAAAAGTACGCATAGTTTAAAATTAATTCTTTAGAGCAGAGGATGGAGCTCGCATTGCAGTGACTCTGCTATGAAACTCAAGTTGGATTATGGAGAATTTCATATTTCGAAGAATAAATTAGGCCTAGGCACTTTGAAGGAGAGTCCTTAATTTCTTGTGCACTCCTCTATTCAAGTACACCAAAAATTTGCCACCCCAGGCATCCAGGTCGAAACTTGTTCTCTGGGCGTTTAAACGTGAAGGTTTGATTAGAAACAGCGTTCGATGGTTGTCGCACATTAATATCCCGCGTGTTGGAAGAAGCAGCCTTCGATTCTGCCTGTGGTTCATTTCCACACAACAGTGCTCTGACAATGGTGACAGTCACTTCACACATCGAGAGTTTCTCCTGCTTCCCGTGACCACCGGGGACTCTGAGGGGACACTTCACGTCTGACGCATGCTCTCCTCTGGGATTCCTCCATTAGAATAGCCATTCTGATCAGCAGTCTATTATGAAATGCAGCTCCCCCAGCAGAAGCTACAGAGGAGACGAAAAATGCTTAGATAAAACTTGACAAGACCTCATTTTTTTTCTAAAATCAACCGATAGAAAATATCAAGCAGTGTGAGTTGGAAACTGTTTAATTTATATAATTAGAAGACAGAGAAAATCTGGCCAGTGTTACATTCCTGTGTCAGGAGGGCCTTTCACTTCACCTGGAATTGCAGGGAGATAGGGCAGAATTCCTGTCCATCACTCTGAAAATGGGCATAAGACGGTGCATATGCCAATTCTTGATTTATTTAGACTCCTTACAAATGAAGATTCAAAGTGCACATGCTACTCATATAGATGTAGTTCCATCATTTTTACAAAAAAAATATATTGAGAATATCTTTTTTTAATTTTTATTTAATTAATTTATTCAGATTACATCTCAGTTGTTATCCTATCACTTGTATTCTCCCATTCCTCCCTCCCTCCCACTCTCACCCTATTCCCCTCCCCTAGGTCTATGATTGATGGGGATCTCCTCCCCCACTTTCCTTTGTTTTTAACTTTGAAAGTCAACGTAGAATTTGATCTGGAAAGAGACAAAAATGTAAATCCTAGTTTCACTGGATCACACTGTTGTGTTTGGAAAAAGTTATGGGAGGTCGGAAGCTCCTTTAGCTATGTAGACAAAATGAGTTCCCATTTTATTGATCCTGATGAGCAGAGCTCTTGCTCTGGAAGGAACATGGTTTCAAATGAAACATTTGCACCATACGCTCATGTCTCTCAACGCTTGGTCCCTGATGATGTGACTTTGTGGGAAGATGTAGACTTTTGGGGAGATAGGGGCTACCTCTACATCACTACCGGTGGACCTTGAGGGCAATAGGCCAACATGACTTTCATGGACCTCTCTCCGATTGCTGCTCCTCCTTTAAAACATGAGCAAGCAGGTGCCCCATGCTAATATGGCCATACCATCCCTGCCATCATGGACTGTAGCCCCTAATCCACCCAAAAATAAAGTCCTCCTTTCTTGCTAACAAGTATTTGTTCACAGCAATGAGAAAAGTAACTAACACAGGAGGCTTTCATGACAGCGAGACAAACTGTAGGATTTAACAGCTAATATATGACTTGACTGACATTTCCGTGTAAAAGATATCACCTTGTTGAAAACATATCTTCAATCATTTGGTCCATCCAGAGCATTAAAGGCTAAGTTGGGATCATAATGAAGAAAGTAAAATTTAATATAATGGGAAACCTTGACTATGGGCTATCCCCTCCCCCTCCACAGCAACTGTCGTTAGGGCTGACTTTCTGCAGACCTTGTTGTTGGATGGAAAAATGACAAAGGTCCTCTGTAAGGTCTGAAAACAAGAGATCTTCACTGCATTTCTGTGTATGAAACAACTCTTCTCTGTAAGGGGACTCTGTGGTCCTTTTGTAGGGGTATTTTTCCTGGGTTTTTGTTTGCTTGCTTGCTTCATTAGATAGGACTTTGGAAATCCTACTTACATTCATTTCACAGTTCCTGCAGATCAGAAATGCAAGCACAGTTCTGCAGAGGCTTCTGCTCAGCATTTCGTAAAACTGCAATCTAGTTATCAGCCAGGTAACGTTCCTGTCTGGAGATCAAGGTTGTCTTCCAAGGTCATACGTTGGTGATGGAATTCAGTCTCTCTTGCTGGCCATCAACCAGCAGTCGCAGTATGGTTCCTTGTCATCGTGGCCTCTTGACCAGTGCTCCCACACCAAGACACTTGCTTCAAGGCTAGGAGAGTTCCCCTTCCTACTTACTAAGATGTACATCCTGATGCCACATTCTTTTGAGCACATCACACTGATGAACCTGGTCACTCTCAAGGAGATTCCTTGAGAGTTTGATTTAATTAAGAATGTCTTAGAATGCTGCCTGCCACACAGGTATTAGCTATTATGCATTAGGGAGTATTTGTATTTATATCTGCATCTTCTGTTTTAAACATTTGATTTATAAGGGGTCTTGGCAGGCCATAGAAATAGCTCAGTGGGTAAATTGCTGTTCGCACAGCATGAGGATTTGAGTTCAGATTCCCAGAACCTACATAGAGCTGGGCACAGTACTATGAGATGTAATCTCAGTGCTTCTAGTAGGAGATGAAAAGCAATGGAAAGAGACTATTATTGATTTACTATTACTATTATTATTATTATTATTATTATTATTATTATTATTATTATTAACTTTACATCCTGATCATAGGCCATCACTCTTCTCCTCTTGGTTCTACCTTCCCTCTTCCCCATAATCCCCATCTCCTACTCTTCAGAAAAGGGGAGCCCCCACCACCATCAACTCACCCCAGCATGTCAAGTTGTGTCAGGACTGAGTACATCCTCTTTCTGTTAGGCTAGGCAAGGCAGCCTTACCAGAGGGAAGTGATGTAAATGCAGGCAACAGAGTCCTTGTCAAATACAGCCCCTGCTCCTCTCACTAGAGGACCCACATGAAGCCTGAGCTGACCATCTCTACATATGTGTAGAGGGCATAGGTCCAGTCCATGCATGGTCCTTGACTGGTGCCTCAGTCTCTGTATTATGCCCCCTTGGGCCTAGTTAGTTGACTTCTTGTTGAGTTCTTGTCTGCTCCAGATCCTTCTCTCCCTCCCTGCCTCTTCCCCAAAGCTTCCCACGCTCCCCTTCATGTTCGGGTGTCAGTCTCAGTAGACAAAAGACTCTTACAAGATGAACAATAATGAAAAGTTTTAGTTTAGAAGGGACTGTACCTAAGTGGGCATTAATATACTCAAACAGTTATCACACGGACCCACTGTCCTAGCCGATACAGCAGAGAAACAATAACGCCCCTTGTCCCAAATAACATGAAAGGTGAAGACAGACACCCAAGGCTGCGTTCAGAATGTACACACATATATGCTCACATCATGCACACCCACATGTCCCCACACATAGACATGTGTGCATATACCATGCATGCACATTTATATACACATGTCATGAATATAACTGATGTACAAAGATTGAGCAATAATTTAAACAAAGGCACTTGTGAAATAGAAAGTTATGACTGCTATTATTCATCAAACATTTCGGCACTTAGCAAAGCTTTAAGGTTAAATTCATAAGAAATCATCAAATTGGGAATTGAAAATTGTCATTATTTCCATCCAACACTTATTATTAGACATTTATTTGTACTTTCCTCTCCAATGGATTGTGACCTTGGAAATAAATTAGCTTACAGGATGCCATGAAGCATTAGGAGTGTTCTCCTCATAAAACAGCGCCTCTTTAATAAACATTTCTCAGGTGCAAAGCTAATCCAGAGTAAACCCAATCTTAAATAAGTGATCACAGCCTATTATAAAAAATGAACACTAAAGAAAAGTTTTGTCTTAAAAGGGGCTGGACCTGGGAGTGTGTTAGGGTACTCAGCCGGTTTAATGTGATAGCCACGCATCCTAATCATGTTTCTTTCTAAACCCAGATTTTCTTTTGTAAAGAAAACATTTGATTATCCCATCGAGACTCAAGGGTAACACAATCACTTCACATTTTAGCATTAAGCTTCAATTCTACTCTAGTTACTCCAGATTTTCCACTCCTGCCAGGAGCTGGGCAGTAAAACTACTTTCTTTTTTCATACACAAAATTGTAACTGTCACAATGGAATATCAGCTTATTTTGGAAAGGAAAGAATAGATAAAGTAATTCTCTGCTAATATTTAAAACAACTATAGTTGCCTCCCTTAGATCCTTGCCCTATTAGCCAGAATTCTCCTGGGGAAGGGAGCCAATATGAGATGTGGGAGAGAGGAGAGAGGAAAAAGTGAAGGGAGGAGAGAGGGAGGGGAAAAGGATGAGAGAACAGATAGAGAAAGGTGGCAAGAGAGTAGGTAAGAGAAGAGGGGAGCAGGATGTGGGAAGGGAGGGAAGGAGAGGGATGTGGGAAGGGAGGGAGG
>OU015744.1:62071636-62095553 GCA_907169655.1 Acomys percivali
CTCTCTCTCTCTCTCTCTCTCTCTCTCTCTCTCTCTCTCTCTCTCTCTCTCTCTCTCTCTCTCTCTCCCTGGCATTTATTCCCACTATCAAAGACCACGCCTCCACATGGGGTAGTTCACAGCTGACAAACATCACATGCCCTCTCAGGAGGCAATTATCAGCTGTGGACAAACGGGAGCATCCCCCATATCCCTCATCTAGGATTAAAGCAAAAACATGTTTACATATAACTCAAAACTTCCACACTTGAACATAAAAATTTAATAAAATATCTGAGAAATGAATGGCATTTTGGGGGACAGATTTCTGTTCAAATGAAATAATCTTACTACAGAAGCACATCCTATAAATCTTAGAAGACTAGGAGTTTTTAGGATTGTTATCACAGCTTAATATGTAAAAAGATTAAGGCATCACTGCTACAGGTCACAGAGGGCATTACAATGATAAAGGATGAGGGTAGGAAGAGGAAGCAGATCAGTGAATGGGAGAGGGTTCAAAGATGGGAACTAGAGTGAATGGATCAAAGTACCACACACACATGGATGAAACTTTCACAAGCTAAAGAATACCGATAAAGAGAGGGAGAATATGAGCTGAGCTGTAACATTCACCTGCCTCCTTCCTGGGTACAGATTCATACATCGCACATACAGAGCTTTGTAAGAAAACTATAAAAAATACCGGTATTAGCTGAATTTTGTGTATCTGTCATTCCTGCCTTGCCAAAAATATCTGTAGAGTAGTTTGTAATTGCCATTGTTTGGGTTATTACAAAAAATACAGTTTATGTGATTTGCCTGAGAGCTACACATCATAGCTCTCTGCTGAATTAAAATTGCATGCACATATCTTTGCTTATCAGTTTTATTTATCTGTCAGAGATTGATAAAGGCTGTATGCTTCAGTGTGTAAATGCTTTTAACAAGAAGGTTGGAATTATAACCATGATTTTAATAGTCTAGTGAGAATAAACACCTATATCTTTCTATTGTCTATCATTTATCTTAATCTATAATATATTCATATCACCCATATATTACTCAAATTATTTTTTTTGTTATGTAGGAACATTCTGGTTTTTGTCCCAAGTGGCCTTGATGGTATCTTTTCAAACCTTTCAGTATCTTTTAACTGGATTCCTTAAGGTATGAATGTCAATCTGCAGTGCATACAAAATCCTTTGCTCTTATAGCACCTTAATGATTTAGTTATGGAAGACAAACATTCTTAGGGTAACTAGTATCAAATTTAGTAACATGTCTTTTAATAATATTATGTTAAAACCAACAGCACAACCTCCTTGTTAGTTGCAAATTTGATTTTGTTGTTAATGAGAGCTAAAGATTTTATACATATATATATTAAAGAATTGTTCCTAAATATTTTCAAACCAATGAATGTTTTCTATCTATGCCTTTTTGTATGCCTGTATAACTCAGGTTAGGTAAAATTTATTGGGCAAAGGAGTTATGAGTCATTTAAGATGTCCTAGCTTACATTATAGCTAAATCTGGCATACATTCTGTAGGTTTTAAACAAATACATCACAGAATCAGACAAGAGTTTTCACTGGCTGAAAATTTCTCAGAGCTCTATGGGGGGTGAATTTGAATTCCGGAGCCCTTTCCAGTCTCTCCAGTTTTCCTTACATGCCGTATTAGAGAGGGTTGCTTCTTGTCCTGATTTGCTTTCCTAATAGATTCCTGACATTGTATATGGATGTTCGGTGTTCCTTTCATCTGCCACCTTCCTTGTTCATACAAGCCTTCTTTTCTTTAACAAACTGTGTAAGTATGTCCTGAATCAGAGAGAGAATGAAAATCAGCGAGAGGGGCATCTCTGTGACTGGGGTGACCCTAACTGAGACTCATAGCCGCAGGGGTTAAGGAGCCTGAAGTTGCCACCTCCTGCAGCCAGATGGGACTTCTAGTGGAGAAAAAAGGACACCAACCTACCCATAAAAATGTATCTGCCTAGAAGTGTAGGGATAAAGATGGAGCAGAAATTGAGGGAATGGCAAGCCAGTGACTAACCCAACCTCATGGGAAAGAGCCAACCTCTGTCACTATTAATGATACTCTGCTATGCTTGCAGACAGGAACCTAATATAACTGTCTTCTGAGATGCTCCATTGAGCAGCTGATGAAAACAGATGCAAAGTATGATAGTCAATCAATAGGCCAACTCAGGGAGTCTTGTGAAAGAGTAGGAGGAAGGATAGAGGGAGCTAGAGGAGTCAAGGACACCACAAGAAGACCTACAGAGCCAACTAAGTTGGGCCCATGGGGGCTCACAGAGACTGAACTAATAACCAAAGAGTATCCATAGGCTGAATGTAGACCCTCTATATATGTACCAGATGTGCAGCCTGGTCAACACATGAATCCCCTAACAATGGGGGCAGGGGCTGTCTCTAGCTCTTATGCCTGTCTTTGTATCCCTTTCCTCTAGCTGGGCTGCCTTGTCAGGCCTCAATAGGAGAGAATACATTTAGTCCTACTGTGATCTGTGATGCCAGCATGGGTTGGTACCCCATAGGAGCCTCCTTTTTACTGAGAAGAAATAAGGGGGTTGAAGGGAGAAGACATGAGGGTGGGACTGGGAGGAGAGGAGGGAGGCAGCTGGTATCAGGTTGTGAAGTGATTAAACAAATAAATAAAGGAGGAAAAATTAAAAGTAAAAGTCTAAGTATAGTGCTGCAGAATACATTTCTTGTATAGTTATCTTGATCAACTATATTTTCATTAGACCAGTGATTGACAAATCATTATTCATTAAAATATAGATCAGGGGCTGACCTTGACATTTGCCCTGCCAGTTAGATTAAACATTGTAATGTAGGGTCTAATGTTTTATTTTTCTCCTTTTATTTTTGGTGTGTGTGTGTGTGTGTGTGTGTGTGTGTGTGTGTGTGTGTGTGGTTTTTTTTTCAGTATTGACTTTTCTTTCTTGAAATGTGATCATAGTTCATTATTCTGATAAGTAACATATGGTATTTGTATTTTAATTGAAAAATTTCTTGTTATATCTGCTTCGTAGAAGTAGAAATTCATTTCAAGAACACTTCTCATTTCCTTAAAATGTCCCCTATTTCCAGGGTTCTTAAATTACAAAAGCCAGTTAAATTATGTGCTTTGGGGAGTTAATTTTGGGCACCATATGTCTCTAAAAACCATATAACTTTATCTCAAGTGTGGTTGCAATGATACTTATATTGTATAATCCACACACAGTTTTTAAAATTTTTTAAATGATAACATACTAGCCAGTAACTATCTAAATGTGGTAATATATGATTTACACACAAGATTGCAAAGGGTTATGTTCATGAAGACTAATTTTGATATCTGAACTCTGCTTTTGTCTTCTAAGACTAGGAAATTAGAAATTTGAGGCTAGTCTTTAATTTTGTGACATAAGTTATAAAATTACTAGTCAGGAACTATATGAATAGTATGACTTAGAATAGTGATAAATATCTAAAAGACTTAATTTCTGAAGAGTAATATTCTCTCTAACAATATAAATTACTTAAAATTTTTAGATAGTTCTTTTATTGTAAGTAAGATTACATTGCACAAAAACATGACAAAAATCTTTTTGTCCAAAAGAAAATCCTGTTTACAAGTCAACAGATGGTCATGCATAATAGGACATTGTTTTGAGATCCATATTAGCAAGCCATAGAAGATGGTGGGTGCCCCTCACAGACACATCAGCTTAATTAATGGTTCTGTATTTGTTAATAAATGACTCTGTACATGATCAGTTAAGGTCATATGTAAACAATGAGTAAGTAAGCCTGTGCTTGAATCACCTCTGTACTTGCAGACACTGGCTTTTCATGTTTGAGTGAGTACAGACTCACATTTCCACCTTAGTATTATTATTATTATTATTATTATTATTATTATTATTATTATTTCACATTACATCCCAATTGTTATCCTCTCGCTCTTAATTTCCTATACCCACCCTCCCTTCCTATTCTGCTCTATTTCCCTCCCCTAGATCTCTGACAGGTGACGTCCTCCTCCTCCACCATCTGACCACAGCCTATCAGGTCTCAGAATTGACCACCAGTGATCCTTCAGTTCTGCTATTCTGCTTTCTCCTAAATGCTGCCGTTTGTAACAATCAAGTTACCATACACAGCTTTCTTGTTCAATTTTTATACATCCTATAACACTGTACTGTACATAATATTTCACCTGTCCATAACTCCAGTAACAGATAACCAAGATGTTTCAAATTTTTCACCATTTCAAAAAATTGTTGTTTCTTTGGTTTTTAGTATGGGAACTTGTTGTTGTTATTGTGGTTGTTGTTGTTGTTGTTGTTCCTTGAGAGGATATGCTGATTTTTTCAGACAACCTTAGAATCTTTGCAGTGTCATTGCAACTTATACCAACCAGTCTACAGAAAACTCTGATGCTGAGCCCCAGGGAACCTGATTTTCTACATCAGTGTGGCCCTATTTCTAGAAAAAGGAGAGCCAATAGTAATCCAGAGAGTCTGAGAACAATACTCAGAGAATTCTGATCTAGAACTCATACAAAATCATCTACTTCTGCACAAAATGGCAAGCTGATCTCCACAGTCTTGTGTGGAACTATATACAAATCTGCACAGCTTCCTGGATACCTGCCAATCCAGTGAATTTGGAACATATTAGGGTTATTATTGCTGTGATGAAACAGCACAACCATCATTGGAGGAATCTAGGATGGGAACTCAAGTAGGCCAGGAACCTGGAGGCAAGAGCTGATGCAGAGGCCATGGAGGGGGTACTGCTTTTACTGGCTTGCTCCCCATGACTTGCTTAGCCTGATCTGTTATAGAACCCAGGACCACAAGCCCTGGAATGACCTCACACACATGGCCTGGGACCTTCTCCATTAATAACTAACTAAGAAACTGCTCTAGAGGCTGACCTACAGCCCAATATTATTGAGGCATTTTCTCAACTGAGACTCCCTCCTCTCCAATAATTCTAGCTTGTGTCAAGTTGAAATAAAACTAGCCAGCAAAACTGATCTTTTGTCAACTTGATGCATAAACACATGACTAAGCTATAACCTTTCCTTTTTTATTCATCCCCAATATTTTACTTTAATGAGAACATTACAATATAAACTATTTCAAATTTTAAAAGCTCCACGATCTTTACGAACTCTGGTGCCTCATATTTGACCACATCCTCTGGATGGGGAGGCCTGGTGGCACTCAAAGGAAGGATAGCAGGCTACCAAGAAGAGACTTGATACCCTATGAGCATATACAGGGGGAGGAGGTCCCCCTCAGTCACAGTCATAGGGGAAGAGAGTAAGGTGAAAATGGGAGTGAGGGAGGAATGGGAGGATACAAGGGATGGGATAACAATTTAGTTGTAATATGAATAAATTAATAAACTATATTTAAAAAATTAAAAGACCTAAAAATTCAGTATGTGTAAATAAGCAGTCTCTCTTAAAACCCAAACCTTTCAAAACTCAAAGTCTCTCAGCTGTGGGTTCCTGTCAAATCAAAAATAAATTAAATACTTTCTTGCTTCAAGATGGATGAACCAGGGCAGAGTTACTATCTCAACAAAGCAAAACCAAACTCCAAATGTGTAAACAACTCAATGTCTAATTATCTGGGATTCACTCATGATCTCCTGGGCTCCTCGCAGGTGGTCAGGTTGTTTTTCCAGCTCAGCACTCTGCAGTACACACAGCTTGTCTTCTAGGCTTTATTCCACCTCTGCTGTTGGTCTTGATGGTCGTTCCATGGTACTGACATCTCCAAAATGCTGGGGTCTTCAGCAACCAATAGCCTCTCCTAGGCACTCCTTATGATGCAAAACTTTAGCTTTTCTCCATGACCACTTCTACCCAGCTGTCCCGTTACCAGTGGCCTCTCCTGGCCTTTCATAATGTTCTCTGTGACCTCTTCATGCCCTCAAAACCAGTACGGCCTGGGTGACTGTTAGATATTGCCAAGACCAGAAACCAACAGAAGGTATACCTCAGCTACCTCTGGAACACAGCTTCTCTGTGCTCTCAGGAAACACTTCTTAGAAGATTTCACCACAGTGATGCTGGTCTCTTCTTAATCATCTTTAATTTCCAGCTGGCCAGCATCATTTGTCCAAGTAAAGGAAAGGTTTACTTTAGGGGTTCTGGTCTCGTTAAAAACAACCAACTCTTCAGCCCCAGCACACCAGACGCCACAGATTCTTCACAGAAAAGCCCCAGTAAGAGCCTTTGGTTTTCTCTAGAACTTTACAAGCCAGGTCTCTATCTTCTGCACTCCTCTTGGCATTCTAGCTTCCTAGTTCCTACAGCACAGATCACTGAGCTCTTAACACTCAATAGCTTTTCTAGCTCAAAGTTCGAAAGTCCTTCCACAATCTTCCCCAAAACATGGTCAGGGCTGTCATGGTAATACCACACACTCTTGGTACCAATATGTCATCGTTTGGGTTACTATTGCTGTGTTAAAACACCATGACCAAAGCAAACTACAGAGGAGTTTATTGGGCTTACACTTCCACATCATTGATCATCATTGGAGGAAGTCAAGACAGAAATTCACGAAGGGCAGGAACCTGGAGGCAGGCAGGAGTGCTCCAGGTCCTGGGTCTAATTTAATATAAAAATTTTCGAGGTTATAACCTAATTACAACATTTTCCCTTCTCTTTCCTCCCTTCAAACCATCTCATATACTCCTCCATGCTCTCCTTCAAGTTCAAAGTCCCTAACTGTTAGTGCGTGCCTATATGTATATACATGTTCCTAAATATAATCAGCTCAGTTCATAAATGTTACTTGTATGTAACGTTTGACACAAGAAAGCCAATTGGTGTGCTCCTCTGTGAGGAAGGCCACCTCTCCCTCTCCCAGCTTTCCAGCCTATTGCTCCTGTGTAGGGTCAAGGTCTTGTGGGCTTGTTTTGTCCAGTTTGGCATAAATACTGCTGTGGTCATTGTTCACATCATGTTAGGGCAGCCATGCTGATGAGACTTGATGGATGTAGACGCTGATGCTGCTAGGAGACACAATCTCACAGCAAACTCCCTGATCCTCTGATTTACACACTCTCCCTGCCTCTTCTCTCACAGTGTTCCCTGAGCCCTAAGTGCAGGATTTGTATTGTACATGTACCCATTGGCACCAGGCTCTACAACTCTGCGTTTTGATTGGTTGTTATTTTCTATAGTGGTCTCCATCTATTGCATAGAGAGAAAACTTCTCTTGAGAAACGTTCGATTCTTTCTTCTTTCTACCCAAGGCTATTGGTTATAGGTTTTCCCCAAACCTCAAAAACATTGAGGTGTTATTCTTTCTCTGTTGGTTCTTTTTGTTTTGTTTTTATTTTTATTTTTTTGTTTTACATTTTTTATTAACTTATTCTTGTTACATCTCAATGGTTATCCCATCCCTTGTATCCTCCCATTCTTCCCTCTCTCCCATTTCCCCCTACTCCCCTCGCCTATGACTGTGCCTGAGGGGGACTTCCTCCCCCTGTATATGCTCATAGGGTATCAAGTCTCTTCTTGGTAGCCTGCTATCCTTCTTCTGAGTGCCACCGGACCTCCCCATCAAGGGGACATAGTCAAATATGAGGCACCAGAGTACATGTGAAAGTCATACCCCACTCTCCACTCAACTGTGGAGAATGTCCTGTCCATTGGCTAGATCTGGGTAGGGGTTTGAAATTTATGGCCTGTATTGTCCTTGGCTGGTGCCATAGTTTGAGCAGGACCTCTGGGCCCAAATCTGCCTATAATAATGTTCTACTTGTAGGTTTCTAGGACCCTCTGTATCCTTCTACTTTGCAATTCTCCCATGCTTCTCTCATCTAGAGTCCCAATAGGATGTTCTCCCCTCTGTCCCAGTTTCCTGGTAAGTGAAGACTTTCATGGGACATGCCCCTTGAGCTATTATGCAGATATAAGTGAGTATATACCATTTGAGTCTTTCTGCTTCTGGGTTAACTCACTCATTATGTTCGTTTCTAGCTCAATCCATTTGTCCACAAATTTCAGGAATTTCTTGTTTTTAATAGCTGAGTAGTATTCCATAGTGTATATGTACCCCAGTTTCTTTATCCATTCTTCTACTGAGGGACACTTAGGCTGTTTCCATGTTCTGGCTATTATGAATAAGGCTGCTATGAACATGGTTGAGCAAAGTTTCTTGGTGTGAGACACTGTCAAGAGAACAAAGCGACAGCCTACAGACTGGGAAAAGATCTTCACCAACCCTACATCTGACAAAGGTCTAATATCCGAAATACATAAAGAACTCAAGAAATTAAACACTACCAAACCAAATAACCCAATTGAGAAAGGGGGATTGGAACTAAACAGAGGATTCTCAACAGAGGAACATCAAATGGCTGAGAAGCAGTTAAAGAAATGCTCAACCTCCTTAGTTATCAGGGAAATGCAAATCAAAACAACTCTGAGATTCCATCTTACACCCATCAGAATGGCTAAGATCAAAAATTCAAGTGACGCCGCATGCTGGGGAGGATGTGGAGAGAGAGGAACACTCCTTCATTGTTGGTAGGAATGCAAACTAGTACAGCCACTTTGGAAATCTGTCTGGCGCTATCTCAGAAAACTGGGAATAGGGCTTCCTGAAGACCTGGTTATTCCACACCTTGGAATATACCCAGAAGATGCTCTCTGTTGGTTCTTAATGACCATCTCTACTCCAGGGACATCCACCTGAGCTCATGTATTGACAGACTTAAGGCCTTTGTGGTATTTTCAAGCAAGATCAGAGCCAGATGAATAGACATAGGTCAGTGTTCAGCTGCTCTTGCTCAATTGGCTTGTGGGCGTGAGAAGCACTACCCTTCAGCCATGTTGTTAGGACACACAGAGGCTTACCACTCACATAAACTGCCTTCCACATAAAGAGCTGCTTCGAAGCCCAGCTTTTTCTTCTTTCTGGCTACTATAATATTAATTCATCATAGCTTGTGACAGGCAGGTTTGACTCATGGAGCTGTTTCTGATATCATGGCTTCTCGTGGGAAAATAAGGTCTTCTGAGTGTTAAGCTAGCTCTCAAATAATCACATTCTTGACATGAGAAGCACAGCCGAAAAAAGAAAAGGAAAGAAAAGACTGTGTTTTAGCATGTTTTCCCACTCTGGGGAGTTTTTGTTGTTTTGTGGTACCAGGGATCCAAAGCACGACCTTATAGATGCTAGACACACCATCTACCCCATGCCCTTCAGTGAGATGTCTGCTGCTACTTGATGAGACTACAAGAGGTCACCCATAGCCACCCACTTAGGAACCATTATTTCAGGCTTATTTCTGTGAACACTCACTGTCCAGACTGTGTACAATCTAGTCTATGTTTTAAAAGGGTAAATTTCCACTTGCTTTTGACTCTTAAAATAATCTAGTAATGTAAAAGTATGCAATTCAATGGAAACATAGGACATGCGCATAATGTTTTAAGTCATTTCCTACCAACACCTGACAGATATAAACAAGCCCTGATTTCATAGCACAACCTATTTTTCAAGACAGTCTGAGGACCAGATCTGCAGTGCTTTGGTTCTTTGTAGACATATTCCTGAAGACTTTTAACCAGAAACCAAAGCTAAATGTCAAGGGATGAAAGGGGGAGATGTGATTGGATTCTGATCATGGTGGCAGCATGGGTTGAAATGTGAGATTTAAATGAGAAGTATGTAACCTCTCTAAAATCCTGACTTCTGGACCTAAGCAGGTGCCTGGGCTGTGTGAAGACACCTCCGCAGACAGCAGTAACCCATGATCTCCCGACAGGAAGGAACGGAGAGAATCAAAAGATTATTTTTTTTAAAGAAAAGCTTGTTAAATTGCTTCAGAGCCTCTATCCTTAAAAAGTGATTTATAGACAGGTTTTGACTAATGAGTTATATTTATTTATCATAATATATATAACATGTATGAAAATATTTTGATCTATTGAGCCAGAACACACAGAAGTTCATATCAGTGCGTTTTAATATTTTTCTAGGTATAATAGTCAATGATGAGATACTCTACAAGAAAAGATAATTTCCTCATAATTTTAGTTTATAACCAAGTAAGATATGTTGTACTCTTTTCTATGCTTTTGCAGTTCAAAACAAGCTATCCTGACTGCCAAAATATATTTTACTATAGGACCAAGTATGATGTCCCAAATTGCTCAACATGTGGGTTAAAAAATAATTCTTGCCTTGCAATAGTGGCACACACTAACGCCATCACTCAGTAGGAAG
Organism: Acomys percivali; assembly: GCA_907169655.1. NCBI lineage: Eukaryota > Metazoa > Chordata > Mammalia > Rodentia > Muridae > Acomys > Acomys percivali. The sequence continues at coordinate 62,081,901 of OU015744.1, forward strand.
AGGCAGACAGATCTTTAGTTTCCAGCATGATAACCGAGTGAGTCCCAGGATAGCCAGGGCTACACAGAGAAACCCTATCTCAAAAAAAAAACCCAAAGTAATAATAACTCTACAGAATTTTCACCATCACTTTCTTTTCTTATTTGTAAGTTCCAGTCAATTCTTCTGGTGGATTCTGTAACCTTGTCCAGGTTCCCACCAAAGTAATTTGTAATTTAAGTACAGCTCTCCTATGTACATTATTGTCAATACAAACTGGCAGGATGTTAATGTCACTGATGCCTACCTTGGATGGCACAGGCTAACTTTGACACATTACTTCACAGTCCGAAGAAGCATGCCCTCCTCCCTGCCTTGCCCCGGCTGGGACAGTTCTAATGACACCATCCTTGTACTTCTGTGCATATCAAATGAAAAGAACAATTTTCAAAGGAAGTAATGAGTGTATCATCATACAGTTCACCACCTGCCTGTTCATGCTACCAAACCCCAAATGAGTTTTCAGTGGCAGAATATAATGTGTGACTCTTTGGGTATTTTATAAATGCAGCTTATTGTTAATTTTGTTAAATGTATTTCTTTACAATATAGACTTATCATAGTTAATTCTTACAGAATGCTAACTGTTGAAAGAAAAGTGTTCCTTTTTCAGGCAAAACTGCCACTTTCCCAATTTTAGCTGTCTATGATTTTTATATTAAAACCCCTGAAGGATAGAACCCATAGGAAAATTCCCTTCTTCTCGGCAGGCCAAGAGTTAAAAGAGCCACTCCTAAACATTACATCTTTTGTACTTTAATGTTGACATGATTCCATGTCACATGATCAGAGGGAGGCAAATTAATCCCGAGTCCTAGCTGGAAATTCCCTCCCTGCTTTCCCCCTCTCCTCCGCAGTTGATGGCTAAGTTAATTCTCCTTGGTTTTGTCATGCTCTGATGCACACATCGTCAACCATAGGACGCTTTAGGGGTAAGAAAAAAGATGCAGCGGTGTCCATCAAAGTCTTCAGGTTGCGTTTTTTAAACTTTGGCTTGACCCAATGTGCCATTCAAAAAGGCGTCAAAAGATTTTTTTTCCCCCAGAAAGGTTCAATATGTCCCGAGGCTATCGGTTTTGAGTTAAACTGGGTGAAGTAGAAATATTTTACTCATCAGCTTTGCAGTCACAGCGTTTGCTTCAGCTAGAACAAAACTGCTGAGGCATTTAGAGAAAATTAACCCCCCATCCTGGCGGCCAGATGTGACTGGTCTCTGACGAATGCACATGAGTGGGCTGAGAAACCAAGAGACTGTGAAATTCCTGTCAGGTCCGTACAGTGCGGAACGGGCCATTGGCTGCTTTCTGTATTTCCCTCCATCTTTCTTCTTGAACAGTGCCATTAATTTCCTTTCCTCCCCTGACTTGTGTTTTTTTTTTTTTCTTTCTCCCCTCCCTGTCGCCTTTAGCTCTGTCAGCTGCAAGGAAAGCTGGACAAGAACTGGGAAGAGTACTTCCGGCTGGTGATCCTTTTTAACCAGCACAGGCTGGCCAAGTTCCAGGAAGAGGCTCAGGATGGCATTCAGAAAATATTACTTGTGCAGGTAGGTAACTGCAGGGAAAGAGGCAAGATTACTCCGATCTCAATTGGAAAGCAAACGACGGGGTGTGTGATGAAGCATTGAAACATATCCCATCAGAGTTTTATAAATTTTTAACCTCTTTGATAGACTGGAGCTGCAGGAAGGAGGAATTCAGTAAGTGAAAACACATACCACATACCATGCATACTTTGGGGGAAGAAGGAGACTAAACTGACTTATCTCAAACCTCAGAGAGGATTTTTACACATATGTTCTATTTTAAAACTGTGGGGTTTTTTTTTTAGCCTCCGAGCTTTGTGAACACCACACTGCTGTATATGTGCGTGCGTGCCTGTGTGTGTGTGTGTGTGTGTGTGTGTGTGTGTGTGTGTGTGTGTAGGGGCGTTTCCATTCATATAGAGTGTCTTCTTCAATCATTCTCCACTCTCTTGAGACAGAAGCCCTCACTGGAAAACCTAGAACTCTGTTTGGGAGAGACTGGCTGGTCAGTGGTCCCCAGGCATCCTCCTGGCGCCACCTCCCCAAAGACAAAATTTTAGACATATGCCTTTGTATTGTATCAGGGTTTTTGGATGGTAGTGGGTTTGTTTGTTTGTTTGTTTGTTTGTTTACATGAATGCTGGAGATTCAGACTCAGGCCCTCATGCTTGCAACCAAGTGTTTTATCATCACCATCCTGCTTTCAAAAATGTTGATGTTAATTTCCTGGCGATACTTTGATGCCAAATGGGCTTTATTGAAAAATGTGCTCTCTGCCATCATCTTTCTTCATCAGTTTAGTTCTTCCTTCTAAAAATACGTGGAGGTGACTCTATTTGGAAACTAAGACAGTTGAGCCTAGGGTGTAACTGTGTTTCCATGTGCACGTGGCAGTTTGCAACCTGTGTTTGAATCTGGAAAAAGCATTTAATGACTGGCTGGCCTTTAAGTTTGCAATGTTTGAGAAACCTCTGTGGGTCAAGTGAAGACTCTTGGTAGAGTGTTACTCAAAGTTGTTTCAAGCTAACCTTTTTATCATCTGAAGTGTCACGAAAGTATGTTAAACAGGACACCCCAAAGGAAAACATGCGATTTTTGTCTTACAAAGAATCAAAAGAAAGCAAATGTAGCTCTTCCATTAAACAGGAAATGGTATAGCTGTCCTTAGAAGCAGAGTCATCCAGAAGCTGCCAGATCAGGGACAAATATTGAACCCTAAAAACTGCCTGAGCTTTTCAAACATTTTCATATTTATGATGCTTTTACTATAAGAAAGAAAGAACATTCTCAAAGGATTTCCACAACTACTAAGCAACTCCAAGTTCAGTTTTTATTGGTGTCTGTTTTTATCATTTCCATGTGAGCAGTGTATGTGTGTGAATGCTCTCCACATTGATATTAATTGAGGATGGGTTATGAAAGAAATTAAAATAAAATGAAAGAAATGAAAGTTTTAAAAGGTAAGGCCTGGTATAAAAAAAGTTTAATGGTAATTTATACACAAAGGATCGTTGAATTGGTTTAAATTTCTGAAGCATCTTGTGGCTTTTTCTGGTTGTTGTTTGAAAAGCATCTGTTACTGTACAGCATCTTAAGATAGAGGTGGAGGTAGGGAGGGTGGGACTGGGAGGAGGTGAGGGAGGGACTACAATCAGAAGGTAAGGTGAATAATTAAAAAAAATAAATTTAAATTAAAAATACAGGCAGAAATAAATAAATAATTGTTTAAAATAAATAAAACACAGTGTGGATGGTTACTTGCCGTGCTTGTCTTTTCAGTTTAAAATGGTTTATTGGTGTCCCAGTGACTTAGAGTCTTAGAAAAATCCTGAATTTCTCTCCCAATATTTATATTCTTATAAATACAACAAGTGATAAATTCTCATTGTGAATTATTATATGTTTACAAATGCTGACAACGTCATTTGAGTATCTGTAAGGTAAGTGTGTAACCCATAACCTTGAAATAATCTTTGTTCTCATTTTATATTGGAAACGCGTCCTCATGTTCTTGGACGACACTGATTTTTCAGTTGTCTGTGTTTGTGGCCCTGAGTAACCAGAAGTAAAGGGGTAGCCTGGGACTAGTAAAGGGGTAGCCTGGGACAAGGAGGAAAACTCAGCTGGGGTCTAGAGACACGGCAGGAAGCTTGGTTTAGATTTAGTGTATGTGAGGAGAGGAAGTTAGTGGCTAGATTTTTAGTTTTTTGTTTTCTCTCCAATGGATGCATTAAGTTTAGAATGTTAAAAACATTAACCTTTATTAAAAATGAAATGACAACTTCTAAAAACATGTCTCAAAACTAGGGACATACACAGTCCTCCTGTGAGGATCAGATTTATACTGGATAACATGGTGCACATCACTGTCCGGGACCCACATCCGGGCCACCTTCCAAGCCTCAGCGCTCTCCACAGCTGCCTCTCTGGCCTGTTTCTTTTCCTGACAGAGTCTGGCTGTTTAGGCTCTTCTCCCTCTTCTGCTTAACCTCTTCCTACCGCGACAGCCTTCTTCACTTGCCTGTTGAAGAACACTTGACTCAGTGAGTGTCACTGTGGGACGTCTTCCAGCCCAACCCCCACCTGCTCCTGTCAGGCCACTCAGCTTCATTGACCTTGGTTACCCACATCTTCAGCTGATGACTCTTCCATGCTCATCCCTGCACCCTTCTTCCTAGAAGTGTCTAAGATCCCCCAAAGCATTCCTGTGTCAGCAGCAGGAACACCAGTCTGCCTCAGATATTTTAAGGGCATAATATTAAGTTTTCCAGATTTGACACTGTGGAGTTTCGACCTTGGTTTTACTCATCATGACTGTTTGGCAAGCCATGATGGGGTCATCCAGTATGGATGCAGAGAAGTCTCTGGCTGCCAGTGACTCTTTCTGATTCCACAGGGGTAAACATTGCTTAGCAGTCCGTACACTCGCTTTCCATTTTCAGATGACTTGATCTCAGGATTCATTTCTGTGCTAATGTTGGGAAAACTAAATATTTTCTATCTCTAAATGATTATTAAAATGATACTATATTAGCAAACTACTAGAGGAAAAGTCATCTGCTGAACCCTTTGGAAAAAAATAACTGTAGGTCAATGATAATATGTAAAAAGCAACTCGAAGCACATGTTAAACAGACAAAGGAAGTTTTGGTTCATCCTTGGAACACCCTTTGCAGGCCTACAAGGAGACAATGACTGCAGATCTGCACTTGGCAGAAAGTAAGGAGGATCAAATAAGCTTTTGATTTACATCACCAAGCAGAATTAAGAAAGATTAGTGATAACCAGAATAAAGAATTGGTATATTTGGCTTTGTAGCCTTGCATATAAAATAAAAATGTCTAATAATATTGCTTGACCATGAGAGGACCCAAAGTGAACTTCCGCAAAGCAAGTCCCAGTTCTAGCAATGACATAAGACACATGTGTTTGATAACCTAGGTACATCTTACATCGTTTTGGCCTCTTGTGTATGCATCAATAGAAAGTTCCGTTATTTCATTGTTCCTGTAATTCTTTTTCTTTCTTGTTTTTAATTTGCATAATTCTGTAGTGTGCAATACTTCTCTCCCATCTTGTTCGCAAAGCCTGAGCACTGACCAATCACTCAAAGGACAGAGATGCACCCACCACATGCAAATATGATCCTGGACTGCATAGGAAGAAATGCATTTTTCTGAAAGGTTAAGTTCTACCACAATTTTTCTCAGGCTTTGTACATGTGAAATAATTTATTCAACATAGAAAACATAGTTTATGAGCCATACCAACACTATTGAGAGAAGCAATAATAAGAAGGATGGGAGGACAGGAGGAGTATAGGAAATATAAGTTGGAAAGCACAGAACAAACGAGCTTGAAAGACAAATATCTAAAGACTGCAATACATGGTTACCATTATATTTTGTTTATCTCTAAAAGCCAACAACAGAACCAAAGTATAGGAAAGATTAGCAGGCAGCTTTGGACCCAATGGCAATATATTTTCTATAAAGCATGCCCTGCCTTTACTCAACCAGGCAGACACAGTTGGGTATAAAAGGGAAGCTGTTGTCGCATTTTAGTGTGAGTGGACATCTGAAACTCGACCCAGGGCACTGCTCCTCCTACAATGTCCCCATGGCCTCTGCCCGCACACCTTTTAGTGTATCAGCACCCTTCACCCATCGCTATCCCAGCTTTCTCAAGCCAGAAACCATGTCCTCCTTGTTCATCTATGCTTTCTGAAACATGAGCAGAGGAACTTTGAGTTTGTGAATTGATCCAGATTGAATATGATAAGCGTTAAACCTTCCTTCCAGCTGCAGGTGCCTGTGGTCTTACATTCGAGATGGAAACATTTGCTGTTTCCTTTTCCAGGAATTCTGGTGGCCCAGAAATAATGTGTCAGATCATTTACAGACACACCCTATGTATGTATACCTAAATGCACACATGTATACACATACAGAGGGAGAGAAAAGAGAAAGACAGAGTGAAGACAAAAACCCAAAATCAATTTGCCACATTATATAACAGGAATATCTGTGCAATCTTTTTTAAATAAAGGAAATTGTGAAAACACATGCATTGTCTATTTAAAATATATTACACTTTTAAATATATATTACACTTGAGTAATGATGGATTGGGTAAATCTTATTGCATATTTTTAGATAGTAATTTGAGAGATATTTTTAAAAAGGTACAATGATTTAACAATATTTTTGATAAGTATAGAAATAGTTATCACTGCTAAATGATAACGAGGAAGAACACTACCAAAAAGTTTGAATAATCCAAAAGAAGGAAGGACAAGCATAGAAATAGAAAACATGGACAAACATTTAATTATTTAATAACTATGAACAGCTCCATGATGCATTTGGACTCAACAGATTTGCAAATTGTTCAGAAAGGCAAAAATCCACATTATTTAGAAGTTATATGTTTAAAGCAAATGCAAACCAAATAAAAAACACATAAATCCTACAAGGCCCCACCCTTGATGAGGAGCTCTGGGCAGTCAATGACTGGGGGCGGGGAAGAGAGAGAGAGAGACAGAGACAGAGACAGGGAGACAGAAGAGGAGAGAAAAGAAAGTGGAAGTAATGTAAATATGATATCAATGTATGAAATTTTCAAAAGAAGCACAAAAAATTTAAAGTTGAAAAATGACAACTGAGACCAAAAGTATTATAATATTCAAATCTCTGTGTGGTGAAACATGTCCATTAGAATATATGACTAACAAGCCTGATGCACCTGACATAAATAACTTCTGAATAGATGAACTAACATGTAGTTAAGTAAGAAAGGAAAGAATAAAGGGAAAAAGGAAAGAAGGGTTTAGTTTAGCTCATCAAGCAAGGAAGCCGTGACAGCTAATGTGTGGATCTGCTCAGACTCTACCTATTGTCAGGAAGAACAGAAAAATCAGTGCTGGTACCCAGGTGAACTTTCCCTTTATGTCAGGATCCCTGCTCATAAAACACTGTCACCTATATTTGTAATGGCTCCTCTCACCTCAGTTACCCCAAACTAGAAGTGCCCTCTCAATCATGCTCAGGGGTATCTTTCCTAGCTGATTATAGATTCTGTCAAGTAAACAATAAGTGCCATTCAATGTGGAGTTAACTCTTGGTCTACTAGAGTATGGAATATGTTCACAAATGATCTGTAGTATGTTGTTCAAATTTTCCACTACCCTACCCTGAACATCTCATTTAACCAGAACTAGTTAGAGATGGGAAAAATTATGGCATTCATCCAGAATAATAAATAATTGGTGCGGGTGAAAAAATAAAATAAAGTCCCAATAGGATGTCCTTATTAGAAACCTACAAGTAGAACATTATGATAGGCAGATTTGGGCCAAGGGGTCCCGCTCAAACTAAGGCACTAGCCAAGGACAATACAGGCGGTAAAATTTAAACCCCTACCCAGATCTAGCCAATGGACAGGACAGTCTCCACACTTGAGTGGAGAGTGGGATATGACTTTCTCATGTACTCTGGTGCCTCACATTTGACTATGTCCCCTGGAGGAAGAGACCTAGTGGCACTCAGAGGAAGGACAGCAGGTCACCGAGAAGAGACTTGATACCCTATGAGAATATACAGAGGGAGGTAATCCCTCTCAGGAACAGTCATAGGGGAGGGGAATAAGGGGAAAATGGGAGGGAGGGGAGAATGGGAGGATACAAGGGATGGGATAACCATAAAGATGTAACAAGAATAAATTAATAAAAAAATTTAAAAAATAAAAAATAAATAAATAAAAAATAAAATAAAAATCCAAATAAAAGTAAATATATCTACAATAAAAATAAAAGCTATTTATAACTTCTAGAATTTTTTTGTTTAATATAGTTTGAGAATTTTATACGTGAATACTCTGTTTACATTTCCCTCTTCTCCTCTCCCCTTTGACCCCTCCTACCACCAAACTCAAAGGGTTTGAGGGCTCCTCGAGAATATAAATCACAGAATCAGCTAAGCAGAGCTCGTAGGGCCTAACAGAGATACTCAAGTGACAATCACAGAGCCTGCATGGGTCACAGCTAGGTCCTCTGTATATGTTTTATGATTGCGTAGCTTACTGTACATACAGGAATCCTAACAGTGGGATATGGGGTGTCTCTAACTCTTTTGCCTGCTCCTGGGATCCTTTCTTTTCCCTGCTGGGTTGCGACATCCCAGCCTTGATATAAGGGTTTATGCCTAGTCTTACTGTAACTTGATAGACTATATTTGGTTGATAACCATGAGAGGCCTGATCTTTTCTGAAGGGAAACAGGAGGAGGAGGAGTGGATTCACTCATATATATATGAGTGTGTGATATTATATACAAATTTAAAAGGATTATCAGTTAACCCTTGAAAACAAAACAGAAACTGACACATGGAAAGCTCTCATTAATGAAGTTACTGTCACCGTCAATAAAGAACATTACCATTCCTTCTTCCAAAACAGAAAAAAAACCACAAAATACCATGTATCAAAATGCAAAGATTCAACTTTAGAAAATATATCCCTGTGATTTAACATAATAATAATTAAAATAAGAGACTTTTTATTCTATATACAGCAAGCAGTAATTGTAAAGAGCAAAAATGTTCTTTAAGAATAAGCAATAAAAAAAAACATATAACAACATTCACTCCCTCTCATATATTTTACAAAATATTAAATGAGGCAGAGACACTCTGTAAGAAAAGGCCAAAATGACCACTATTGTAATTATGGTGTTTATCTTACTAAAAGAAAGAATAAGAATTAGGGTATTTGAAGATTTGTGTATCTCTATTTTATGTGTTTGAGTGTTTTGCCATCGTGTATATAATTGCATATGTATATATATACATACATACATACACATATATCTCGTGCCTGTGGAGGTCAGGAGAAGGAATAATAATCTCCATTGGAACCGGAATTTCAGATAGTTGTAAGCTGTCATGTGGGTGCAAGGGCAGCCAGTGCTCTTAACTGTTGAGCCATCTATCCAGCAGGAAGCATTAAGATTAAGACAGTCATTTAACATGTTAACCTGGAATGCAAAGCCCCTAAGAGTAAGCAAAGAAAGTGACAGCTCAATCCTTTCAGAGAATCATTGACTAACACTGAAACTACGTAAATAAGCAAACGCATGTCATTTTCATAGGATTATATTGAGAAGATGCCAAATTTTTTTAAATGTCAAAATTTAAAAGTTCATAAATTTAACGAAATCCTGCTCAAATCCAAACAAGATTTTTCAGTGAAGCTTGAGGTGATTATAAATAAATCCTCAAGAGTAACGTTGACATGTTGTAAGAAAAGCAAAATGCGTTGTTAGGTTGACATTGGAAATTTATAATACTCTGTAGCAAAACAAATCAAAAGGCTATATTCATTAAATTAAAAGAACCCATCGATGCAAAAAAACCTGTAAAACATGATAGCATAATTGGTAAATTGCTATCATTAAACAGTAAAATCATACAATTACATAATCTCTCCCTTTTAAGACTAGAACAGCCATGCTTAACAGCATATGAATGGATCCTATGTGTCCCAAAAGAACTTTGTTTACAAATAAGTGAAGAACTCAGGGAAAATCCTCACACGTGTTTGGAAATTCAATATAGACTGTTCACTTGCTAGTTGAGGTGTAAATTAAATTCTCCAAACATACAAAACAATGTGTTTTTATAAGATTTTATACTCTGCAAGTACATAAAGCACGCACTAATGTATCATGCATATTTGAAATTACATATTTTGTACACACACATCTGGAATTACAGATGGTCTTTGGCTGCCATGTGAGTGCGCTGGAAACTGAACCTGTAGTAATTAGAGTCGTGGTTTAATTATCACTCAAAAATATCTGTTAAAGTATATAAGGTGGATCTAGAGAGATGGCTCAGCAGTTAAGAGCATTTATTTAAATTAGTACGAAATATATAGCCCAATAGGAAAATGAGAAAATTTCAGAAGACATTGCTCAGTGACACGTGTGAAACAAATGCCCTATAAGCAAAGCACTTGAGTTAAAAACATGACTAAAATGTAAAAGACACTCCTTCACACTTTTGAAAAGATATTGACAAGTGGTGATAAAATTCTGAGAAGTAAACTTACATATTTTATCAAAAACTTCACTTTTCTGTCACCCAAGTTTAAACTGCATATATTTCAATTTCAATTTAGACCTGAAGAAATACCCTTCAGTTTTCCATGTAAACAGTGTATTCTGAGTTTGTTCATAACATACTATCTGTTGGTGGTTCAAAGCAATATTGACATAATGTAAATTCCATCAACATGAGAGGGGATAAATCAGGAATGTTTTAGCAAAATATGACAGGCTCCGGTGGTTAATCTCCTTTGTTAGTTTGACAGGATTAGAATCACTGTAGAAGCACTCTGGACATGTGGGTGAGGGGATTTCTCGGCTATGTTAAAGACAGTGAGAATCCTCTGTGGTGGGCTTGAGCCATTGCATAGGCTGGGCCTGCAGGATAAAGAGTGAAGTGACCTGAGCCCCCACACCCATTCCTCTGCTTCCTGCCTGCACAGAGATGACTCAGCTGTCCAAAGTCCTGCCATGACGCCGTATCTCCTGGGGCTGTAACGTTTTCCCATTGGAACTTATGTAACTAAATATTTCAAATATACGCATCACCTTAAATCTCCTTTTCTGTGTAGAACTTAAAAATTGAGGCAATTTCTCTGAACAGCCTGCTTTGAGATTTTGGCACAGGTGTGAGGCTATGGAGTGGTTGCTAGGTTAGGACCGTCAGCACCTGGGCTAGTGTGATGGCTCCATCAGTAAAGCGCTTGTCATACGAGCACGCAGGCTGGAGTGCAGTCCCAAGACTCCGTTGGGGGAAGGGGCAGAGGGAGTCAGTCCACCCTTGTAGTCGCAATGTTGGAAAGACAGAGGTGGACATTAGCAACTTCCAGGCCAGAGTTTAAGATAAAAAGAGGGAGAGGGAAGGGAAACAAGAGTGGAGAATGGTAACCAAGGTGGCCTTCTGAAGGCCTTTGTGAATATACCTGCATGCATAAACAAAAACACACCAGATGTGTTTTCCAAGGTCGATGAACTTTGTGAAATGAGATATATGATAAGGCTTGTACATACTTAGCAGCTTGCTACTGTAATTCAAACCTTTCTTTTCTGTTATAATAAGCTATTTCTGAACATGCAACTCATTCTTACCAAAATTTTTCCCAAACCAGCTAGACACAAACCTGTTTCTATTCTATACTATTTTCACACCCACAAGCTTAGAAAGCAAGGGCTGGTGGTATAAGTCAGAAGTAGAGGGCCTGTCTGGAATATGTGAGGCCCTGGGTTCCACCCTCAGTGTTGTGAATTAATTAACTAATTAATTAATTAATTAAACCTTACAGCTTCAAGTTTAACACAGCCCTCCAAACTCCTGGGAATTCAAGAAACTCCATCTAGGTACACAACACTTCTGGTCATATGATGTAATGAAGGAAATGCTTGGCTGAGCTCAATTCCTTGGACTCCTGCTGCAGCTTTTAGAGTACGCATAAGCATATAAACCGCAAGAATTAAACAAATGTTCTTAGTTAAAACAGTAAAATTATTGAGTCACACTGTAGCCGAATATCTTCCTTTAGCTGTAAAATCAGTATTCTGTTCTCATAGCAAACTGATTATTGCTAACAAACAAATGTCTGTTGCCGAAAAATCATTTCAGATTCAGAAAATGGTGTCTGAAAGGAATTTTAGCTCATTTCTTAATACACCTACCTTTAGGACTTATTATTTCATTATCTTTCCCTGGTAAAATTCTGCCCCTAGAATTTTATTTTGATTGATACTGCTGAGTGAATTACCATAACACACCGGAGCTCTGAGTTGACGTCCTCCTTACCGAATACAAGTATGGTATCCAGAATACGGTTGTTTCTGCTCTTTAGCCGCCCACAGCTAGACTGAGGAATATCAATCAGTTCATTCCAAGGCATTCCTTAGGGTCTGCTTTGTGAAAAGCATTTTGGTACCCTGAGGTCCATAAGTACAAGGGACAACATCCATCCTCCATGAGATGGCCTCACAGAGGCCTCAGAAAGAAGGCAGGCTCATCCCACTGTGCAAGTAAAACTAAAGACAAAAGAATTCATGTGAGAGTGGAAGGGAGGTTTCCTCAAAGGAACCATTACTAAACTGTAACTTGAATATTGAAAGGAACAGCACTAAGAAGACACTGCAGGATAAATAGTTACAAGGTTTAAAGTAATCAGGTGCAGGCAGTAAATGCAGTGGTTGCTACAAAGCAGAGAATACTCTTTAGACCTGAATTCAGAAGAGTGTCTTTGTCAAAAATGAGGTTTGGGCAAAGCTTCCAGGATTAGTAGCTGAATATAAAAGGGACGAAAACGTGGAATGAAGGGAAGTGAGTGTATTCAAACATGAGCGACTTGGCGCGGTAGGGTTACACTGTTGAAACTCATTTGCCATTTTGCCTTTAAGAAAGTGTTTATGTGACCTTTATAATATGTCACTGTTCTCAGTACTTTGTGCCCTTTAATGTAATTCTCAAAGTGTTCTATGACATGCTGTCATTGTGAGACTATTTTATAAGAAACAAAACCAAACCACAGATGGGTAAAGCATGTTGTCCAGAACCAGTATCCAATAGCAGATGTAGATGTTAAACTCTGGTATTTCGGACATTGTAGACATGCTTAGAACTACACTGGATTGACAGTTTTCTCTGCGTTACTAAGATTTCATTATGTAAGAGGAAGATAGTTAGAAATAAGACATTAAGTCATCAACAAGGCCATAATATCAGCGATTTAGGTTTGGCATTCTGGAAGAATACTATATTTATTCAGTATTCAGTAAATTAGTTATTCATAACCTTTCATTTCTCAAACCAAGTAGTAAAATAATAGCTTTTGCTTCTTAGGTAGCACTCTACAATGTAGTAATACAGACCAATTCATCATGTACTAAGGGGGGTGGGACTTAAATCATTAAAATGTATAAAACTTGATGTGGCCATTAAGTTAAAATATTAATTACAGATCACATTAATTCAGAAAGCCCTCCCCATCCAAAAGATATATACATAAAACTCACATTCATTTATATTATAATCAATTCCTGGGATCCAAAGATAAAAGGAACTACCATAGAAGCAATCCCACAGGACACAAAATTTAAAACTAATTCTAACAGTGTATCACACACAACGGGGACCAGAAGACATGAGAGCATCTCTAAGAAGCTAGATGAACAAACAGAAGGCAAGGGCAGTCATCCCCAAAAGCATCCTTCAGAACTGATACAAAAAAAAAACGATGGATACCTTGTCTGTCAATATTTTGTACTCAATGCCTCCCATGTGCATGTGACAGTTTTCTTTCTATAATGTCTACAATTCTTGGAAATGTTTAAGCAAATGATTCTTAGCAGCAGGTATGAAATCCTAAAGGTACAAGGTAGGTATCTTTCTCCAAATCATATACACATTTCCTGCTCCAATTGTCTCAAAGTAGAGCAAACTTCAATAAAGGATTTTTTAAACAGAAAAAGAAAGAAAGAAAGAAAGAAAGAAAGAAAGAAAGAAAGAAAGAAA
>OU015744.1:62098760-62116260 GCA_907169655.1 Acomys percivali
CTCTCTCTCTCTCTCTCTCTCTCTCTCTCTCTCTCTCTCCTTATTCTGTCTCTCTTGTCTCAAGGTGTGTTAAGCTGCACATGCTCTTAAACCACAGGATGGAAAGAGATTTGTTTCTGTTTTTAATCAAGCCCTATGCATGTATTATCACTAGAAAAAAGCATCTATAACAGCAGCTCCTATACTATCTTTCCAAGCTAAGGATCTCCCTAAAATAAAGTGAAGTTCAGGCAAACAAAACCAATAAACCTTTCTTACATCTGCATAGTAGGGTCAGATGCATTGGTCTGCTAATGGAAGCAACCCTTTCTAGCAAAAGAGACCCTGCTACCCCATGAAGAGGCAAAAATGAAGGCACAGAGGGTAGACATGCTTGTGCAAAGACTCATGACCAACAGTTGACTGATGAATTCTTGAGCTGGCCACACTGTGATTTCTATGCCTAATCCCTCTTTATTCAAAGCTGACCTTTGAGCTCTTCAAATTAGGTTCCTGTTTGAGTCATTCTATTCTAAGTCAACCCTTAGGGGAGAGGAGAAAAAAAAAGAAATGCCATGGGCTTCCAAGATTAAGATCTCAGATTGAGACAGTTATGTCACCAGAAAATATTGAAAAACACCATGTAGGCCTCTTTGTTCCTTAGAGGACTATGGATCTGCCTTTTCTTTCTTTTTCTTTTTTTTTTTAATTTTTTAATTTATTTATTAATTTATTCATATTACATCTCAATTGTTAGCCCATCCCTTGTATCGTCCTTTTCTTTCCTCCCTCCCATTTCCCCCTCTACTCCCTTCCCCTATGTCTGTGACTGAGAGGGACCTCCTCCCCCTGTATATGCTCCTAGGGTATCAAGTCTCTTCTTGGTGACTTATTATCTTTCCTCTGAGTGCCACCAGGCCTCCCCATCCAAGGGACATGGTCCGATATGGGGCACCGGGGTTTGTGTGAAAGTCAGATCCCCTTCTCCACTTAACGGTGGAGAATGTCCTGCCCATCGGCTAGACTGGGTAGGGGTTCGAAGTTTACTGCTATATTTTCCTTGGCTGGTGCCATAGTTTGAGGAGGACTAGAGGGCCCAGACCCGCCTGTATTTTTCCAGGACCCACTGGATCCTTCTATTTCCTCATTCTCCCAGGCTTCTCACCCCTAAAGTCTCAATAGGATTTTCTCCCCTCTGACCCACTTTCTTGGTAGGTAAAGTTTATCATGGGGGCGTACTACTCAGCTATTAAAAACAAGGAATTTCCGAAATTTGTGGACAAATGGATTGAACTAGAAATTATCATAATGAGTGAGTTCACCCAGAAGCAAAAAGAGTCAAATGGTATATACTCACTTATATCGAGACACTGCCTTTTCTTTCTGATGCTGTCTGCTTCAGACAGCCACTGTTTTACAAAGTGCACTTTCATTCCACATCATGGATTTGAAGATAACTTTTTCTCAAACCAAGCCCTCTGTGCGTTCCTCACCAACCAAATGAATGACAGTGTTTCAGCACAACCATGGTATATGTAAAGCATAAATACATCTATTGGAGTGTCATCCATAGTTTCAAAGCCGGTTATCTTCCTTAAAGACAATGGCTTTAAAATTTAGACATCTAATTTAATTATCTTTCCCCAGAAGTATACGGGAAATCAGAGACCTAGTGTGAATAACACTGCCCTCCCAGAATGAAAACTTGCCATAGCGGGCTTTTTCACCACAAACTCAATAATTTCAGTTTAATCACTAGCTGTGTTTTTGTTTTTACAGAACCCGTATGATTTGGAAAAAGAATAAAATTGCTTTTAAAGTACAAAAATAATTATGAACCACTTGAAACGTAATGTCTGTGTTTTATTTCTCATCAGAATTCATTAGTGTGTAACATCAATAATTTAGCCCATCATTTGCCAACACTGACGTGGCTCAGTAGTTCAATCATGTAACCCTGTAAACTCACTTTCCATTAAAATGAATGTTGCTGACGAAGGACAACTAAAGAGCTACTTCATTTATTAACTAAAGAGCTACTTCATTTATCAACATTTTTAAATTAGGAGTTTGGGGCCACAGAAGCTTAGCTGGATGATTGATTTGACGGATCTTTATATTAGACCTAAAGTCTTGTTTCAAATCAGACTATACTATGCACAAAGATAATCGCATTTCATTTGATAACACACCATTCTGGGCTCCACAAAAGGCAGACACAGCTACCTGCAGAGAATCTGATCACCCTCCCTCCCCAACAGCATCGTAAGGGCTCGCTACAGAATCAGAAGGTGGGCACCACTGTTCACTAGCTTGAGTCACTTCCTTTGGCACATTCCTTACAAAACCTAAAACATGACAATAAGTTAATATCCTAATGTTGTAAAAAAAAAAAAAAAGATGCTGAAGCATTAAGGAAATTGGCTAAATTAGTTAATGATTAGTGCAAGGATCCAGGTTTTTCCAATTGTACATAAGTGTATTCATCCCTCAAAATCTATGGAAGATTGGTCCTAAGGCGCCCCACCCGCAGCATACCAAACCCCACAGATGCTCAGGCTCCTTGAAGAAAATGGCACAGTGTTTGCCCATAGACGATGCCCACCCCCTGTATGCATATGTGATCCCCAGGCTTCTTGTGATATCCGGTAAAATGTGAAAGCTATGGGCATAGCTGTTACACTGCATTCCTTAGAGAACAAAAATCAGGAGAACAAAGCTGTACATGCATCTCTCCTCAAATGATTTTGACTTACAGTTGGCTGTGCACAAATGCAAATCTAACAGATGAGAGGTGGTTTGCACAGTCAAATTCCTCATCATCTCCCGGTGGCCTGCACCATTCTAGGTAAAATGCCTGTGGAAGTCAGTTGATGGTTTTGAAGAGTTGGTCCCATGTTCTCCTGATACAAAGAGAGCACATCAATTATGATTCAGAAAGAAAAAAAAGAGCAAGGAAATGAAAAGGATGAAGACAAAACATTCACAGTACTGCAAACGCAGCATGCGATCACAGTTCCTTCCACGGGACCCAGTGTTGAATCTCATGGCCCTTTAAACACAGTTAAGAGCAAAGCCTGGAAGATGTGGCACAGTCAGCCCCAGCCTGGTTTATTGAGGAATGTGTGTTTCTTATTGAAAACTAGGGACATCTCAGCTTTCAGGTCTGAGACTTGCCAGCTGGCATCTTGCCATGTTTGGGGATCAAAACCTTCTCAGCCAACTGATTCATTCAAAAGTCAAAATCCAGTTCCAAGGTTGAATTAGAAAATGCTATCTTTACCATATCAAAACTGTAATTTTTTTCCCTATAGCTTCTCTCCCTTTTGAATTTTCTGTCCCTGCAGAAACATTTTCACCCTGGAAGATTCTAAGAGTTAAGAATGCTACAGCAAGTATTTCTAATGCCTCTTTTAGCTTTTCCTTTCCTTAAGATCGTTCATTCACTTGGGGGGGAAATTCTCCTTTTTTTTTTTTTTTTAAATAAGAACTCTCGCTCACTACACGTGTCTTGTCAGTGTAGCCACAGGCTGTTTTCTGAGGAGCTGGAGGAGGCTGCAGACAGTTCCCCACACAGCATCCAGGGAGGGTGCAGCATTTGAGCATCACCGAGGGGCTCCATGTCTGTAGCACTTTATCATCGTGATTTCTATTTATTTTAATTTGGCTGTCACCAGCATGCTAGGAAGGAGAATGTTGTTAGACAAATTTGCTAAATACATTAACTTCCAGGGGGCTAGATGGGTAGGTGAGCAGTTAAGAGCAGTTGCTGCTTTTGCAGAAGACCCCTACAGATAGTTCCCAGGACCCACATGGAGTCTCACTCCATCTGTAATTACAGTTCCAGGGAATCTGATGCCCTCTTCTGGCTTCCATGAGCACCAGGTATTCATATAGGATGAATAATGCTTACAGGCAAAACACATCACATAAGTACATGTGGCACATGGCTCACATGCAGAGCAGTCAGGTTCAAATCTTGTATTTTCTGAATCTTGGTCTAGGTGTTTCCAGACGAACTCATTATTGCAGACAGCTATACTTTTTTTTTTCCGCATACAGAGGGAAGATGGAGAAAGAGGATGGCGCTTTATTTTGTGGATTTGTAAAGCAAAAAAACCCGGGGGAAACACAAATGTTGGGTATAGCTAGTAATGGAGTCATTTCAGAAGTTACCATTTTTTTGAGGCATCTCCATCTTTATTCTCACTTTGTTGTACCAGAGTACATACATGCTGGAAGTGTATCAGGGTCGCTCTTTCCCCACATCCTCACTGGCGTTTATCATCGTTGGCTTTCTTTAGAAAATATTTTTAGCATTTGATTATCTTTTGTTTACTGTCTATTTTGATCATGTTTCCCTCTCACCCTAATTCCTCCCCGATCCTCCCCACCTCCTCACCTGCCATCTTTCTTGGTGATAACTGTGTTGTCTCGGTGAAAGAAAATCTCAAAGTGGTTTTAACTTACATTTCACTGAAGATCCAGCCACATCGCTCCTGGGCATCTAAAGGGCCCTAAGACAGCAAGCATATCACAGGAGTGTTTACACACCATGTTTGCTGCTGTACAGCTCACAATCACTAAGATTCATCCTGCCTGGATGGCATCAACAGGTGAACAATTAAAGAAAATATGTGGCCAATACATCATCAACTTTTACTCAGCTATAAAGAAAAATGAAATTACGTCATTAATAGGGAAGTGGTTAGAGTGGACACATCATTGTGATAAGTGAAAAAAGCCAGGCTCAGAAATGCAAACATAACAATTTCCCTCATATGCAAAAAGCCACACATATGTGTGTATTCATATTCATACATACAATATGAGATAAAACATAATACGATTATGAGTAAGTAGATGAGGTCTAAAGAGAGGGGTGATAAGGTAGAGTGATGCGCTACAAATGTCATTAAAGGGTAAGGGAGAACTATTTGGGTGGAGAAAAGTGCCCAGAAATAGGAGAGTGGTTGGAGAGGGCAGTCCAGGGAGCAGGTTTTAAGAGCAAAGTATAATTGATGTGAGAGGGCCAGCCCACTGTGGGCAGAGCCAGGCCTGTGCAGGTGTTACTGATAGGAAAATAATCTGAGCAAGCCATGGGGAGAAGCCCATAAGCAGTGTTCCCCTGTGGCCTCTGTTTCAGTTCCTGCCTCCAGGCCCCTGCCTTGAGGTCTTGCACCGGCTTCCTTAGACTCTGGGCTACAAAGTCTAAGCTGAAATAAGTCCTTTCTCCTTCCAGGTCACGGTGTTTACCACGGTAACAGAAACCCACACTCATTTGTTTAGGCCAAAGATTTTAATTCTGTTACTAGGAGAATGCAAGAAGCAAACTGTTTTCCCTTAGCAACCCGGAAGTTTGTGATTTTGTACCTTAACTTACTGTAGTGAGAGCTGTTCCATACTTGTGGCATCCATTATACTACGTGGCCGTTCAACCGCCCTGCATCCTTTAACGGATGACCCAGGCTTAAACCATTATAGCACAAACATCTTATGTTATATTTCATAGCTGTATTTAAAACTTTAAAGAATACCTTACATTTCCAAATAATCCTCCAGAATGCATTTTGAATGTTCAGTATCAGAGATAAACATGTGCCACAGGAAAAAAAATCCTTGGGTGGGTAACATCAGAAATCTTAAAATTCTTCTACACGCCTGGCATTACTAAAAGTAACACCTATTAATATTTACTACTCATCCTTATTTTAAAATAGTTGTAAGTGGTGAAAACAATTAAAATTCATTATATACAACTATAAAGTTATCAATGAATAAAAGTAAAAACAAATTTAAATAAAAATAGTTGACATTAAAAACTCTAATACTCTGAGAATATAATTATTTCTCACACAACAAAGTGATAAAATACATATGTAAAATAGGCAATAAAGAAAAGCAAATAAATATCATTTAAATACTTATCAGGAATAGAATGATGGCCAGAAAGTTAATAAAGGAAATATGGTAATAGCATTTTATTAGAAAAGAGAGAGCAAGAGACACCTACCACTGAACTTTCCGATAATACAAGCGTGCCAATACATGTTGACCAAAGATGCAATGGAACCCCAAGAAAATGTAAATAGATTCCAGAGAACAAATTACTATGGAACAAATTACAAGGGCTGTGAAATAAGAAGTTTACCAAGTGACATATTACTTCTAAGAATACTGAAAATATTAAGATGTGGCAAATGTTTAAAGAGAGGGAGACAAATAAAGTTAAAACTAGAAACTTTTGTAAATTAAAAAAAATAGGTATTATAGATAGAAATCTTGTTCAGTTTGTGATCATGAAGGGAAAACAAAATATTGTTCATGAATTTTATAAAAGAGGCAATGTGAATATGGTGGAACAAATTCAATGCCACAGAAAAGAAAAAAGTGCAGAGGTTGTCCAAAACAAAAGAAAGTGCACTCCCAGGAGTGCAGTTGTCTGTAGGTTCAGTTAGTTACTAGGAGTCAAATCTTGAGATAACTGAGAGAGAGGGGAGGGAGAAGGAGGGAGATACTGAGGGAAGAAGGGAAAAAATAACAGCATCAAGCAGAAAGAACTGAAGCCTATGTAAAGAAAAGGGCTGTGCTTAGTAGGCAGAATTCCTTGAACAAGCATTTAAAACAACAATGAATAGTCTGTTCCTATGATGCTTTAGTCAGAATGGCATCCACAGGCACGAACGGAACTATTTGAGAAGGGTTAAGAGTTATGGTCTTCCTCTGCATATATTTTTTCCTTGTGTAGCTTGGCTTACTTGTAAAATTCCTAACACCGGGAGCGGGAACAGGGGACTCTTTTCTTCCTACTGGGCTGCCTCTTCCAGCCTTACTATGAGGGGAGGTACCTCGTCTTATTGAAACCTGAGGTGCCATGATTGGTTGGTTGACTGGGGAGGCCTGCCTTTTTCTGAAGGGAAATGGAGGAGGAGTGGATTCAAGGAAGATGGGGATGAAAGGGAGAGGTTGGGAAGACAAGAGAGAGAGGAAACAGAGATCTGAATGTAATATATGGAAAATAAATATTATTTTAAAAGAGGTGTGACCGTGTTGAAGTATTTGTGGTCATGTTGGAGGAAGTGAATCGCTGTGGGCAACTGAGGTTTTAAAAGCCCATGCCAGGATTGGTGTGTCTCTGTCTCTGTCTCTGTCTGTCTCTGTCTCTCTGTTTCTGTCTCTGTCTGTCTCTCTGTGTCTCTGTCTCTCTCTCTTTCTCTCTCTCTCCTCTCCTCTCTCTGTCCTGCCGCAGTGCCATGCATGCTGCCATGATTACTGCCATCATAAGGATAATGTAAAGTGTGAGCAAGCTCCCAGTTAAAAGTTTTCTTTTGGAAAACAAATCATTTGCCTTGGTCGTGGTGCCTCTTTACAGCGCTACAACACTGACTAACATTCTGTCCCATTACAGAGACTTGATTTTAGGTACATTGGTTGGCTGTCTGAGGAAATTCAAGAACCTTTATGCTCTGGCAGCAATTCAAAAAGTCTTGGTCCCTGGCCACAAAGCAAAGCATATTCTTTGCTGTCACAGTTCTAACACTTAGCCAGACCTTGTTTGTTTGGACTACCCCAGGAAAGCTTCCTTTCAAATTTCAGTTCTTTCAAGTATTTCTGAGATGAGACAGATGATACGAATCCCCAGTAGAGAAGATGCATTTTCTGGAGATTGTCAGGACATGTAAGTCAAGTACTTGTAGTGTGCTGACCATCGAGCTTCCTGCTGATCTTTGGTGAGCAAAGCAATACGCAGTCAACTTTGATATCACATCCCAAAGATTTCACAGCATTGCATGACTTTTCATGTTCTTTTACTGTCACAAACAACTCAAATGCCACTAAGCGCAAGTTGTTTCCAAAGGTGGCAGCTCTTTTTGTATAGATTCTGCAGGAATTTGTAGATACATGCTTATTTCATTAAGCAGGTTTTGTAGTTACTGAAATCAACTCGGAATTGCTGCAAATAGTGTTTTGGATTTCTTACAAAGTAATGTTGTTTCTGTTGTTGCTGCTATTGTTGTTCTAACATATGAAAACTTTAAGGAATCATTCTATGTTTTCTTCAGGTATATTTACTCATGACATCTGATTTCTAGCTAGTTATAAGAGTTAGACAAAAAAAACAAATCAAACTACCTTCAAGTGACTTAACTTCACCACCCTCCCCAAAGAAAAATCTCTAGACCATGTATAGAAATATAAAAATATTCACCAGCAAGCAAGGTAAAAATTACAAAGTATGCCAGGTGGTGTGGTGCGTGCCTTTAATCCCAGCACTTGAGAGGCAGAGGCAGGCAGATCTCTGTAAGTTTGAGGCCAACCTAGTCTACAATGTGAGTCCAGAACAACGAAGGCTACACATAGAAACCCTGTCTCAAAAAAAAAAACAAACAAATGAAATTACAAAGTATGTAGTTAAATAAACATCAATATCAAAAATTAAGAAAAATACAAGCAGTAAAAAGATAATGCAATCAGATGAAACCAGCACAGACATAAGAGAGAAGGAGAGTTAACCAGGGAGGACTCTAAACCATTACAACTCTATTCCGTAGACATGGGAGGCATAAAAAATACTAAAGTTGAGTCTAAACATGATAAGAATTGTAACGACTAAGATAAACAATATATAGAATGAGATTGAAGGCAGATTTAATGTTGCATTAAAAAATAGTAAATTTGAAGACATAACAAAGAGTTCCAAGATGAGTAAGACGGAAAGGGGTACTTTTAAAAGAAAGAGACTAGTTAGCAGAGTGATATCTCCAACCACCTTGATATACGTGTACATCATAGGAACACACTCACACGAATACATATGCTACACCTGCGCGTGCACACACACATACACACACACACAACTCAAAAAGAAAATAGAGCATGTGGTACTTACAACTTGTGGATTCCACAGTGAGATCCAGCCGTGTCACCAAGAGACAAAACAACAAGCAATAAACATTTTCAAACATATTCAGCTAACAAGTCTCTTTCACTTGTGTTGATTGACTGTTTGGTATAATCTAGACAAATTCAGAGCCATGGTGAGTTAAAAACAATTACATTTTATGCTGGTTTTGTCCCATACTGGGAGCAAAGAAATTTCCTGACATCGGCATAAATTGGTCATGAGGGTGGTTCCTAAGCGGGAAACTGTAAAGAGCTTACTATACATAGCCTCTTGAGGACTGTATGTGAGTACTGTTACAGGGGTCTGAAATAAAACTCTGTAGACATACTGCAACTAAAGGTGCCCTGCTGACTTAGAGAACCTTCCATGAGGCCTATGGATGAGCTCTCACTACAGACAGCAGACAGTCTTTATGCACAATATCTGTCATTATCCATTTCCTCTCCCCTTTTTGAAGTTGTCTCTAGGCATGCTCACCTCACACAGAAATTTAGTTACATGGAACCATGGGAAATATGATCAGGTGCCACGCCATCAAAATCCAATTTCCCAAGCTCCTTCTATCTATTCTGGGCAGTACAGCCCAGGAACTGAGCACCACCATCTACATAAAGCTTTCACAGTTCCAAACCTCCTCAATTTCCTGCAGAGAAACAAACCCCACCCTTTAAGGTCAGAGCAGTTGGTGGCACAATTTCATTGTTTTGAGTCCTCAGGAGCCTCATAGCATACTAGCCATGCAAAACATTACAAACACTGAGAAGGTCAGTATGTTAATATAGTCATAGAAAACTTAATAAATAGTAAAGGCAATGGGGCTATGTAGTAAAGAAAGAAATGGAAGTTGAAATCATTTATCTCATGTATTTCTAAAATATGGCAACAAATCTTTGGTTAATCTTATAGTTTTATGGTTAGTGGAATCTATAACCACTAAGAAAAGAAAGTAAAAAATCTCATTCTTGCAGCCCAGAAGACCTTCAACCTACAGTTTACAATGAAGGGAAAGCAATATCCAAAAATTACAGCATTCATCTGTGCTTCCTGGGGATGGTGCTGTTGACCTAACCTGTGAGATTTCTTTGCTAAACAAGTACACACATTGTTATCAAAGGCGAGGGATCCTTATTGTGACAGTTCACGTTAGGTACAAATCAGCCCTGCATTATCCTGATGGTACTTGGGCTCCATCTCTCGTGTCCATGGAAACCATGATCCACCTCTAGGGTACGCACAGATCATATCCATACCTAGGGTCCATGCAGCTCATATCCATATATAATTCAGCTCCAATGGCTCCATTTTCTTGCTCAAAAGTGTCAGTGTCATTTTCCTTAACACATGCTGTCAGAAACCATAGGTGATGCATACTCACTACACCATTCAGCTTTATTATCTCGGCCTCCAGGAGTGGTTATTCATTCATCACTCACTAACTAGGCTCATGGTTTTTGTGTCTCCATCTTTATCAATGGGTCAGCATTCCTTGTAAGACACTCTTAGGCTCTTACCTTGACAAGCCGTTACTCTCCTCCAAACCATCCTTCTGTGGCCCTATCGATGTCTACACTCTATGTTGCTGGACCAGTTATTTGCACATTGCCTGAGATCAAACCTTATACTGAGCTCTAATATCTAGGGAGGGAGACTTTCCTGAAAACCCTATGTTGATTTTCTAGTTTTCGCAAAAATATTTTCCACCGTAACAGAGGAAATATTCTAGACACAAGAACTAGTGTGCCTGCTTAAGAACCGAAAGCTAACTACAAGGGAGTTATTTGACTGGTTGGTTCTTTAGTGGGTGGTCAGTCGGTCAGTTATTTGCTTGGTTGGTTAGTTTGTTTTGTTTCGATTTGTTGTTTTGCAACATGGCATTCCTATGTAGCCCAGGCTAACCTAGAAAATAAGATCCTCTTGCCTCAGCCTCCTGAGTTCCAGGATTGTGGATGTCGATCACCATGCCCAGCTAAGATTTCATTTTACTTCTGTTCATTTCTCACACCAGGTAGTCTTTCCTCATTGCATCTAGTGAGAACTTAATGAATGCTGACCCTGGAGAGAACAAGTGGACAATACATTTTAGATATGTAGGACTTTAAAACAACATGATTTCTTTTTTAAATTTTACATTATATGAAATCACTTAATATACTATTGTGGTATATTCTTCTTGGAAAAAAAATGGAACAGGTTATCCAATATTTACAAAATGTTTTACTACAAAGCATTTGATTTTCCTCAAAGAAACACACAGGGTCCCACTTGCTTCTGAGAAGAAAAAAAAAGCACGGTTAAGCTGCCAATTAAATTAGCAATAAATATGAGATGGGAAGAAATTAGCAACTAATTTTAGTTATGAAGATTATTTGGGGGAAAGTTGCTCTTTGTGTTCAGTAAGTGTTAGCTTCCTGAGAGAACTGAGTAAGTACAATTATTCCCCCAGATTATACTGTGCCCACAAACAAATACACACATGCGCGCACGTGCTCTAACAAGGCCACCAGCATTCACTTTGATTGGCCTGAATCTGTCATTTCTAATGGGCTACAATGGGCCATTCATAGTGCTTTCTGCCTTAGGTTATATTTATTTACAATAAGGATCCCTCTTATTGTATTATTATAGAAGGTATCTCTTGTGTACTAATGGATGCAACACCTATCAATTAAAAAATCACTCTGGCCATGGCTGACACAAAGAGATAGATGAGGCTTCCAGCAGGCAGAAGGGATTCTGGCATAGAGCCTGGTGCATGGGATCCAGCCGGCAAGATGTGAGCAGAACAGCCTCATGGTGCCTGAGCTGAGGTAACCAGCTAAGGCACAGGAGGAAAAACCACCCAAAACAAAACTCCCTATTATATATATATATGAAATTAAGGCATCACTTTTCCTTTGTCACTTGTCATGGTGTGAAGGATGGGTTTATTTTCCTCCTTAATTTAAGTAATGTTCCACCACATTTCTGAAAATATAGCCTCATTACAGAGGTTTCCCATCCTCCTTCAGATAGCCCAAAACACCAAAACAAAACCAAAGCATAGCCACAACTGCTTTCCTCTTCCAATTTTAACTTACTTTGTTTTTAAATCTGGTAGTAGTCAGAACACTGCTTAAAATCTATCACTATAATGTTTCTTATTAATACTCCAGGGCCAAAAATCTAATAACAATGCCCAAAAAAGACAAAATAACATTTTTTTAATTCAGAGCCACTCAGCTATGCAATCTCCACTTCTTTTATTCCTTCAGAAGGTCTGCTCCACCTGCACAGGGCAAGCCCTCTCCCCCTTACCTTGGCAAGGGTGTACCAGGAAGCATTAAGCATTGCCTTGTTTCCTTAACAAACATCCACTGAAATGCATTGGGAGATAATTTGATTAAAGTAAAAGAATAAAAAAATGCTGGTGCTGGAAAACTGCCTTTATAAGCCACAAGATCAACTCACCATTTGCTTTTATAAAACCAACTGAAATATATAGATTTAAAGAGAAAACGCAGGTGACTTATCATTTCCCCAGATCACTCAGCAAGCATGACCATTTCCTCACATTTGTTTGTCCCTAACACTCCCCTGTTCTGACTTACAGAGGGGGAAACTTTCCATGAAAAATGTGTGCTACTTTCCTCCTTTTGGCCTTGTATGTGCCTCTCCTCTGCCTTAATTACAATATAAATCAACTGCAGAAAAAGATTTACCGTGAGCACACCTCACTTAGAGAGCTGCGGAGATTGATCTGGAAGTGGGATGTCTGTCAAACTGCATCTGCTTCCCATCTTAGTGGCTCCAGAGTGGGTCTCGGGGCATGTTTGCTGGTCACCAGAGAGAAGTCACTGTGACAGCAGCATGCTGTGGGTCATGAAGGCTTTGTGCTACCAGCCTAGACATGATCACTCACTCTCTTAAAACTGCAGGACAAAAGATGTTTGAAACAACTGGACATGTGAAAGCTTCGCATCATGCTTGGAGGAAATAGAATAGAAGCTAAACTCATCTTTGAATAGTCCAGCCTGTCATGTAGATTGGAGATTGGAGCAGAAATCTATTTTGAGTGGATTAACTCGTACCCGCCATCAGGAATCTATTAAGACAATACTATATTAAAGTCACTGTACCAAATTCTTGGAGAGAATTTAATTGGTTTTCTATTATGAAATTTGACGTTTTTAAGGTAGATTCATTCATCAGTGTGATCACACAATGATGATACACCAGTGTATCTGGAAACACCAATGTAGAATCCTGAATCACCAATGTAGAATTCAGAAGCAAGAAATAACATGACTAGATCTGGGTAGGGGTTTAAAGTTTACCACCTGTATTGTCTTTGGTGGCACTCAGAGGAAGGACAGCAGGTCACCGAGAAGAGACTTGATACCCTATGAGCATATACAGGGGGAGGTAATCCCTCTCAGGAACAGTCATAGGGTAGGGGAATAAGGGTAAAATGGGAAGGAGGGGAGAATGGGAGGATACAAGGGATGGGATACCCATTGAGATGTAACAAGAATAAATTAATAAAAAAGAAATAACACGAAAATGTGCCCAGACATTTTCACCCCCTTTTGACTGATGCTGAGTTTTTCTCTGACCACAGAAGTTTGACCTGATTTCTGCACTTCTCTAGACACTGGTACTACTCCCATTCAAGAAGACTAATGCCACTCTGATCATGAATATGAAAGAAGTGAGGCCATGTGTCTCTTAGACTCCTTTAAGAAGGTTGTTGTGGTGGTATGTTTGTAGTTCCAGCACTGAAGAGACTCAGGCAAGGAGGACTTAAGTTAGAGCTTAGCAATCAACCGGAGATCTATAGGATTGCTTTGAAGCAAGTGAAAGTGAGAGGAGAGACAGAGAGGAGGGGGAGGGAGATTTGGAGGAGAAGGCGGAGGGAGAGAGAGAGAGAGAGAGAGAGAGAGAGAGAGAGAGAGAGAGAGAGAAATTGTTCTTTTTCAAAACAACGTTTATAGAAAAGCCTTCATTGGCCATCATTCTCAGTCAAAACACAGAGAATAGGAGATTGTGAAGTGCACACCCACAATCAGTGGAATGCACACACAAGGCTCGGGAGGCATTACAGAAGAGGAAGTGGAAAGATGGTAACAGCCAGAGGACCAGAACATCTGCTTCAAGATAGTGTCTTCCATGTGTGACAGGGAAGGTGCATCCATGAACTCTCACAATTCGCTAGGAAACAAGACATGCATAAGGACCACTCCATCTGAAATACCAATGAGGATATTTCACAAGGCCCCACCCTCAGAGGACTAACGATGGCAGTCAAGGGATACTGAAAGAGGGAAATCAGCTTTCTCCAGGAATCATCCCCGAGAGGCTATCAAATCCCAAGTGGTCAGCCTTAAAACCTTTGTACACATGAACAACATAAAAATAGACTCATACATATGTAATAATTTCAGAACTTGTGGATCTGAGAGCTGTAGAGGAAGAAGTTTGAAGAGGAAAGGAAATGATGTAAAAGACACTGCCCATGAATAAAATTCTCATAAATATTTTTTAAATAGTGCTTTCCTCCTTAATTGTTGCCCACAGTTGTCACTTTCCCACACTAGAATGTTCCTGTGAACACGCATATTCAGCTCATGGGAGAACTTGGAAATGAACATAATCATGCTTTAAAAATAAAGTATAATCTCAAATCTAGAAATCATCTAGTAATTGCAATTATCATCGCTGTGTTTTAACTGATGACCACCGAAGTCTCTTCTGGCAAACGGCTCATGGAGCATTAATTGCGTGTCACATTACTGATCTGTGGAGCTAAGTTCTGTCTTGCCCTTGGGACTGAGGGCTAAAGCAACTTTGCAAATGTCTTTCAGAATTGAAAAAAAAAGAAAGAAAGAAAACTGTTGAACTGAAGGAGTTCCCTTTCTGTCTCTAATATGAGTATTCCGCTGTCCTTCCAAATGTCATGCCATTCCCTCTACCTAGGCAAGGCCCTGTATTCAGTTCACAACACAGGAAAAACATACAGAGAGAAAAATGCCATACCCTGCCCTTTGAATACTTATGATGGAGTATCTACCATGCTCCAACAACTGTCAAGAAGAATATATTTCTCCCCCAACTTCCTAGGGATGTTCATAAGAATATTCTAGAAAGCCATTATTCATGTTCAGCAAATCCAAAAGGCTTACAATTATAATCCAAATTTAATTGTGATTCTAACTTTTATGATCAATGCTTCTCAGGAAAGTCCTCTATTTTTAAAATCTACAGAACATTTTTTATCCTCATCTCTATCTTTATTCTTCAGTATAATGTGCAATATAACTCAAACTCCCTCCTTTCCTGATTAAGTATTGGCAGTTATGCAAAATGGGAGCAACTTAGGCAAAGGCAATTTTCCCAGTACCAGTTTAGGCAGACGTTACCCATAATGCCCTATTCCACACAATAATAACTTAGTTATAAGTTATGTAAATGTTTTCTGAGCTGTATTCATACTTTGTTTTTTTTCAATGTTTCATTTTGTGAGAATTTCATACATGAGTACTGTAATTGCTTGATTTCTACTACAACGTCTTCCCCCTCTAATTCCGCATGTGTCATCCCACCAACTCCCTCCCAAATCATGACTTGTTTTTCAATTATTGTTGCACATGCGTGCACGCGTGCGTGTGCATGCGTGCGTGCGTGTGTGCGTGCGTGTGTGTGTAAGTATAGCCAATGAAGTCTGTTTAGTGTTGCTAATGGACATATGTATATATTTTAGGACTGACCATTTAGGCATAACCTACCAGGGATCTCAGCCTGGGAAAAAAGCTCTTTCTTGACAACCATTGGTTTCTGTTCTCATCTCTGGGTAGAGCCTTGTAAAAATGTTCACATTCAAATTGCTGTGTCAACTAGTGTTGCCATTATGTAGATAGGTATTGTTTAGGTTACCATATTGTCAAGATTTTGGGGGTGCAGCCTCATTACTATATAGAAGACACTATCTCACAGCAATGACCCTGAAACTCTAGTTATAATCTTTATATTTCTTCCTCCATGGTAGTCCCCAATCCTAATGTGTAGGGGTGTATCATAGAGTTGTCATTTGGGGTTGGGCACCCAAAAGTCAGTTGTTCTGTGCATTTTGACTAGTTGTAAATTCTCATAATCATCAACATCTTATGCAAATAGAGACTTATTTGATGAGGGGGGAGAATTACACTTACCTAGGGGTATAAGGGTAAGTTTCTAGAATGCAGTTAGAAATGGTTTGTAGCAATGGCAGTAGCAGCTCTATTCTAGGGTCCCTGACCTCACCATTCACAGGTGGTTGACTAGCTCTATATAACCCGAGATGAATTCCACATATTAAGTGGACCTTAAGTCCAAGTAGACAGCTATTGGTTACCCCCAAGATAATTGTGTCAATACTGCACCATTGGGGATGCTATTTTGGAGGGATATGGCTCTTAAAGCTTAGTAGATAGGACTGCCAATTGACTTTCTCCTTTAAGAGCAATAGCACTCCTGTTCTAAGGGCGAGTCCTCGAAGACAGAGCTTCTAGGTCAGTTTAAGCTCAATCCCTCCAAGTCCTGAATGTGTGGTGTCTTCAGAAATAGGATTTTAGTTTCAAATTCTGCGAGGCAGCCAAGGGCAATGGTGATGATGTATATTATTTTGGAAGAGTCTTAGACAACTCATGGTGAAGCTTCCCAAGCCTGGCACTGAGAGTTTTGTTAGACAACTTAGGACTCTCAGGGGGAGTATTATCATCCCAAGTTGTGTTACTTGATTCAAACTATAATGTGTGTATGTATGTATACACATATCTAATATATATTATTTAAGATAGTTCCTGTCCTGCAAACAAGTCTGGCAGAGATATTAGGCCAGAAAGCTGAAGATGACGCTCCAACGTTATAAAGTGTATTGGGTGACTGGTCAGGCAGTAAACTGTCTTAAGTCAATTTGTACATTTTGGAAGCTGCTAACCCACACTGCTGGTTCACTGAGGAATTTAAGTTTTATTCCTTCTCAAGTTTCTGAGGGGCATTGAAGACAAGATATTATAGTTTTACAATCAATCTTAGTTTATTAGGGGACAAGATTGTTTTAGATCAAGATAAAGAAGTTAAGCTATTAGAGTTGAGATAGGATAGATATTGAATCTCACTTGGAAATTTAGACCCAACAAGACAGGAAAGACGCTTACTTCAAATGGGGCGAATGCAGACGGCCAATTCACTATGAATGTAACATGTATAGAACTCATTATTCTCATGATTGTCACATGGTTCTCCCTGCTGTATGTAGTTTGTTTTCTACATGTGTAATAAAAGTATTAAAAATAAAAAATAAAATAACTCTTAATAAGATGTGCCAATATATGAATAGAATGCTAATTTAGAAATAAAATATTGTTCTCTGACATCCATCAACAAAAGATATCATTAGATACAACAGCTTGGAAAAGTCAAAGGAAGAAAAGTTGACAAAAAATAATGAATGATATCTTTACAAATACAGCCACACCCCAACTTCATTAAAACATGAATGCAAGCCTTATTTTGTATGTGTGTGTGTTTCAATTTCATTAATTCAAAAGTGAGCTTCTTTTCCTTCAAAAATCATACAGGAATTTGTTTGATGTGGGATGA